>JAOWCC010000064.1:51639186-52001686 GCA_030867875.1 Actinernus sp. WN-2022 | reverse complement strand
ATTATCCACTTGTGTGAGAAGCCGATAGCCCCGACATTTGCATAAATATGCATGCTAACATTTAAAACTTTGAAATTTTGCTCTTGCACAAGTCGGTATCAGCTACTTTTCCGAATTTTTCGAAATGAAATCCTTTATTAAATGTCCTAATTTTCGCATACAACAGAACACGTATTGAGAACATGAAAAAGAAAAGAAAACGTGGCATTTGGGCAAATAGTTTAGGAGAAACCAACGCGACAAACCGACAAACATTCTCGGCATGGTTAAGTTGTTCAGTTAAACTCTGTAAAAATATATTATACCTTACAGAATACAAAATGTATTTTTTAATGTTACTTTGTTCTGAAGTTTAAATACACACAAACCATCAGCAAGATCTGACTTCACTGTAGGACAAATATAAAGATGATACAGCAAGTATTGCCTTTGCTAAAATTGTCAACACATTGACATTCTCTGGTTTTTGTAATTTCTTGGGTCAAAACTATAATAAAACTGAAATTCTAATGAGATTAACTTTACTTCTGGTTACTCAATCATTATTGATTTCATGCTACAATATCAGTAGCATGCCTGGTTCATGCATGCAGAACATAAAGATCATATCTGAAGGATTTCCCTTCAACTTAGCTGAGATTCTGTATGACATGGCTCACTTGTTAAGTCAAATTCTGCAAAATTATCTTGTACCTTACAGAATCCGAAATGTATTTTTGTTAATGTTACTTTCTTCTGTTGGTTAAATACATATAAACCATCAGCAAGGCCTGAATTCCCTGTAGGATAAATATAGAGAAAATACAGCGAATATTGCCTTTGCTAAAATTGTAAATACATTGACATTCTATGGTTTTAGTAAATTTTTGGATCAAAATCTTATTAAAACTGAAAAATTCTAATGAGGATAACTTTACTTCAGGTTGTTCAAACATTATGGATTTCATGTTACGATATCAGTGGCATGTATAGTTAATGCATGCAGAAACTAAAGATCATAGCTGAAAGATTTCTGTGAAACTTAGGCGATTTTGTGAATGACATAACCGATTTCTTTAGTCAAACTTTATACAATCATGCTACCTTACATGCAGAATCTAAGATCTACAGAAAGGATTACCATGCTCTGAAAAGTGAACGTTATCTGTTAGAATGTAACCCCTGAAGCCAAAATATCTCGTTCAACTGAGAGACGATACCCTTGTGAACAATTCTCAAACGTTTGAAGCTATAAAACTGCTTATCCACTGTGTGAGCCGGTAGACCCAAAACAGTTTCCTAACGCGCTAGAAACAGCTACGGCTATTGCATAAATACGCTAACATTTAAAAACTTTGAAATTTTGCTCTTGCACGTCGGTATCAGTTAGTTTTCGGATTTTTTCGAAATGAAATCCTTTATCAAATGTTCTCATTTTCGTTCACAACAGAACACAGATCCTGAGAAAGAAAAACGTCATGGCATTTCAACTAATAGTTTAGGAGAAACCAACACAACAAAAACACAAACATTCACGGCACGGAAACGAGGCTGAACAAAGGCAGCTCCAACCATGCTCTAAAAACTGAACAAAATCGTCTAGGGCCTTAACCTAAAAATAAAATCGAAATTCTGCGTACGGCCTGGATGGCATACATGCACTAGATGGCACGCTGAGCTGTTAACTGCGACATTTTTGGCTTAATAGCGTTCTCAAAGACTAATGCCTCTCTGTGAAGCGAGAAAAGAGAAACTTTTTTGGGCCCGGTCAACCTCTTAATCGGTTAAGCGATTCAGAGATTGACTGCTTAGTCTGTCTTATCCAATTAACTTCCCATCAAGTCAAAGATGCCCCTTCGCAGGACATTGTCACGTGAGGTTATTAGTTTGTCAATAATTGAACAATGGGGCTAGAACATGGATTCCTGCTAGCTAGCCGCAAGCCAGCCTCAAAAATCCTTTAAATCCTCAGGGATTTAAAAAAGAAATTGCCATTCCTCGGTTAAAAGAATTCGGTCACGAAGCACAAACCTGGCACAATCATACAAGTGAAAGAGCCAACATAACCAGTAATCTATATATATATGCATACGATATAAGTTCTGTCGGGGTGTTTTTTTTATATATTTAAAGGCCAACAATGGGAACTTACTGGAATTCCAAAGTACGAGTCTGAGGCACATAGTTGTTAGGTTCATTAGAACGGATAAATATGCAATTAGAGTCAATTGATTCAACAGTACTTTGAAAGGATTTCAATGCACCTTGGTGAGTTGCGTACGCGGGGTTTCAATATTTTTCATCACCATGCAAATACGTAATACTAAGGCGGTGGTTGGCTCGCCATTACAATATACCTCATTCATTATTCAATACATATTCGTGAGATTTTTCAAACACTGGAAACAATAATTCAGCTGCTAGGAAATACGCTAGCTCAGCCTGAAGTTCAAGAAACAAGCAAACGAAAAACCAAAATCAAACTTTGACTTACCTGTTTTGATGTCGCTAATGGTTCATTAACTGACTGATCTGCAAAAGAGAACAGCAGAATTAGACTCAACAAGATCATACATCGCAACACAGCCTCGCAAAGTCAACGGAGTCCACAGTGCCTGTTTCGATGTCGCTAATGGTTCATTAACTGACTGATCTGCAAAAGAGAACAGCAGAATCACAGTGCAGTTTTACACTGTGTAACACATCTTGGACTGTCGTCTCATCATGCTCCGTTCTTTCAACTTGAACACTATTGTATAACTGAACAGCTTGAGCGAGGACACCACCAACTTCGTAGCTTTGTTGAATGGATAACTGGTACTTCTGCTCAATAGCAGTTCTCAGTTTTTCCACAAACTGTAATGTGAATTTTTTTCAAACGTAAACATCAAAATAGAGCGCGTAAATTAGACATCCGTTGTTGCGTCGTTCTGATAAATTTATATCGGCATATTCTAAAGTCGTATTTTTAAAGAGACATAAATATTTTTGTATGGAAACGTAACAACAACTCCTCAAATCTTGTCGCTGAGTTCTGCTTGTGCGAAGAATCTTCGTAATGAGAGCCTGCCGTAGATTCATTGATATATGAGATGGAAATCGTATGAAGGAAACTTTATTTTTGCCTGTCATAACGTGAATCCATAAATTTCCTCTTAAACTGATAACAGAAAATCGTGAAAAATATTTTTATGCTACAAATTTTGCTCGAAATATTCCTTCACTGAAGAGATTAGCCACTTAACTGCTTACATTTCTGAACACTACCTTCGTACCCCGAATAAATAAAAATTAATTGAAATGTTAGGCAAAGTGTGAGAACGATAAAACCCCAACTATATTCAATACATAAATAAAACCTGTTTATCGTTTTACTTGGCGTAGTTTGAGCTAACCGATTTACCGCATAACCAGTTCGTGTGGTTCCTATTTTAGTTTTCAGATCGTGTCACAGGATGAATCAAGTAATGATCCCTTAAAGTGAGAGCAGAAAATCGAGAAGGCTTTCAGTCTAGCTCCCCGTTGACTCTAAGAAATTTCTTCTTGAACTAATAGAAGAAAATTGTTTGGCTAAATTACGCTAAAAACATATTTGTTAAGGTTAGGGTCGATTGGACCTTATTCCAATTACCAGTTATTAGTGTCAGGAGATCCCACCCACCCCGGCCCATTATGATCAGTTTAAGCAGGGTAATATGTCTTGCTCTAGAATAAAATTCATTATTGTAATAAGCATTACTTCATTTTTTTCTTACATATAAAATCAATAAAGTCGTTGTTGGTAATTAAGTATCATTTTTAACTGACCTCGACCAAACCTTCAGATATCGCGTGGCCTGAGACACGAGGGGAATCGCGCTAACCAAGCCCACATGGGTGGGAGTTTTGTTGATTCGTTTTCATTCACCGACGCATAATGTTCAGTTCATGATCAGGAGCTGTCGAATCTGACTCAATAAAACTAAACAGTACTGAGTGTTTTAACAAAACTAGTCACCCATCGTATCCGTGATAAACTAAATCAGATTTATCCAAAACTTACTGTTGCGTGGTCGTGTAATTGTTGAGTTCTTACCTGCATGGGAGAACAGCACCTTCCCTCATTCTGTACCATTGTCTGGATTCAATTGCTCGAAACTATAGATAAATTAGAAAGAAGCGGATACATAAGTACTGTGAAATTTGAGGTGTTTACCATGAGATGTGGAACATGGTTCTAACTGCAAATCGAGCCACGTTCGAAGTAAAGAGAGAAAAACGTGTTGCACGGTAAAATTTAGCCCGAGTGTTTTCACAATATTTGTTGCATTCTTTTCCCACTGAACTAGTCAAGCTCCTCCTTGCGCCCTGCAAATGACAATCGGTGTTGTACTATAGAGCGAGACAAACAATTGAAAATAATAATATTTAGCCTGAGCTTTTCTTACCGGTAGTGCGTGATACGGATGGTGTAATTTGCGGCTTGACGGCTCGACGGCTTGGCGGCTTGGCGGCTCGACGGCTTTGACGGAACGGTGGAATGACAACATTATGATAAATTTAATCACTGGACGAAGTTTACTATAGTTAACGGCATCCTCGTGCAGTGTGACCTGTCGGCCGGTTTACCGTAGTAAACTTAACTGTGGTTAGTTGCTCGGACAACGGCGGCAGGAAGGAGATCTCTAGTCAGGATCCTTAAGTCAGGATTTCGAGACAGGTTACCCAGAAATTTATAATTATTTAATCACATACAAATGAAGCTCTTAGATCTTAGATATTTTCTTCCATTTTAGTTTACACTTAAAATACTGGCACATCAAATAAACGAAACCATCGAATTGCTCAAACGTTCAAACCGTTGTATTAAAAATACATCTATCGCGACCGTGTGAAACTGTCGATCTTATTTAATACACGAACGCGGGTGTAGGAGCCGGGAAAATGAAGGAGTGTGGACAATATGCGAGCCAGCGAGCCATGCGAGCCAACGATGCGAGCCATGCGAGCCAACGATGCGAGCCATGCGAGCCATGCAAATAAAAAACATGCGAGCCATGAAAAAAATCTCACATACAAAAAAATAATAAAATACTCGCAATACAATTGCGGTCAAAACAAAAGCAGATAATTCTTCTTCGTATAGTTCTGGTATCAACAGGTAATCCATGTTATAAACTTGTAATGCGACTGAAGTTCAAAGCGATGACCAATACCAAATCAGTGTCCTCTACTGTGTGCAATGATTTTGATATGAGTATAAGAAAAAGAGTTGCGTAGGTAGCGACTATTATAAGAATCCTGTACTACATTATGACCATTACCTCTTAACTCTTTCGGGTCCGAGATTGTAAATATCAGACCCATGAGACTGATATGAGAACAAAATATTGCATCACATCTAGACATGCTGGAAAGACGATATTTCGATATCATGTGAAGGGATTAATGGCTTCAAAGTCAGAGCCATAACAGCGGTTGCTTGACTCTTTCAGTATGGAGAAAAGCTCATTCGTTTTGGCGATCGTGTTTGCTGAAAATCGGCTCAAAACACCTTCCCATTCGCACTTGAAATCAAGAGCAAATACATAATCAGCACTCAGTCGTTACAGTACCTTCTTTAATCGTTCCAACCACCAGGTTTGTTTGCACAAAACACACCAAGCGTTGCGAACCACGCTATTCTTGTCACTGCATTTCTATCCACCACGTTTTCCTGCACCCACCTACAATTGCATGCTGGGTAATGGACACAAATTTCACAAGGGGTACCCCCCTCTGGGACTCCTGTAGGAATGTTTTAGAAGTCGTTTACCTCTAGAACCAAGAGCAGTGATTTGGACTCAAGCCGTTGCTTTAAAGTGACAAAAATACATCCTAATAGGTTGAGCAGGGGTAAAAGACTGCCAACTGCAGGATTTAAAGGATTTCATTGAATATTTTTTTCCTGTGTCTGAAAGCACAAACACAACAGAAAAACCCTGTGAAATTCCCTCACAAAGCTTACTAGAAGCAAACTAAGTACTTTCAGCCGTCCTCAGACTTAGTGACGTCCTCTAGCTCTCTGACAGTGTCATTTTCTCCCAAATTAAAGCACATTTCATTGGAAATCCGACCAAAGTTGCGATACCTACCGTCGACGCCGTATAATTCTCCCGAATGGCATTGTGGGAAACGTTTGAGCCCTAGGTTTAAAATTTCAGCAGTATTTAACTACTCCGGGCTAGCCAAACTTGAACTGAGGGGGGCTGGAGGGTTGAGTTAGCACTCAGGATTTCACCAACTGAGCTCACACACGATCAGACCCGAAAGAGTCGTAGCATATGGAGTGATATGGGGCTTTAAAAAGTTAGAAATATAAATTGGACCTTGTTGTTGAAAATTCTTAAAAAATATGATAAATGACTGTTCAAGTCGTCTGTGCTCCAACGTGCGCATGGTGGCTAGGGGCGTAGGGATGAGTTTTTGACAGTTTGGTTCACGTCATTCACAAAGATGTTGAATAATAAAGGGCCTAACAAACTTCAGCGAGGAACTCCGCAGCAAATAATTAGCCAAACAAACTAGACACCATTGCACTTCACCCTCCGTTTACTACCTTGCAAGTACGATCTCATCAATCGCAGGGCCGAATCGCAAAGACCATATGCTTTTAGCTTGGCAAGTATTAAGTTGTAGCATATTGAGTCAAATGCTTTCGATAAGTCGATTGCGATCGTACCAACTTCTTTCTTCGTCTTTTCCTCCTGAAGGCTGTGTTGTATGATCGTGCCAAACTCTCCTATTTTGCTCCCTGAAGGCTGTGTTGTATGATCGTGCCAACCTCTTTCTTCCTCTTTTTTCTCCTGAAGGCTGTGTTGTACGATAGTACTAACCTCTTTCTTCCTCTTTTTCCTGGACTTGCTTGTTGGGCGGCTTGAAAGACAACACCATAACGACAAATCCTACCTTTGGTATAACAACATTTCTGAAGTGTTTTCTCCACATCAACTTGAGATTGTGTGCACCTTTCCATTATGACACTCTTCCTTATACATCTGAAAGATGTCCCTTTTGGTGTCGCACCATGGCAATCAAAGGCGATCCTCATTACGCATTCTTTCTGCCGATAGTTCGACATGGCCTTGTTCAAAGATAAAAGAATAGGATTATGAACTAGCTGCAGCGGTTTCAACAACTGCAATCGTAATGTTGTTCTACGCTGACAGGACAAAGCAATTTTGTTTAATGACAAAAACACAAACTTAATTCATTATTTAAAAAGGCTTTAGTATAATTTATTCCAAGACAGACAAACAAACCTCGGAATGCTTTGCACATTCCCGCAGACATCCATGCCTCACCCTGTCGAGCGCTTTTGCTACGTCGTCCCTCTTCGTGTTGTTTTAAAATCCCATAGAACCTTAAGGACTGTTTAGGAGGAACTCAACACCGTGACTGCATTCAAGGAAAGCGCACTTGGTAAGTAGTATTGACAAATAACTACGGCGTATGGTCAGACCATGTGATGTGCTGTGGTACAAGTGAAGTTTGTGCAACGGCAGTGTTATTTATTTCAATAAACAATAATGACCTCAATGTTTGCGTACCTGCACCCGAATAACTTTCCGAAGCTGGTGGTTAATATGCTGAAAGACGTGTTACAAGCATACTATGCCATTTGTAACGAATGACGACAAATTTGAACACGAACATCCCTTCGATAACTTTGACCATCAGTTGCTCTGACATTTAAAATTCAATAGCGAACCTAAGTAGTATAGGAGTTGAGGTAACCGACGCATAAATACGAACGCAATACCTCAACCAACGCATTCCAGACAGACAGACAGACAGACAGACAGACATTCCAGACAGACATTCCAGACAGACATTCCAGACAGACATTCCAGACATTCCAGACAGATATTCCAGACAGATATTCCAGACAGACATTCCAGACAGATATTCCAGACATTCCAACGCAAAATTCCAATCGGTGATTCCAAGAAATAAACTTGAGGCAAATTCCAGGAAGTATGACCACGCCCATTTTGACCACACCCATCTTGACTAACCAGTTTTAACCACACCAAACCAGTTTTGACCACACCCAAATAATTTGATATCTTCTGCACATAATGCATACCGATATATAATAAAGCACGAATAAAGAATGGAAGCAATATCTTCTGCACATAATGCATACCGATATATAATAAAGAATGGAAGCAATATCTTCTGCATATAATGCATACCGATATATAATAAAGAATGGAAGCAATATCTTCTGCACATAATGCATACCGATATATAATAAAGAACGAATAAAGAATGGAAGCAATATCTTCTGCACATAATGCATACCGATATATAATAAAGAATGGAAGCAATATCTTCTGCACATAATGCATGCCGATATTTATAATCTTCTCCACATAATGGATACCGATATTTATGAGTTGATTTTGTTATGTCCGTAAACATAAGAAGTCATACCATCTTCTAGTATGTATCTCTTATCATCGAAGCAACTGAGAGATATCTTATTTATTTCATAGCTTCCTAGTTGGTGGTTTTGGCTTCTAATTGTTTTCATAGTATGTGATAGTTGTTTGTTGTTGATCAATACGTCTTTATAGTTTTCATGTTTGATGATGTTCTTGATTATGTCTTTCTTGATACCTTTCGCAGTCTTTCCTCCTTTGTTGGATTCGTCTATGTAGCTATACATTTTGGATTTCAATCCGACGAATTCGATGATAGGTGTTCCAGCATTTTCGTCTTTGAACTTACCAATTACTTTTTTATTTGTTTTGTAGTAGTATTTACTATTTTCTGGATAGTCACTATTGTCAAATATATCTTTATTATTTGAAAAGTCATCATATATGTCTTCAGTCTCTATTTTATAGGTTAGACTATCTGTATCGGTGAATAATAGTTTAGCTTTATTACCATACTTTCGTTTTATGTAGTTGTAATGGAAATCATACATCAGTGTCTTAGAAAGATCAAGTATACGCATACCCACATATGCCGGCCGGTCTAGGGTTAGTGATTCTTTAGTCTTATGCACTGCTACTAGATTTTCGTTGAATATCTTACAACTTACGTAGGTTGGTTTAGAGACCATTCCTACTAGTTTCTTTTTATTAGTTACTAGCCTAATGTCTACCCTCTTTCTAAGGTTCTCCATAGTTTTTCCAAATACGCTATTGTTCATAAGATTGAAGAAGTCCTTTTCGAATGAGTTTTTGGCATTAGTTCTCTTTTGAGTATTAAAGTCGATGTACTGTTTCAACCATGGGGATTGATTGAATTCTAAAGCTCTATGGACTTTCTTTACTTTTAGACCCAAGCTAGTGTATAGTTCTAAGTTCCTGTAATGGAGTACGTATTTTTCTTTACTATTTAATGTTGGAATTAGCTTGTTTACTAATCCAATTGATATGTTGTGCTCCTTTGCTATTTTCCTACAATATGGTGATAGCATGTCCTCAACTACTTTCATTTTTTCAGCAGCTAATGGATAGTCATTATGTAGGTTGTGTAGTTCTTTTGGATATTCTAGGTCGACTTCTAGAATTATACCTCTTTTACTAGTTTCATGGTATTTAGCTAGATCTATCTCTTCAGGATTTTTAATCCATTTGAAGTTGCCAGTTGGTAAGTGTTGACTCATAGCCCACCCATATAAATTGTTGGCATCTAAGTATGTAATATGTTTGGATGGTAATTTGTTATTGTAATCTTTCATATATTTATTGTTAGCTTTGCTGTATCTATTGGCAATGTAGGATGTACCTCCTCTCATACCTAATTCTATGAATTGAAACATATCGATGTCTGTCATTAGTTCTAACTTTATTTTAGTCATTTTTAACATAGCATCCCATGATAGACCAGGAGATGTGAAGTAATGACATGGATCTAGCTTATAGTATCGAATACAAGTTTTTCTAAAGTTTTCAAAGACATCAGCTAATAGGAGGATATCACACTTTAAGTATAGGTCATGGTACTCACCCATTGTTTTTAGTGAGAATGTATTCCATACATTTTGAGCATGTGTATAGTCTTTGTCAGAAACATGTTGATCATTTAGGATACTGTAGAAGTCTTCCTTTGTTGGTAATTGCTTATCGTTGAATTTGTCAAAGCCATCCATGTAGTCATAAGGATAGATACCTTTTTGTTTCATTAGCCTTAGCTTATCATCTTTGAATTCTTTTGATGTGTATTTGAAGCCATCTTCTGGTAGGTTTGATGTTAGGTTACTAAGTGATTGACTCATAAACTGGAAGCTATCTATGAATACTAAGTTATTACCTATGGTGAAAGACATGTATTTTTCCATATTGTTGGGGATTATGGATATTTCGAATTCTTTTTCTAACCATTCTTATTGGTGTATTTATTGTCTTTGATGACATTGCCAATTTCTTGCATGATTAGATTGGAATCGTATCCTCGCAAGTTATGGAAGATGACTGGTATCTTAGTCTTTTCAGCTGCTGATTGGAAATAGCTCAGATTGCAATCTCTATGTGCGGATCCCCGGTACTTACCAGTTATATGGCAATGGTCTCTTACTTTGATATCGTCTTTAGTGTATTCTTCATCACATATGTGGCATTTAGTAGCAACTTTGAAGTTCTTTACATCATCCTTCGTCATTGTCATATCTTTGTTGAATTTTTCCTTAATTGTTTTTTGACACCATTTTACTTCTTCTAGCATTTTAGTCATAAATTTGTAAGTTGACTTTTCACCTCTATATATCTGTACTGGTTTACTGTATTTGTCATCATAGCAGCAAACGACCTTATATCCATAGCCACGACTAGTATGTTTTTGATAGGCTTCAGTATATGATTTGTCATTATTAGGCTTACAACTATCGATCTTTTCCGTTATAGCCTCAAAGTCGGCATATATTACGAATGGTACTGGTAACTGTTTATGGAAATTCTTAAACTTTAGTGTATTGTTTTCTTTAGTTGGCATCTTAATTGCTTGTGCACCATTTACTTGGATGCAATTTTCTTTATGGGTAGTTAGTACTACTTCAGAACTGAAGCATTGTAGACAGTACATACAAAAGTGCTTTCTATTTTTATGTTTCGTTTGATTGAACATTAACTTATTAAAATCTTTGATTAATACGTAATGTTGGTTCTTACCATCTGTTATTAATAGTAAGTTCATATGATTGTTGAATTTTTCTTTTGATACATATATGGGATATGGTTTTTTATCTTCATACCCAAACACATTAATGTTGATCTCATTTTGCTTTTCTATTTTATTGTACTGCTTATTGGTTACTGGAAATGCGATATTAGAATAATTCAGTTGTTTGATATGCTGTCTGTCCAATTTTTTGATTCTCTGTGGGTCTTTATTTTGTGGATTCAAATGTCTAATGTGGCACCACCTGAAACATTCATTATCTATGTTCTTAATGTTTATTGATCCCTTAGCTGAGTTTCTAAGTTCCATTGGTAGTTCTATATAGCTTGATCCTCTTAATGGTTTGTAATTTACTATGTTAATGTAGTGATTATCAATTGATTCTATAGTCCATCCAGAACCTTCCGATAGCCACTGTCCAATCATTTGGATCATAGATTGTTTGGATAGTTCTATCCCTTTGTCAATGTCATCTTTATTTATGATGGTACTGACTTTACTATTGAAGTGGGCTGTTTTAATTGTTGTATTATTTTCATCTAGTCTCTTTGTGAAAGTTACTTTTAGCGTTTCGACATATTTGAAGCCTTTATTTTCTACTAGTAGTGCATTGAATCGGTTTTTGATGCCTACTCTTGTAGAGTTTAGTTGTATTAGTGGATCTTTATTGTTTCTGATTGCTACTTCGAATGACTTAGCATGTCCCTCGAAGGCTTTCTTTAATGGTGTGATTACGGTCCTTGGAGCAGGAACAGGTCTTGGTTTCTTAAATATAGTTCTTGGAGCAGGTATTGGTCTATTATCCCTAAATTTGGGTGGTGGAAGTATGATACTATCTTTGAGCTCCATAGCCATCTCCATGACACCTTTATTAGGACTAGATTTGAAAATGGTCCTTGGAGCAGGTATTGGCTTATCCCTAAATTCAGATGGTGGAAGTATAATGTTATCTTCATACTCCTTAATCATCTACCTGACACCCTTTTGTGGTTTTTCATCCACTATTCTTATTTTAGGGGTTGGCTTAACGTTCTGTTTCAATAACAGTTTGATTAGTTCAGATTTTTTGAGTTTCTTAAGATCTCGCTTATCCATACTATTATAGTAGATATTATCCTTTAAGTGTAAACGCACTTTCCTAAGATCTCGCTTATCCATACTATTATAGTAGATATTAATTTTTAAGTTTAAACGCACTTTCCTTAGATCCTCCTAAATACTATAGAATTTTATAGCATTCTATAGTATTTTTTTTTTTATTCATTCTATAGTATTTTTATTTTATGATATATATTATATATTTTGTAAATCCTTTAGTGGTATCCAAATATTGAAATCATCACTATACCCTTTCCATGATACTAAAGCCTGCTTCTTTTTGTAGTCTCTCCTTATGACCTTATCAATACGGAAAACGTTCTGTTTAGCTTTCAATAACTCCTGTTCATAGAAAGAACCTTGTATTTCCTCATTATTTAGATCCTTCAATTCATATGTAATAGGGTTTGTATACTGGATCTTATCAACTGCAAACACTTCCTCAGTCCAGTTGGGGGTATATCCTTTATCAAACACTTTACGTTTGTATTTTGATATACGGACCATGTCACCGATTTTAAACTTAGGTTTCCGTTTTGAAGTTTCCATCTCACCATATAAATTGAAATAAACTAACCCTTCATTCTTTTTCTTAGATGCTTTGATGGGTGTCATTTTGATGCTTGAATGTTTAGTGTTATTATATTGTTTTAATATTTTAGGTAGCACATCTAAATACTGAGTACTACCTTGGACTGTGAATTGTTTCCACATTTTGGTTTTAATTGTTCTATTCCATCTTTCACAAACGGATGACTTTTCTTCATTTTCAGTTGAATACATTCGTATATTATGTTTTTCTAACAGATCTTTCACATGTTTGTTATAATACTCTTTACCCTTATCTACCCACAAATATTGTGGTTTTCTACCTTCCTTGAATATCATTTGAAAAGCATTCATAACGGATTCTCCTTTTTTATCTTTCAATGGTATGATCCAACCATATTTACTAAACACATCCAAAACCATAAGAAGATACCGATATCCCTTATTCCATTTACTAAACTGTTGCATTTCGATGAGGTCAGAACACCATATTTCATCGATCCCATTCACTATGACACGGCGTTGAGTGAATTTACGTTTTATGGGTTTGTGTAACTCATCAGCTAGTTGTTGCCAGTTTTGTTCACTCAACGCCTTCTTCCGTTTTTTGGCTTCTTAACGCCAAGACCTAATTTTTGTTTAGTGTTCATGATGTTCCTAACAGCCGTAGTTCCCCATGGTTTGTCTTTCCATGGTATTTGATCAATAGATGCAACCATTTTCTTATCACAATCCCCTTTGTTGTTTCCCATGTCATAGCAAACATCGTGGTGAGCACTAATTTCGTCTAGTTTGTTCTTAGGTGGCACTATCCACTTAGTAACTTCACCAGTTGCACTATTGTACTCTAATTGTTTATCGAGAGGATTGTAGGGACCCATATATTTATAGTTTCCTGGTGTAAAACCACCTTTCGGCTTAGGTAGTTTGCCAATCATTGCATGGATGTCTAACTTACCACCATTAATGCGTGAATTGGGATCTTGATAATGGTATAACTCAGGAGGTAGTTTAATGCTGCCATCCCAATTTAAGTCGCCTCCAGAACCCAATTGGTCTAATGTTTGTGAAACACCCTGATCAATCATCTTATTAGCTATATTCTTGATATAATTTGATGCCTTCTTCTTAGCAAAATTACTTTTGACAGCTTGCTTTACACCTATTTTACCCATCTGATATAATCCTTGTATGCCTGCCTTTAAAAATGCATCTGCAATACCACCACCATCTGTTGCTTTTACGAACTTAGATTTAGTTATACCACAAGAAGCACAAGTGCACTTCAACATTAGTCTTCCATTTATAGCCTTTTCATATCTCTCACTACCTGGAATACAATCAGTTACTTTCTTTTCCTTAACGCAGTATGATTTCATATATAACTAGAGTAGATTAAAATATTTGATTAAGAATTGGTGGTTGATATTATGGATAGTATCGAATGACGATGTACCTTTTTGTCTTTCTATTAGATAGAGGTTTATTTGTGAATCTTACAGAAGGGCTCCTAGTAGTGGGATGCCATTGAATGGACTGTTTTTTCCTAGTAGTAGTCCTTTACCTGCTTTTACGAACTTAGATTTAGTTATTCCACAAGAAGCACAAGTACATTTCAACATTAGTCTTCCGTTCTTAGCTTTTTCATATCTCTCACTACCTGGAACGCAATCAGTTACTTTCTTTTCTTTTATACAGTATGATCTCATATACAATTAGAGTAGATTAAAATACTTGATTAAGAATTGATAATTAATATTTTGGTCATTCATATTAAATGTTGGATTATGAATGGTATCAAATAGTGATGCACCCTTTTGTCTTTCTATTAGATAGTATAAACACTAATATCCACATAATACTGATAATCGTTCTTGTATTTCGTCTCCACTATAAATTATTTGTTTGTTACTTCCTGACAGATACTGCCTAATCTCTTTTGGCTTAGTTAATCCAAAGCTATCAAAGTATTCACAGTAGTTATTATCTACATTTCTGTAACAAACCCAATGTGTTCCAGGGCCTATCTGGGCATCTAAATTAATGATTCCACATTCTTTCTTATTGATGTGTGTAGGTAAATCATCCCTTGAATACACTCCTCTAAAATATTTAATACCTAAACGTTTAATCCAGTCCATTATATCTATATTGGATAGGGGTTTATTCACGAATCTTACAGAAGAGCTCCTAGTAGTGGGATACCATTGAAGGGACTGTTTTTTCCTAGTAGGAGTCCTTTGCCAGTTCTTTTTTTGTGCTTCTTTGGTGTTGTTTCATAGCCCCTTGTCATGTGATTATCACCCCACTGACCAATAAATGGAGGTGGTTGAAGCATAAGAGGATTAACATATCCTCCTTTAGGATTCTTAGGATTTGGAGGAATGTAGACATTTCGTATGCTTGAACTCGAACTTGGGTCAACCTGTAGACCACCTCCTAGGGCTTTAATAAGCATAGGAATACCCAAACTAGCAAGCAAGGTTCCGAGGAACCCACCTGACTGTTGTTTCTTAGTCAGTCTTAGGGTCATACCAGAACCGCTTTGGAGTGCACTTATGATCTGCTTCTTCTGGGCTTCAGTAAGATAATCTTTGTATCTTACCAACTTATCAACCTTATCTTGTGGAACACTAAACAGTCCAGACCCTGATTTAGGTAAGACCTTATTAACACCATAAGAGGCTAACCCAGACAGAGCTCCCGTTGCTAGTGGTGCTGCTGCCTTAGATAGCCAAGGAAGTGCCATTGCACCAACTTTTGCTAGCATTGGTAATAGAGCACCTAAGAATCCACCTTCTTGCTTTCTAATCTGTGTAGCACTAATCTTAACATCAATACCAGAACCATCCATCTTACTCCTTTCAATCTTATTTACTTGTCTCTTTGTTAGTAATACGGTATCTGAACCAGATAGTTGACTATTTTTGAGTCGGAGAGTAATTGGTGCATGCTTCTGGTATGACTTAAGCAATTTCTCTTTTTGACCATTCGTTAAGCTTACGTTGTATTTGAAATACGACATCGTTATTATAATATTATGTTATATAATAATTGATTATGACCTCAATAGTAGCTTACCATTAGATTGTGTGAGCTCGATGTCTTGTTCATACAAAACGAGTGCATACACACTGTAGTCTGCATTAGTTGCTGCTGATAATTTATATTTGAATGCGATTTTTGTAGTACCATCCTTAATATCTCGTTTCTGATTTTCGAGGTTAAAGTAAATGAATGGGTAAATTAAGATAAAATTTGATCTAGTCAAAAGAGTTCCTCCTTTATAGTCATTAGTAGCATGTACATATTCCAACACACCTCTATAAACTCTAGACATCTCTGTACTTGGCATATATTCACTTTCGGGATACTGATTGCCATTCCCTACTTCAAGATGGCAACTTGTAAGTTTTCTGTTGTTAGCCACATTAAAAGTGTCATATTGAAATGGATTTGCTATTTGCGAATCTAGATTTACGTCATCTAATATCCATACAAATACGTGTCGTGGTCTATTAATTCCTGAAGATATTTTGAATGTCCCCGTTTGTTGACGAGTAGAGTTGCCTCTCTCAACCATCTCCCTTAGATAAGACCACTTATATGGTTTCAGATATTTACTCATATATTGGCTTTCTCCTTCAGGTGTGAAGATGATTCTTGGTACCCATAGTTTGAACTTTGTAATAAGAACTCTACAAGCAGCACCAGCTTGCCAAATTAGATTGGCATCACTTTCTAGAGTAATTTGTATTTCAACCTTAGTGTTGGGTATGAGCTTGTCTTCAAATGCTTCGAAAAATGAGTACCTATTAAGAGGTATTTCTGTATTCACAGTTGCAGACAGACCAAGCAATATCTTCCTGGTGGCAAAACCTTTGTTGTAATTGTCCTGTGCTTTTCTCTCTTCGGCATGTACACTAGTATCGAGATAGTAAAATTCATTTGTAGCACTACTCTTAGAATAGGAAGTATCATATTCAAGTAGGTTCTTAATATGAACGGTATGGTTAGCATTATTGTTGTCATATACTTGTATACCATTTACTTTTACACTGATTTCTTTAATCAATGAATGAGATCCATTTACTATACCATTATGGTCATCAATAGCTATATTCCCACCATCTGCCTGTAATTGAACTTTGAAGTCAGTCTCTATTCTAGCGTTATACCAATCAAAAGGAGCTACTTCACCAGAATTATCGCCAACGAATCTATATCCAGTTTTGACTTGACTTCCTCCATTAGCTACTACTGTTACTAGTGGTGTTTCTAGATCAAAAGAAACGTCTTCATATCTTTGAACATATTTAGGATTTCTAAAACTTTCCATTGTTATATTAATATATTAGATAAAATGATCACATTAATTACAATCTTAACCTTCGAATTTTTCCGGATCCACTTAATAGACGCTGAACACGTTCTTTTATCTCATGGTCTGATAGAGCATCTTGGTTGGTTGGTTGATTGATGACAGGCTCCTTTCCTTTATTCTTCTGTAATAGATTAATGATTTGATCTCCAGCTTTATTTCCAACTTTGTTTAATGCAGTTGTTGCAGCCTTCTCTGATGTATCTTTGATTATCTTTTTTGCCGTCTTACCAAATAATTTCCGTCCAAAATTAGTAATTGAATCAACAATACCTTTACCATGTATGTGTCGATAAACATGTCTTCCTATAGTAGGATCATATTTTCTCTTGTATTCACACTGTCTCATATATTATTAGGCTAGATTATAATTGAGTGGATCTTAATATTAACGTCATATGCCAGTCGATTCCATTTAGATTTACTAGTCTTCTTATTGAGTCTGTTATATAGAAACGCATTTTGCTGACAATGTTTGTTGAAACTGTATTGAATAAGGCTCTTTTTGGCTCAACAGTAAATGGGTATGATCGAGTGAAACCATCTGTTGGAATGACAAATAAAGTATTGCTGGCAGATCCTCCAACAATGCTATCATTTATAATATCTGTATTAACATGTAGTGTATCAATACTATTAGTAATGTTTGGTAACTTACTTCCATATTCTGTCGTATTAACAATTTTCTTATCGAATCCAATGAGTTCTCCAAAATTTGATCCTCTTAGGTCTAATTGGTATTTATTACTAATTTCAATGACTACTTTGTATGTGGTTAACACAAAGATCATGTTAATATCGAACTTATCTACACCAGTGGCCTTGTGGCCATTTACCTTCATCATTTGATGCAAATAATCATTTAAGTCATGGTAAGAATACATTCCATTAGGGAATGTCACTATAGTCCATGTACTTCAATCATGACTATATTTTATGGTGTTATTGTTATATTCTGGAGTGATGTTTTGCCATGAGTATGTCATTGATATTTTATCCACAGCCACTTCATGTTTCATATTAGAAGAAAGCACTATTGATGGATTAAATTTTATGGTGAAATTTTCAGACTTACTCACACCACGCTTTTCTCTATCAATAGATGAAACATATATTGCTCTTTCTATTACGTTAGACATTATACTATTTGATTACATAATATATTCATTCAATAATTTTTCGAGCTGGTCATTAGAAAGAATATGTAACTTCCTTAATGTATGTGCAACCTCTGAGAACTCATTTTTGACTGAATTATTACCTGCTGTGATTGAACCACCAAGCAACTCCAACCTACTTAGTAAATCTTGTGGATTATTAAAATAGACAACACCAGCTCCTATTTTAGAGAACTTCTTAGATGTTCTATGTATTGGTATCTCACTTAACTCATTTAGATCGTTGAAGACCATCTTAGAGAGATCACTATACTTCTTTCTACTATTGAACCTCTTCGTAAGTAAATCAAGAGTATCAAAATCAACTCTATTATCATATACCTTTTTACCATCTTTATAGGCTATTAATTTAAGTTGACCAACTAGCTTTGGTAAGTCAATTCTTAAATTACCATATTGACCACCTTGTGAGATTTTATAAGCATTACGTTTTGGTTGGTTATAAATACCCTTCCCTGATTTTAATGTCTTGTTTCCTTCTTCAATAATACCTATTCGATTTCTATATCTAGAAATTGCCTTATTCTCTTTTGTGTATTCATCTATCTTAAATTTATTCTTAATCCTACTTACTTTTGAATTACCCAAACTACCTTTTTTTTTACCTAGAATACTATTTATTTTACCACTTCTTTTTAGAATATCTTTAACTATTTGATTATTATCTTTTGATGCTAATAAAACTGAAGAAGGTGGTGGTAAGCCATATTTTAAAAATGTTTTCAAATCTTCTACTGAAAACCCTGTATCCATATCGACTAGTTTATTTTCGCCATTAGTTATGGCTAGTTGTTGAGGATACGTAATTGGCTTATTCGTAGACTGAATGAACTCTTCCCGTAGATCACTTATCTCATCAATCTCTTTCTCTAGTTGTTGAGTAATTGGTTTATACACTTCTTTTTGTTCTTCATATTTGTCCTGCTTAGTATTTTCTTCCTCTTTAATGGTTTGACGAACAATATTAACCATTTTTCCAGATTCAATCTTTGGAATAACATGCTTTTTAAACTCATTGATATCCATCGTATATATATACATTACATAACTTATCTCAACTTATCTCAACTTATCTTTTTACAATACATACGATAAGGAAAAATAGTCTACCTAATACATATAGATAAGATGGAAATCCCTAATTATGATAATAAACAAGATGCTGTTACGAACTATAAACAGTTATATCCATTCATGCCAAAGGATAATTTTAGAATGTTAATTACTGGACCAAGTGGTTGTGGAAAGACAAACGTTTTGATGCATATGCTTAGAAAACCATTATTGTATTACGATAAAATCTATCTGTATGCTAAGAATTTAGAACAAGGAAAATATCAAGATCTGATGGAACGGTTTAATGCGATCAGTAACCATGTAGGCTATGATGTCATCGAATGTAGTAATGATGATATCATTCCTGTTAGTGAATTTGATTGCGATGCCCAAAAAGTCGTTATATTCGATGACTTCGTTTGCGAAAAGAACCAAAAACCATTAATTGATTACTTTATTAGATGTAGACATAAGAATTGTAGTGTGATCTACTTAAGTCAAAGTTTCTATAAAACCCCCAAAGATATAAGATTAAACTGCTCTCATTATTGCGTATTCGAGTTTCCAAGTGTTAACGAACGGGGTCTTATATCTCGAGAGTTGGGAGTAAGTAAAGAGCAATATGGGGGTGCTACTAAAGAACCATATTCATTCTTATATATCGATAAACCCTTGAAGCAAATCAAAAGGAATTTTTGCGGGACTGTTTAATATAATGTATTAATATAAAATGGGAATTTTCAACGATTTGGATAAAAAAGAACAAGATCCGAAAGGAGGGTTAAGAGGCAATAGAGGTGACACAGGTCTCCAAGGTCCAAAAGGAGATAGAGGTATCCAAGGGTCAAGAGGAAATAAAGGTGATAAAGGAGATATTGGAATAATAGGACCAAAAGGAAGTAAAGGACCACAGGGGGCATTAGGTCCACGTGGTTTAACAGGAAATCCTGGTGTGATAGGATCAAAAGGTGATAAAGGTGATACTGGTATTCAAGGCATTCAAGGAAATAAAGGTGATAAAGGTGACAATGGTGATATTGGAATAACAGGACCAAAAGGTAGTATAGGCCCACAAGGGGCATTAGGTCCACGTGGTTCAACTGGAAATCCTGGTGTAATAGGATCAAAAGGTGATACTGGTATTCAAGGTATTCGAGGATCAAAAGGTGATAAAGGTGATAAGGGTAATAAAGGAGATAGTGGAATAATAGGACCAAAAGGTAGTATGGGACCACAGGGGGCATTAGGTCCACGTGGTTTAACAGGAAATCCTGGTGTGATAGGATCAAAAGGCGACAAAGGTGATAAGGGTGATAAAGGTAACACTGGTGCTCGAGGGTCAGGGCCTAGTATTATGCATAGTAGTCTAACATTCAATTGTGGTAATTTCCTTATGAAGTCTGGTAATTGGGCATCATCAAGCAGCGTAAGCTCATTTGTGATCATTGAAGACGCATACTCTATGAATAACATTACTCCAGAACATCAAGGTTTTAGAATCCTAGAGACCTTTAAACCAAACTCAACAGAAAAGTTGACTATGACTATACCAAAAAACGATAATCCAACTTTAGGGTTAAAAGGCAACAGCAACTACACAGTTCGGGTCGAAGCTTATGCAAACATTGGATCCATAACACTAAGCTCTTTATCAATTGAAGAGGATTTAAGTTTCATCTCAAACACGATAAAAAGTGGAAGGATAGGATCTACAAACACTGCATTCCAAGAGCTAAGCATAACGACATCAGTCAACGATACTGGTAAACTATCATTTACATTGAGCCACGATCAGTCAACCAATCAGATAATAACGATCTACGTCGCAATAATTGCTGGAGCATTAGATGCAAACACTTTCGTGAATCCTACTGTCTTCGATGATAATGAGTACATTATTGAACGAAGAGTGCAAGAAATGGTTCCTATCAAGACAGTCACTTACATAGCAAGGGAAATTTCAAACTTATGGAGTCACGCAGACATGGAGTGGGGAGACATACCACATTTCTCCATCACAATATCTCCCAAGGAAACAACGAATCTAATTCGATTATCGTGTACGATTTACCTTGGATGTGACTCAGGAGGAGCTAATGTGTGGTTTCGGTGGGTTGCAACTACAGGTCAGGGATTACATGCTTATGTCAGTACGAATTCATTACCAAATAGTACCATTCGAAAACGTAACAGAGCTAGCTTTGGTGCACAATTAGCAATCAATCCAGAAACTCTTGCTTGTGTGTCCCATAAGGGATTCCACATTCCATTCAATAAAACCCCCCACACATATAAATTACAAATAAAAGTGAAAGACACAGGAACTATTACAATCAATAAAATATTTGGTGATGGAAATGCTCCATGGAATGGTTACGTTACCTCAAGTATGATTTTAGAGGAAGTCTCTGGGATAACAAGGGAATTCGCTGCTAATGGGATGTAATATGTACATCAGAATAATATAACCAAATAATATAATCAATGGGCGTATTTAATGATATAAGTAATATTAATAAACAAGACATAAAACAAGGTCCTAGCATTAATTATAATAATCAAACATTCAATTGCAGCAATTTCCTTATGAATCCTAGAAACTGGACATCAAGTGGTATAACATCACTAACGATCATTACAGATACATACTTATTTGGCTCAAATACTAATAAGCATCAAGGTTTCAAAATTAGTATAATCCCCAATGCCCAATCAATTGGAAAACTAATTATAACCCTACCAATTAACAACGATCCAAGCATGGGATTAGAAAGTAATAAAGAATACACAATTAGAATCGAAGCTTATATGAATATTGGAATCTTAACATTAGGTCCCTTATCAATCGAACAGAATCTAAGTTTCATCTCAAATACGAAGAAAAATGGAATAATCGGATACCTAAATTCAGCTTTCGAAGAGGTTGGTCTAGCAACAAGTACTAATACTGGTAAACTATCATTTACAGTCATACAAGACCAATCATCTAATCAAATAATTGATATATATGTTGCTATCATTACTGGAAGATTAGACACAAATACCTATATGAATCCTACAGTATTCGATGATAATACACTGATCTTACCAACCATAATCAAGAAAATAGTACCAAATAGGCCCACCATCTTTGGTAGAGCCATTAATGAAAAATTATCACTTATATTAACAAATAAATTAACGACAATCCAGGGTTTAACATTCTTACTACAAGACATAAACGCATTATATCGCATTCAATGTAATATATACATTAACTCGGAAAGAACTGACGCAAAGCTATGGTTAGTCAGTACTAAAGGCGCGAACTTTACTAATCTCATAGGTTCAACTATTAAACAAAGGGAAAACGCACTTCCTAGCAATCCCATAAGCATAATATACTACGTATTACAAAAACAATCAAATGTGACATATGCATTAGTAATAACTACACCAACTACACCCTCTAGAACGAGAGCTACCATCAATTATGCTTCACAACAATCTTTTATCTTAGCTGAAAGGTGGGACGGCTTAAATGCTACATATGATTCATCTGGAAACATCGACTTTGGATGATCCCACACCTGATTGGTATAAAAAACCATGGAGTTTTGATAGGAATGACTAAGTCAACATCGAATAGCATTTTAGTATACACATCCGAATCATTTAAAATAATATAATCAAATAATATAGCGATGTCTAATAGAAAAATTAGTGTATTCAATTTCAATCATATAGACAAGGATTTAGGTGAAGCAGATGTTGGGATGTTAAAAAAGTTATATGCTTATTACCATAAAAAAACATGGTGTTACAAAAAAGCATATAGGCACTTCAAGAAGGTTAACACGGGTTTGTATTTAACATCAATTGGACTAACAAGCACTGGCGTTATTGTAGGAGCTGTTACACTTAATCCAATTATTCTTGGTACTATTTCAGGTGCTGGATTGGTACTTCAAGGGCTTCTAAAAACAAAGAATTATAGTAGAAAAGTAGAAATGTGTAAATTCGCATTCACAAGTTACCAAAAAATACTAGACAAAATACGCTTATACTTGCGTGGAGAAGTTTATGATGTCGAAAACTTAACATTAGAGCTGAATTGGTTGGATAATCAAGTAACAGACTTATGTCCATTAGTTGACTACTAGATAGATAGATAGATCGTTTATTACAAATATTTCTCACTTACAGCAAAAACTGAATTACGGAGATTTACATTAATATGGTTCTAGATAAGTTAACTAAGTTTTAAGAAGGATATACTATATACTGCTCTAATTAAACTAATGCTATATTACAATTAAAAAATTCTAAATACATCGATTGTAGTTACTTACAATTGTTATTGTAATCATTTGCGCCCGATATGATAAAGGTGTTTCTAGGTTAAATACGACAAAATGTTTATCCTAAACTAAAACGACATCCTTCTTCTTTACCTTCTTCTTAACTTTCTTCATGAAAATATCCTTATTAGTATTTATATAATACCACTCATTTATTTCACAAACTCTTTTCCATAATATTTCGTATCGTTGAAGAGTCTTCTTGCCTATAGACCGTATACATTTATTCATATTAGTTTTATAATTTGGATTCCGACTTTCATAAAACCTCAATTGCAATATCTTATAAAATAGATAATCAAATATTGGATATCGTCTTATAGGTTGATCTAATTTACTCATAGCACTATCTATTTGTTTAAAATATTTGAGGATCTCTTCACGTTCAGGATACTCTAGATCAAACTTTGTTATAATATAATTAATTATATGATATTTGCGGTGATAAATAGATCTCCTCCTTATTCTATACCTATTCTCATAAAAATCAATATATTCAGGGGCTATACTATATCTATTAACCTGACCACACTTCTTACAAACATGCATTACTCCATTCTCTTCCAATTCCTAATGCTATATTACAATTAAAAATTTCTAAATACATCGATTGTAGTTACTTACAATTGTTATTGTAATCATTTGCGCCCGATATGATAAAGGTGTTTCTAGGTTAAATACGACAAAATGTTTATCCTAAACTAAAACGACATCCTTCTTCTTTACCTTCTTCTTAACTTTCTTCATGAAAATATCCTTATTAGTATTTATATAATACCACTCATTTATTTCACAAACTCTTTTCCATAATATTTCGTATCGTTGAAGAGTCTTCTTGCCTATAGACCGTATACATTTATTCATATTAGTTTTATAATTTGGATTCCGACTTTCATAAAACCTCAATTGCAATATCTTATAAAATAGATAATCAAATATTGGATATCGTCTTATAGGTTGATCTAATTTACTCATAGCACTATCTATTTGTTTAAAATATTTGAGGATCTCTTCACGTTCAGGATACTCTAGATCAAACTTTGTTATAATATAATTAATTATATGATATTTGCGGTGATAAATAGATCTCCTCCTTATTCTATACCTATTCTCATAAAAATCAATATATTCAGGGGCTATACTATATCTATTAACCTGACCACACTTCTTACAAACATGCATTACTCCATTCTCTTCCAATTCCATATTCTCACAACATTTATAAATATTAGTAGTCTTACTATATTCAATTAATTGCTTATAACAAAAAGGACAAATATAATCTCCTAAAGATTTGATATAATTATGGATTTCCAAATTACAATAATTCATACTATACTATATAAATATATATTAATTCTTTAAATAATTTCAACTATTATTCTATGAAAATACTTCTTATGATTCCTTAGTGTTTCACCTGAACAAAACTTCCTATTGCAATACCTACATTTTATTCTAATATCTTTTAAATAATCATTTAGCTCTTTTATTATTAGATCATAATCATTTGATACTATACACTTGAATTCATTCTCTTCATACTGTTTTAATAAATTCTTCTGTGCAATAGATAGGATACCATTACATTTAGGAGTCTTAAATTCTATACATAAACCACTATAAATCTTATGACAATTATTTATGATAATATCTGGTTGCCCCTTCATATATCCTTTTTTATAAGAATCGATTCGTTTAGTTGAACTATCTTGTAATTCACCCAATCCAGCAGTTATTAAAGCATTGGGGTAAAATCGTCTAATATATTTAACAACTCTCGTATGTAAATCATACTCATCTTCTATCTTAAATGTTAATGTGTTAGGATTGTCAAACATTCTGTAATATCCATACTTTCTAATGGATGGCAATACATTAGATGTTACCCATCTTTTGAATCTCTTGGCTGAATCTAACTTGGAACTCATAATGAGAGAATATAAACCTGATTCTTTTATAAATATCATATGTGGTTGTATATTTTCAAGGGGGGGCCTGAAACAGGCCCCCCTTAGTTTTCCATATTCTATCTTATCTTCTTCATCTACATGACGCATTATTGCATGTTTAGTATTTTCATAGCCTAATGCTAATGCAATATCTTTTCCTTTGAAATAGACATTCTGCTTAATATCTATATATGCATTGATAGACACATCAAGTTCTGAGTTCTCAAATTTCTTAATATACATTCCTTACTATATGTACATATAATTATTTCAAAACATCATACCCCCCACCCAATGTAGTGACCTTCGCATTAGAATATTTGGGTGTGGTCAATATGGGTGTGGTCAACATGGGTGTGGCAGAAAGGTCACGTGGTCAATATGGGTGTGGTCAATATGGGCGTGGTCAAGGTCAAGGTCAAGATGGGTGTGGTCAAAATGGGCGTGGTCATACTTCCTGGAATTTGCCTCAAGTTTATTTCTTGGAATCACCGATTGGAATTTTGCGTTGGAATGTCTGGAATATCTGTCTGGAATGTCTGTCTGGAATATCTGTCTGGAATATCTGTCTGGAATGTCTGGAATGTCTGTCTGGAATGTCTGTCTGTCTGTCTGTCTGTCTGGAATGCGTTGGTTGAGGTATTGCGTTCGTATTTATGCGTCGGTTACCTCAACTCCTATACTACTAACCTAGACTGAAGAGGAGGAGGCATCTTAACAGCTATAAAGTTAGGCTCGGTTTCCAGCCGTGGGGGTTTCGGTGAGCCCGCGATCCTCTACCCACTCACGGCTGGGCGCGCGAGCTGAGGCATCGTCGGTTTTTAGCCAATCAAAAACTTGCCACTAACATCCTGTCGCTGAATGTATTTGCATAATTTATATTGTTTGGATAGCTGTTCCAAAATGCGTTTAAATTTGCTTTGGAAAAGTTTCCTTTCGAATAATTCAAGGATTCACACATAGAAGGAGTAAGAGAGTTAGTTTTGGGTAAAGACACGCACCGGGTTTGGAAAGTCACTTGGGAAACCGTCACGTGTACCAAGCTCGAACGATGTTCAGTCATGTCTTTGCCTATGCAAGACCAGGTAGCCATTCTTACTTCAAAGAAAATTAGTGCTGCCTTTATCGGAGAAGAAAAGATGGACGACTCCATATTAAAAGAGTTATAAGAGAGGAAATCACATCTGACTCAAGCCACGTTTACGCGTTTAACTCTGCGATCACAATTCACTTGAAAATCGCTGCATCAAACGAGTTTTACAATTCTTTAAGTCCTATGTACTAAGTTTGTGCATTTCTTAAGGTCTCCAAAACATACTCTACACAAGTACTGAGCGGGAATACTCGACTCTAGCTCAAAAAAGTTCCGCGATAATATCTGAATCTTATCCCCGTATTTCGGCTTTTAAGAAGGCGATCCGAGAAAGAGGGAGGAGTAATCCTTTTATAGTGTGGGTTCATATATAGAGCGAGAATTCTGACGTACTTGCAGTTACCAAGCAATAATACAAATTTGAGGCGCCTTCTGACACATACTCTTTCGTTACTATCGAAGTTCATAGCCGTCCTTGCAATGGTACAGTTGATCGTGCTACGCAAGTTTGAAATATCTTTTCAGTAGTCTATCTTCGTAATACAACCAAGGGAATCTTATAAATGAAATATGTCCTTTCAATTGTGGTAAATGTCTCCTTCTTTGTCTGACATTGCGATGTACTTTCTTACGAAAAGTGGATACGCATCGACAATTAGCTAAAATTCTTGGAGGAATGTTACATTGGACAAATAAATCGTTTGCTGTACTTATATACCCGTTATTATATAATTCAAATATGATTGCTAAATGTTTGTATGACTTTCGATAACGAAATGACCAAGGGAAACATTCTAAAATATTTGCTGCCACAAAACGTTTCTTTTAGGAGAAAATATCCGCAAAGTCAAATAAGTGGAATCCAATCGCAATCAACACATGCCAAGCTGTATTTACCCTCTATAATATTTAACAAATTATCTACAACATCTGCTGAAAAATTGCTTGGTAGGCATAAAACGCCTGTTGAATGATCGTCATCACACAAAAAACAAAAGGTTAAAGTGCCACTACGATCAAATTTTAACCCTTTTTTTTACCTATTTTTCAACTCAGAATAGCTGAAAAGGGTCGAAAATATTAAACGGTGTAAACAAAAAACGGAAAAGCTTCCTCTAGAGTACGAATTTTGAGCTCTGATATCGCTCTTATTTTGGCCGCCATTGCTCAGAACGTGTTCCGAGCGAGCCCGTGATTTTTACAGCGGTATCGTTTTTGTGACGTCAGTTACTCAACGCGTTGCAAGCTTCAGTCTCTGTTTCGCTTGTGTTGTTGTAAGAAATTGGAAATGGCCAGCTCAGGCGAAGAGTCTGACAGTCTTACATCTGAGATTAACTCATATAGCAGTTCAGAAGACTCCTCAGAACAACTGTATCACAGTTTCTCTGATTCGAGTGGTGATTTTTTACCGTACGATGAAAATTTAGAGCCTATTGCAACCGAACAAGAGGCTGCCGAATACGAAGAGCAAGTTGCTCTCGAGGAGGAAGAAGATCAGGTTCTTTTAAGTAGATTCTCGGGGGAAGTTGATGTGGAAGATTGGTGAGTAGTGCGTTTTGTATTTTTGGGAAACACCTATTCTGTGATGTTTCTTGCTTTTCTTTTTCTTCTATTCTGTTGCTTATGTTTTGGGATTGACATCTTGTTACAAATTTTGGAATAGGTCTATTGCTACCGTGTTCGTGGTACGTATACATGTAAATTGTAATTGCTGTCATTTTTCTTTTCTTTAATTCGAGCGTTTGTTGTGTTTTCTTTTCTTTTCAACTGTACACTGTATATTAGGTGTAAGTGCTCGAATTGTTCTTTGGAGTTTGTCGTGGAGTCAGAGGAATGCAGGTGCTGCATGGAGGTGGAAAGATGCAGAGAGACAATGGAGGCACTAGCAGTTGACCAAGCTACGAGTACGAGTTGTGTTAGAGATCACCCGGGATTTAACGATGTCTGCTTGAACAGATGGGTTTTGGAAATTGCCGGTATTGGACTAAAAACGAGGGTTAAGAAATCGTATTCAACTACAAGGACGCAAATGGGTGCAGCAGAGCCGGAGTAAGTTTTCTTCTTACTTTTAGTTCCTGTTTGATTTGACACGAGTCACGAGTCATGAGGTTTCACATGTTTCTTAAAAACACACACACGATCATTTTAAAACACGGAAACATTTTTTTTATATTCAAAAGTTGTTTATCTTGATTTGTGATTTCACCACAGACACCTAATTCAAAAAAGGTTGCTCCAACAAGATTGAGGATGTTGTTGTTGTTGATTCACGATTGATCCACAATACATAATAGGCTGGTTCACACTTGCAACAAGCATAAACATCAACATAAGTGTAAGAAAAAGAAGTGTGAACCGGTGTGATATAAGCATAAGAATAAGAAAAAGTTGACCAGGGTAACCTGACTATCATACAAAGTGATTACCAGCTACTGGCATCTGACAGTGGTTGGCTTACACTATTCAACTTTGTTAATTGCACTGGTGTCTAACTTCCTCATTGATGTACATTCACACTAGTATTCACAGGAACTAGTAGTCTGTGGGTTGTTCCTCCTTGTCTTGCTCTTTCCAGAAATAAAGACAGGAAATAGTCATTTTGATTTCATTTACCCTCCAAAATACCTATTCTTGACTTCTTTGTTTTTACAGATTCCTGAGATCAGTTGCTTACCGACAATTTGTGCGATTAGTTTGGGAGTATGTAGGATCATCCAGAAGACTTCCTCTCCCAAACTGCATATATAATAGCATACGTGCAGCCTTTCCAAACAATATGGAACTATACCAAGGTTACGAGGAGGAGGACTGATTGAGTAAGTTAGCCTCAGTGCTGACCTACATTTAACTGGCCCTCTGACCTTCTACTGGAAATTGAGATGAGGACAAACAAAGAAATAGCACTCAAGGGTGTAGTCAGGTGATCTGAATTGGGACAACAAACAGGCAAGCTAACTGACTGAAAACCTGTGTTGTTTATAGCATTTTAGAAGGGTTGTCATGTCAACAGAATAAAACAACATATCATAAGAAATCAAAATATTTAAAAATCAATTAACATTAGTTTATTATTCTGTAATTGAATGATTTCACTTCTGAAATAGATACATGTTCGTGTACTAAAGAAATTAACTTCATTTTATTTTGGTTAAGCAGAAATACTGAGAATATGTTTTTTTTACAGAAAGATGTAAGAGAGTTGAAACAAGTAATGGATTGGCAAAATCTGTCCTAAAATGCCTTGTTCTGGCTCTCAGTCTCAGGTTCAGACATTCATGTAACAATGGCAACCACACAATTGAACTTTCGACTGAGTGCCAGAACAAGGCATGTTAGGACAGATTTTGCCAATCCAAGTGGCAATAGTAATCGAAATGAGGCATGACGCCATTGCTACATGTACATGTTTCAAATTGCTCACTTGTACGTTTCTGATCTTGATAAATGGAATTAAATATGTGTACATTGTTTTTGGTTGTTCATCAGGAATTTGAAGCTGATGCATTATTCCTTCCACTGCATTGTCCTTTCTTGTGACCTTTCCTTGGCTTAGAACACCACTTACAAACAGGTGGCTTTCTTACTTTACTCTTGGATGTGGAAGGCTGAAGTAACGTTTGAAGTTCAGCATCTATCCAAATAAATGTATTACATGCCACCAGTTAAAGCACAAAGTGTAATATTTAGGAACAAGAAAAAAAACCTTCAGTGTACTAAATGTACTGGTATGTTTAAGTGCCTGCAAGCCCTGACCAGGAAGAAGATTACATAGAAACAAAAGGGTCTTGGTTAAGCAAAAATACTGAGAATATGTTTTCCCTTAAATGTCGTCACAGCACAACTAGTCTCAGTTTTCCTACATGTAAGTGTTAGGTTTTTAACTCGACCCACTACTTTCAGCACACAAAAAATGGGAATAAAAACTTGAATCACATTTTTTTTTTTAATACTATTTTAAACTTCTTTAAACTTAAAGTTTAAAATAAGCATACATGTAATTTGCCAGAGCTTACAAGCACTTTTAAGTTACAAATGTACATGTAGAATGTACACAGGAGTTTATTTATTAATGTAGAGAAGAGTGCTTTTTCCTGAACTTCTCAAGTGTCATTTCAAATCCCTAAGTACATGATATAGAACTCAACATAGCATCCTAATAAAATTAGTTTTTTTTAATTATTGATTTGGTGTTTTCTGTGTTAACTTATAATGCAAAGTATTTTTTATGATATATTCTGCTGTTGTTACAACTGTATAATTACTTTTAGAAATACTGATCACAGATTAATAAATGGTGATGTAGTTGGGTGAAAAAAAATGCCCTAGTGTTTCATCCAGACTGTTGGTAAATCTTTAATAGTAATATGTACCATAGTGAAAATACCTGAGCACGTTGGAGGACATATGACTGTGTGTTTCTCCTTCCTAGATATGTATTTTTGAATGGCAGATTCTTTACTTTCCTTGTCTTCTAGCATGCTGTGTAGGGGTTCTGGAATCTCCTCATTCAGCTCATTCTCTGTAGCCTTCAGTTCTTCCCTTGATGTTGAAATTAGAGTTTCGTATATTTCAGCTACGTAATCTGGGGGGAAAAGAGGCCAAATATAAGAATGTTGTTTAATAAGATTGTATGTTCTATTTTTTTATGCAATAATGGATTGCTTTCAAATGTTCTTAGTATTTTTTAGGCTGTTACTTAATTTTTTATTAATAACTGAATGAGAGCAGTCTCAATTCCATGTTGCTAAATTTTGGAGTCCATCCTTTTTGCTTCCTCTTTGCTTATTCAATATCATGTGTGGAAGGTCATTCAAGTAATTATTGGAAAAAGACTACATGTATCAGGAAATAGAGCACATGTACAATTACCATAATTTTGTGGTACTTTGACCTCTCTCACGGTTGCCTCACCATCCTTGAATTTGGGATATGTCACCTTCAGCTTTGGCTTTCCTTCATCGTCAACTTTATACTCCCTCTGAACATTGTAATTGAAATGGAGAGCAGCAAGGATAGTCCTGGATAATGCATCGAAACATGTGTTAACATTTTCAGGGCTTGGAATTGCGACCAATACGGCCACAAATGCGACCAAAATTTTGCACCTAGGATATTTAAGCCAGTTGCAAAATTGCGACTAAGTTTTTCTGATTTGCAACTAAATTTTTATAACTAGTAGCAAAATTGCAACCTGATTTTTTTGTTAATTTCGAGCCCTGATTTTGTTTTGAAGAATACAGTGTTCACATTGTTTGTTTTTATTGTTAGGAATTCTAATATGGCATCCTGCATGAGTAGTTGTACATTTGTATACTGTACCTGCAAAGCATTCCTAAATATGAATATGCCAGCATCTTTGGTGCGAACTGGTTTACTACAGAGTGATAACCCTCCAGGCAGCTTGTCTGAGCAACTGGTGATGCTTGTTTGATGGCTTTTTTTAGGATGGTGTTGTCGAGTGTTTGGCATAGTTTCTCATATGCAGATGACCCTGTTATGAGTTGTTTAAAAAATACAAAAAAAACATTGTTAGCAACCATGGAAAAAGAGCATCTACAACATTTGACATGTTAAATTAAAAGTTTGTCAGGGACATTGAATGATAAAATAAACACTAGAGCAAATCACAACTTTTTTTGTTAAAATAATTATTAAGTTACTTTGTGAATTGCTCAAAGTCTTTATTTAGATATGATGTACAGTATTTGCCATTTCAGAGGCTTTTACTTCTTAAGAGCGACTGTCTGTAAGAATCGACCAAAATTGACTTTTCGTGGCACAAGTCGAAAAATTGTTTTCTCTCATAATCTGTCCATAAGTAGGCCCTAGAGTGAAACCAAACGAGCTGTAGTTAGTTTGGTAAAATATTGCTTCGTTTGGCGAGAAAATGAAAAATTTGAGTTGGCCTGGAATCGCTGAGAAATCGGGTTTCAAAATGATGAAATTTTCCGAAAATAAACTCGGCTCGCGTCGCAAAACTATGACTCTGGTGGTTTCTACGATGGTTTCTATTTGATCTTTAGGCATCCCTCATTGTGATGATTATATAATGTTTTGGTTTCTGTATTCGTTTAGAGCGATAATTTTATTTTAACGAGGACCACAATTTGCTAGCTTCTATTCAGCAAATTATATCACAGGAAAATGGCTGACGTTAAGTATGTGCCCTGTCTCCAAATTCTTTAAAAGTGATATATGAAGCTGTGTTAGATAGCATTCTATCAGAATATGAAGAGAAATCTCTGGGCAAACTGTTTTAACCACTTCGCTCAGCGCGATTTTGATACTCTATTTATAGCCATTTTGGCGAAAAGTTACGCTTGGGTAAACAATGTAAACAATGGCGTGTCAGAAAAATTCCCCAAAGAATCCTTAAAAAATAGGTAAATAACTTAATAATAACTTTTGTCCTTTAAATATTTTTATTTCAGTTTTGGTGCTTCGACCTTCTCTTCAAGGCCTCTCTTTCAAATTCTCTTTCAATATTCCACATCGTCATATTTAACTTAATACATAATTAAAATACGATCAAGTTACAGACAAGCAAACCGTTTTATTCATTTAATTGCACTGAGAAGGAATGGCTCAAACGAAACCTCACTTTTCCATGCCTATCCTGACTCGATAGCGAGAATATTCAGTATTACTTCAAAGTCCTCTTATTTAGTTTTTTTATTTCACTCGCCGCTAAAGTTTATTGAGTTTCGGTCGTACGTATTGGTCATTAATTTAATCCGATACGTCAGATTCTTCATAATACAAAACCATGTTTGCAGTAACGTTTTAATAACGTTCTAAATGGATTTACTATGAATGAAACTCCGGGATTTAACCTGGATTATGGCCAATTTATCTTCTAACTCAATATTCAAACTAACTGTCCTAGTCGACTAAGGGAAGGTACGTTTCTAATGAGGGGGGAGGGAGGTGGACTGGAGTTTTTTCTTTTCAATCAAGGAGAAAAACGTGGCCCTCCCCGTTGCTTTTAAAAGGAAATCCATGCCCCTCACTTGAAGTCGCGGAAAAAAGGATCGCCCTCCCCAAGTAGCTTTGACGTTGTTTCTTACAGATCGCATGTTTATATCAAGTAAATGTACTACTACCCTACAAAAAACGGCTAGGAATTTTCGAAACCATTTAATCTGCCAATACAATTGGGAAATAGTGTGACCCTCCCCTACTAAGCAAAAATAAAAGGATGACCCCTCACAAACGTTACAATTTTTCCGATGACCCTCCCCCCAAATACTCCTGCCCAATCACCCCACGCCCCCCCCCCCCCCCCCCCCCCAGCTCAGTAAAAAACGTACCTTCCCTAATTGACTTTTAGCCTCCCTGTAATGCAATATGTGACTAATAATCACAATAAACTGTCACGAGATTGATACTAACAAAGTTTTTCATATTCTTCAATGGTAGTAAACTATGATACTCCTAAAATGTAACAGAAGCTATTTCAGAGTGCTTGCTATTAAATTTCCTTTCTTCAATTTCTTTCTTATTACGTACCACGGCAATAAAGCGTACAAAAGGGACACCTCTTTCTCGAGCACTTCTGGATCCGCCCATGAACATAAGGAATACGTATGATTATAAAGAAATAACTTGTACTTGTAACTCTTTACAGAATTACAGTTCCCACTTCCTGTGTTTCCTTGACCGTGTTATCCTTTAGCTTGAAATCAAGTACAAGACTTTACTAGTTGAAACAGCTTTAAGCTGTATAGGGCTTCTTACGTCTTGTCGTGATATCGGAAACGTCAAGGTTAAAATAAATGCAGATATCTCGCAACGCAGAAACGCTGAATGCACCACTTAGCTTGGGACTTGAGAGACAAGGTCGTAAATGTTATAATGATGTGGATGAAGAAGTTCCACGCCCTTGTTATCCATCTTCTCATATCCTCTAAGGCTTCGCCCCTCCTGTCTAGTTCCACAGCTTCAACATCAACACTGCTTTTTATGCCAGACTAGAAAACAAACTCGTAATTTGTTGACTTGTAAAAAAGTCGGACGCAGAAAACAATCGAATCCCGTTACCATCTCATATCTCATATCCTTTGCAACTGTAGATGGGTCAACCTTTCTTCCCGTCGTTTTATCAATTTCAATTTTTTTAAAGGACTTTAGAATCTCCCTGCATGACCGGCACAAACCTTGAACATGAGAGAAAATCACGCGCGGTGTTAATAAAAATGTATGTTTAATTGGGTAAAAGAAGCAAGATACCAATAGACCCTTTTCAGGACCGGGTCACGTGACCTTTTTAGCCAGTCAATCAAAACAAATGGCGCTAGAACAACATAGATGTCAGAAATGGAAAGAGCAAGCCAAAATTAGTAAAAATCCCAAGTTTTAAGTTCATATCTTTAAAACTGAAGGAACGACAAATTCCAATCATTGGAAACAGTCATATTTTCATGAAACACAGAACCATAGTAACAATAATATATCCTTTTATTTTCTGGTATTCAAAATATCAAATATATCAATAACTCTAATTAAAGTTTCAATAATAATAATAAATCATGATCATAAACAATATGTATCAACTGCAACTATGGGTAAATACAACACTCCACTATTATCCATATATTTAAAACACTGGTTCTCAGGGAAATCCCCCAACTATTGGAAAAATATTTTCTTGAAACCAAAACCAAAAGCAACAGTAATATATCCTTTTTATATTTTTGGGGGGTATCTCAAAATATCAAATTTAAAATTAACAACTCTGATATAAGATTTCAATAAAATTGTAAATATCATAAATAATAAACAATATGAATAAACTGTAACTATGGGTAAATACAACAATCCAAGAAGATTTATCATGCTCCTTCATTTTGTGTAAAAGATACTAATAATAAGCACAGATATACCTAATTTCAATGAAGATTGCTCTCGGGAATTCTACCATTTCTTCAATATTTTTTTAGAACTACTAATAATATATTCTAAAATTCCACAATTTCTTTGTGACTGGATTTTTGGTGGATAAATATGAAAATATAGGTAAAAATATTGAACATGACATGTACCTGGAAGGAGCAGTCCTCGCCACCACACCATGAAGACTCAAGCAGCTTGCACGTCTGAGCAATGCAGTCATGGGATTTATCGTGAGACAAAGCAATGCACTTTGAAACAGTATCTTTGAAATAGTGACTCAATTATGTTAATTATGTTATCGATGCATTTGGCTTTATGCTGCTATATAAAAATGATTAATGAAAATAGATATTCGTGCAGGCCGATTAACCACCCAAAAAAAATTGGTGCACCACTAATTCAAGCAAGTCCCCCCCCCCCCCCCCCCCAATCACTTTTCTAACGGTCCGTCCCTAAATACGCAAGGTTTTTGGGTAGGATCAAACACCGCCGCCCGGGCAAGTGACTTGTGGTTGGAATTCTCTTTGCTACATGAAGCTAAGGCACTATCCCAGCAACACGCTTTCATTTTATTTCGAGATAGGAAAAAAATAGGTTAGACATGGCATTCCCACGGCTATTTGTGCATAAATTAAATTAACAATTTTAATTTTTAGTGTCGTTGTCTCTTGTAAACTGATATAAAGCAATTCATATATAAATAATGGAAGACATTTACGTCCTTAAAACCAAAATGTAATGCTTAAAATGATTTTCTTGCTGAATGTTGGTCAAAGGTGCAAAGTATTGTAAGATTATCGCTGTCACGCAACATTAGTGAGTCAGTCAGACCTGTAACATTTATATACGTACTTACCTTGTAGATATTGTTCAATGAACTCTATCACTTACTTTCAAGCAAAAAAACATAGGAAAATAATTCGTTTTATTAATTTGAGGATATCTTATAGAATTTCGCTGAATCTGATGTCACGCCATTGTTTACCCAAGCGTAATTTTTCGCCAAAATGGCTATAAATAGAGTATCAAAATCGCGCTCAGCGAAGTGGATAAAACAGTTTGCCCAGAGATTTCTCTTCATATTCTGATAGAATGCTATCTAACACAGCTTCGTATATCACTTTTAAAGAATTTGGAGACAACTAGGGCACATACTTAACGCCAGCCGTTTTCCCGTGACATAATTTGCTGAATAAAAGCTAGCAAATTGTGGTCCTCGTTAAAATAAAATTATCGCTCTAAAACAATACAGAAACCAAACCATTACGTAATCATCAGAACGAGGGATGCCTAAAGATCAAATAGAAACCATCGTAGAAACCACCAGAGTCATAGTTTTGCGACGCGAGCCGGGTTTATTTTCAGAAAATTTCATCTTTTTTAAACCCGATTTCTCAGCGATTTCTGGCCGACTCGAATTTTCCATTTTCTCGCCAAACGAAGCAAAATTTTACCAAACTAACAACAGCTCGTTTGGCTTCACTCTAGGGCCTACTTATAGAGAGAATATGAACGAAAACAATTTCTCGACTTGTGCCACGGTTTGGTCGATTCTTACGGAAAGTCACTCTTAAATAGTTTTTACCTTTTGTTAACCATACACGTGGCGTGGTGATCTCTCCATGGGCACACTTGTTAAATAATGGATCTGGAAGCTCTGTGTGCTTGTTGATGATGTGATACTGGAAAGCCTTGAATTTGGCCAGTATCACATCTCCAAGCTTGGCTTTTGTCGAGGTGACTGCCCAGTAGAAGTGACGGACACAAGCCTTCCTCCACCTCCCAATGATCTCACAACCCTTTTCTTTGCTTAGTTTGAGAAGAAGCTTCTGTATCTCTGCAATTAAAAGAAGCAAAAGATAACATAGTATCAATAATAACTACAACGTAGAAGCTCAAAATCCTTATAGTTTGATGAAGACATACAGTGTACCTGTCAAGTTTTATAATAAAAATTGAGAGCAAGATTTTTTTTGTAGAATCCTACTATGTAATGTCTGACTATGCAAGAAGTTTCATGCAAATAAGATAAGTACTCTGTATGAAAAAATCACATGAGTTCGATTAGTAAACTAGGATATTTTTCACAATGTGAATAACAGTTAATAATATACCGATAACTGCAATCATGTTATGAAAAGTCTGTGCCGGATTTCACTTCACACACACAATGTATGTGTTTACCAAAATGTTTAGAGAACAAAATGGACTTGGGTAGTCCAGGATTTATTTCATGGGACAATCGAAATCACTTGGCTTTTTCATTAATGATATAATACTTACTTTTGCCAATGTGCCATAGGTCAAAGAAATGGTCAATTACTGGCTTTCCCATTTCCTTGCATTTTTTGGGGCACTCCTCTCTCATCCATTTTGCAATTGATACATGACGATCAGAGATGAAGGCCTTTATTATAATGCCGGTTGTAAGCAAGAAGGCAAAAGCTTTTTGATGAGCAAAGAACTCCATAGCTGAACTGCTACCAGCTTGGTTTGCCTGATAAGTAAAAAAAATAACCTAAGTAAACCCCAATATGTAGCCTTATTTTACTGTAGCCATTTTAATCATAATGCAATCATGTTGAAGACCAGGGATCATGTGCTTCTTTGATGCTCTGGGCAGTGATGATCAGCAAAAGAAAAACATATTATTCACCCTGGACCCTCTCATTGAAACCTTTGTGCACAACAAGTGAAGCATACTGTTACATTTACATGATTATCGAAATTGGGCTATTCTTTTTTCACATTTATTGCCATGTTTTTTTTAATCTGATAATGTTAAAATGAGTCAACTAGTGCCAGGCCCAGAAAATTGAATGGCAACTTGGATTGTAAATTAATTGACTTACTAAGCAGACTTTATGGTCTGATGCCAACCTAACATATTATTGTAATCAATAGGTGTTTGATATTCATTGTAATAGAAGACTGGGTTTGTTACCTGTACAAGGACAATGTGAATCATAAGGCCAAGTGTGCAGCAAAATATAGTATACGTCCCATATTTTGCTGAATGTCCCATGCTATCGTGGCGACCATCACCTGCAAGGACCACTTCTTTTCCACTTAAAGATTGAAGAACATTTGCTTGGTAGGCTCTCCAGAATTTTACTACTGTTGGAATTAGTAGATGCCTCTGGTGGTAGTAGTAGGTATGTTGCTGATACACCAGTACCCCCATGTGCTGAAACACCAGGATAACTTTCCTTAAAGATGCACCAGCACAAAGAATGGCAAAGCTGAGAAGCAAATTACCAGCAGGGAACTTTCCAAGGAGATAAGGCTGGCTCTTCCAAGTAAATACTCCTTTACAGCTGCTGCAAGTGGAATCGATAACAATCATTGTGCCTGTCTGTGTTACTTTGAGGTTGGGGCTACTTGTGAAGCACAAATGGCAAGTTTGAAAAAGCAGTAGCAGCTTGGACAGGAAAACAATCCCCTTTGGCTCCTCCCTGATATTCTTTCCCTTACAGTCCAAGCTATAGATGGAAATATAATAGCAAAATAAACTGTATTATTAATTAATATATACATACATATATGTGTGCAATGTACATTCACTTGTTTTCAAAAACATGTATATCGATCCCTTTATATACACAATGTATTTTCAAAATGTACATACACCCATTTGTAAAAATACTACTCACTGAAACATATATAACTGTACCTTTTGTTTTGGAGTGGAGAACGACAGGGAAAACAAAAGGTAATATTACATGTTTCAGTGAGCAGTGTTTTTGAAAACTGTATATATTCCATTGGGATTCTCCATTGTGCAGATGGAACAACAGTAAATAGCAGTCAATGTTTTCCCTGAATGCCAACCAGCACAATTAGCTACATACTACAGTGTAGATGAGAAATTGGTTAGCAGAGTACCCATTAGTTTGCATGTAGTATAATTTAGTTCCATATATAGCTAGACCGATTTACATTGCTCTAGAAGCAGTAATAATATTGTTGTACCTGGGTTTTGATATGTCTTTGTCATTATCATCTCCTGTTTTTCTGTAGGCATCTTCTACTTGTTCTGGTGTCCATTCGGGATCCTCACCACTTTCCTGTTCCTTGTCATCCTTTTCATCATCTATGATCTCCTCATCTGTTGGATCTAATGGTATTATATCCTCTTTTTCCATTGGCCATGGGTCATCAATGGTTTCATCATCAGCAGTTTGAGTTCCTATAAAAATAGTTGTATTAATGGTTAGATAATTTCTGTAAGTAATAACTGTGTGTAGTAGATAATTTACAAGTTGCTTGCATCATTATTTTATTAATTATTATTTTTAATTACCCAAATGTACTTTTGGTCCAGGCATAACAATATCAATTGTCCATTGCATAATAAAGCCTTATCAAACACAATTTACAGTTACTGATTGCCATGTTTCACACACCTGATGATACCATTCCTGGTTGTTGGTTCACTTCCTGAAATGTCTCTGCCCAAATTGTCTGGTTGGATAATCGTTGTTGGTTCACCACATCCAGCTTTCTTTCCAGGATTCTTAACTTCCTTTGGAGTTTTTTCTTTTCCTTATTCATGCTTTCACAGTCACGACAACATTCCATGCTATCATGAAGTTCTGTTGATGCCTATAATAATATGATATAAACATCATACATGAAGCAGATCTAGAGTACAGTAGCCCATAATACATGAATATACAGTAATGTATGTTGTTTATCTGTTTTATTTTTATTGAAATGTTTTAGTTGGATATGCATAATGTTACCCTGTTTAGAGAGCTTGGTTCTTCTTCAGCTTCACCTATTCTATAATTAGTTGCTGTAGAAGTTATTACTTCTGGAGAAGTCAGTTCTGTGATAGTTGCAGATATAGAAGCTAAAGGGGTAGGGTAGGGTGTTACTGATGTGGTAGTCGATGTAGAAGCTGTTACTGCTGTGTTAGTTGATGTACAAGTTACAGGGGAGGGAGTTTCTGCTGTTGTAGTTGATGTAGATGCTACAGGGGAAGGAGTTGCTGCTGTTGTAGTTGATGTAGAAGCAGATAAGGGAGTGCTTGCTTGTTTCTGGGCCGCAGAATCCACACTGCCCATGCTGCTGGTAGTAGACATTAAGTCTCTAATAGCCTGAGTAACCAAAACAACGCAGTTCACATTAAAGTTATGAAAGACGTAAAATTACATATAACAAGTTGTACTTTATATAAATAAGCGATTACATCGACAAGCTTTTTCAGTGGCACGCTGATACCAAAGCTGTACAAGGTCGTATGAACTTCTAACTTTGAAATGTTCACATTTGAGCGATTCTCAAAAGGGGTAAACAAAGAGGAAAGTTCACACATTTTTTACCTGGCGCCTGTTTCTCGTGGAAAGCGGATCATTCTGTGGTTCTTTCTTCCACACTGTTGGAACGGCTCCTGGTAGAAGGAAACGCCTGCTTCTAGCCGTGTGTACCGTCCTCTCGAAACAGTGATCTTGGAAGTGTTCCGAACAGATTACAAATCTGCCTTTAGTGGAGAAATTCGCTCGGTGCATTCGAACGAACCTTGCCCACTTGTCCCGCTCCCTTTTAATCACAGGGCTCGAATGCAACGAAATACCTTCAAGCTGACTAGAAACATTACTGCAGCCCTGAACCACACATCGCCTGCCTGGCATTATCTATCAAAAACTATGCGGATCTCAAGGAAAACATCAAAAACGTGTTGCAGAATACGACCTCTATAGATCTGTAAGTTTGAATACGAAATTAGCCATGCGGCGTTCACAAGTTGAGTAACTGACGTCACTTCCTCTCGGTTGCTAGTCACCACGCTTCAAACGGTCAGGAACATGTTCGATTAATGGCGGCCGAAAATCTCGAGAATTGTAATGAAAATTACAAGGGGTTCCCGTGCTCGTAACGAAAAACGGTTTGGACAGGTAAATAAAAACATTGTAAACCTTTTGAAAATTGAAATACATCGAATGCGAAAAATTTGATCGTAGTGGCACTTTAAATATTTTTGGGCTCGTAGATATCCAACGTAGAAATCGCTAACCCTGGCAAATGCATGTGTCTATTTTACGAAAGAACATCTCTGTGTGAGTGTGCAAGTATCGAAGATTGAAATCGATTTTTCAGAGAGCTTGTCTTGGATTCATCTCCGATACACAGAAAACTTCAAATCACTAAAAATATAAATGTGAAAATCAGGGGTAGCTAAGCTGAAGGAGGGAGAAAGTTAAGTTCAGATGGGGTGAGCCGTTTAGTAGTTCACCACGGCAGCAGGGCGCATGGGGTCTTCAGCGGTCGGGTTAGGGTTAGGGATAGGTTAGGTTTAAAAAAAGGAGGGAAGGGGTGGGTGGTAAACCGGAAACACGTGATAGGGTAGGGTGAGCTCATAAGCGGGCTGGCTTTCCAAGAGCCAGAACGCGCACAAGCTTACCCTGCCCGCCTCAGGAAGGACGTCATGAGGTCACACCTTGCAGCAACTCTCCATAGTAACCGCGGGCTCAACATGGGAGGGGTAGACACGTGTCTAGGGTTTCCGGTTTCCGCCCCACCCCTCCTTTTTTTAAGTTGAGCCTGCGATGCCTACCGCTGAAGACCCAATGCACCCTGCTGCCGTGGTGAACTATTCCGTTTATTTTCCACATAACTATATTGCAGTTTTTGGTTGTTTTGTCTTAAGTCTTAGGTTTTATTGAAGGAAACTGCTAAAAACTCTAGACGACTCTCAGTGACAATTTCAGTATTTTACATTCTCACTGATACATTGACGCAATAAAAAAGCAGTTAACAAGGAAAACCTCAAATTTTCATCATAGACTTTATAACTGAATTATATAATCAGTCCGAAATGGTCAAACGCTGTGTTATGAGTGGTGTCATGAGTGCCGAGCACCAATTTCTCAACTCGTTTTGATTGGCTATTTTCATTGTTTTTAGTTTGCGATTATTATATAACACAAATTGATTCCATTCTGCCGTGCGTCTGTCCTCTTATAGATGCACAGATGATGCCGCATCAATTACGCAACTCGATTGCGTCTCCGTCGTAGCGCATTTCTTTGTTTTCTTCACGTTGTTGCGTCATACATGCATCTATAATTCATGTTGCTTTCTTTTCCCAGGAGAACGGAAAACAGAACGAATCCGTTATTTACCATCTATTTCCATTCTGCTAGTGATAATATTAATACTGCAAATGAAATGATAGCATAAGACAAAACATGCAGTAATTCGTGGATACCTTGGTGGCTGAAGTTAGACATCCATATGTTCCCTTGAGGTTTCTTTAAACTAGGATTGATCTATCTAAAGGAGAGAAAACACATGTTTGGTTTGTACTAATTTCAAGCATACGTTTTTTTCTCTTTACATAGGAGAAGAATGCGTTAGAAAACTCCTATCCCAATACATGGTATAATGAGACTAAATGCAATGCGATGAATGTCAGTCGTGTCACATATGATTCACTGAGAATGTTTGTAGAGTTCTATACTTTATATTTTCAAAACATTTCGACCCCTAGTGAAAGATAAGGTACTACCTTATTCTAATATTTCAAGGAGTTTAAATTAAATCCTCTAATAAACGTTTTAATATACTTTTTATTTGTTTTTATATTTTTCATATTTTTCAAATGTTTATCGTTTTACTTGGTGTAGTTTGAGCTAACCCTAATGTGACACTTGACTTGTCTTCTAATTAACCGCTTAACCAGTTCGTGTGTTGTTATTTTGGTTTTGATATCGGGTCCCAGAGTGAATCTAGTAAGTAGGTTCTGCGTTATTTTTGCCTGTCACAACGTGAATCCATAAATTGCCCCTTGAACTGAGAGATGAAAATTCTGGTATAACTTTTGCTCGAATATTCCTTCACTTAAAGAGTCGCTTAACTGATTACATTTCTGTACACTACCTTTATAAACAAAAATAAATTGAAATGATAGGCGAAGTGTGAGAATATAAATATTATTCGCCGGAAAACGTCTTTTCGTTCTGGTTCTCTGACCATTTTGTAACTAGTGATTTCGGTTAGATGGGAACTCCTTGAATAACATTTGAATTAAAAGTTTGCATGAGCTGATGGTACCAGACTTTCCGTCGCCTAACACGTACATGTGAAAACATCTTACAATTGGATTGAATATCCTGCTACGTGCGAAGTGTCAAATTTAACCAATTGGATCACGAATTAGAAGACACACTAAATTTGAATATTAGCGCAAAACTGAATAATAATATAACAACATACTGCATTAATTCCTAACCACTTGTGTACATTCCGTAACGCTATAAAATATATCTATTCAGGCGAAATCAAAAATGCATACCGCAAGATTTCAGAGAAGAAATTCCAAGTTCAAGTTCAAGTTCAAGTTTATTTCACACTATTTATAATGTTTACAATAAGGAGAGTAGATAAAAATGTATAAACAAAATAAGTACATGGAATAAATTAAAAGATTCAAGTGTACAGTGGTCAAAGTAGCTAAAAGCTTTCGAGTTGGCCACTGCTTACATACAAATAATAATTGAATAACTGAGCGTAATACATAGAATATATTAAATAAAGTATTGATTAGAGTAATAAATTGAGCTTGAGAGGAACTACAATATGAGAAAACGAAAGAAAAAATAAGGAGAAAAAAAGAAAAAGAAAGAGAGGATTAGGAGGAGAAATAGTTATTGTGAGAAGGTTTATAAACAAAGTAAAATGGTGCTCTTAAATTTGATGATTAAGCAGGTAAACTTTATATTGTTTTTTGAAATTGTTTGTTTTTGTTAGGTGCTTTAGGCTAGTAGGTATAGTTTCCCAAATTTTCGTAGCAGTGTATTTAAAAGTAAATTTACCTAAGTTGGTTCTAATTTTAGGGGGGTAGAATTTTTTCCTAGCTGCATACCTGGTATTGTAATTATGTACATTTGTTACGGGTATTAGGAAATCGTGAAACACGGAGGGGATATCAGATGGATTTTTGTATAGTTTATGTGTTAAGGTACAGATATTCAACTTAACAATATTTTCAAATTTTAAAATGCTCAGAATTTGGTAATAAGGAGAAGCAGATTCTCTGTTGTTGGCAAAAAAGATACTTCGAATGCATTTATTTTGTTTAGTACATATTTTTGTTAAGTTGGTTGGGTATGTGTTTCCCCAGCTGATGGACCCTTAGTTTAAATAGGGATATATAAGTGTATAATAAAGTTGTTTTAGCATTTGCAGACTGAGGTAATTCCGTAATTTGTAGAAAATTCCTACAATTTTGGCTATCTTGTTATTGATATGGGTGATTTGACTTTTCCAATTGAGGTATTCATCTAAGTATATTCCTAAATATTTAATGTTCTTTTTCCTTTCAATATTTAGAATATTCATTTGTGGGAGGGTCTTTCTGGGTGAAGTAATTAACATATAATTGGTCTTTTCCATGTTGACAGAAAGTTTGTTAATATTACAGTAACTGAGAACATGTTTTAATTCAGTATTCATAACTGTTTACAGTTCCTTTGGATTTTTGCAAGAGTAAAATATATTGGCATCATCAGCAAAAATTCCATACTGATGACATATTCTCGTCCAGGATATACATTCACTGCAGTTAAGACAAATTCTTTATTCAAAAACACATGGGACACAATTATGTAAGACACAAGAAAAATTGCAATGCCTATGTTATTAGAAACAAATTTAAATTGTTAATGTTATAGTTTCAAATGAACCGATGAAGAACAAGAGAGAGACATTTATAAATTCTTATATATGCATATGACATAAAATTCTTTTAAATAATGTTATGGTTTCAAATGAACAAAGAATTAAGAACAAAAGATACATTTATAGATAAATACATATATTCTACGGTATGATACAGAGTGATTTCACATAACCTGTGAAATAGATATTAGACTAATAGCCACTATTAGACCCTATTTCCACTGTTTTCTTTTGTTTCTATTTGACTATAGATTTGATACTTATTATTGATTACTTGCAACCAATCCCCTGAGATTCAAATGACAAAGTCGTGGCGACCATGTTGGTGGAACGAACAAGAGAAGCTATAAACAAGACATCTATTGTTAACGTTCCACCAACATGGCTGCCATGACGTTTGGTGCAACCAATAATTAGATATTGTTTCCTAGGTTAAGTGAAACCACTCTAACATACATGTATAGACCATCTACAATCATGGACAAGTTCACGGGTACAATTACTCATTTTGTGCCTTGTTTGCGAAATTTCCTATTTCTTTGTTAAAAAAGCCATTCATTTCCTCCCCCTTCCCCCCACAATCAATGTTGATTGAGCCAGGACACTTGCAATTCAACAGGCAGTTGATGGGGACCAACATTGGCTGGAGGGGGCAAGGGGGAGGAGAAAAATAAAACTGATAAAAATGCGCGCGCATATTTTGTCTTGGAGTCCCTGTGTCCCAATGTAATTTGTCCATGATTGTCTGAAAATGAAACAACCTGTACAAGCTCTTTTATTGGCGCTCATTGGTATTTCAATGGCTCGCAAACCGTACCATTCATTTTTATAGTGCAGTGCAATGTCTTTTTGTAATAGGACATTTGCATGATGGCGTAATATGACTACAACTGCCAGAATCCTTTGCGCGGTTTCTTTTGTTCCTCTAATTTAGACCATTGTCTTGCTATTCTCAAAGGAGTTGGAAAATCTGAATAAGAATGAGAATTTGAAAAGGATTCTGGTAGTTGTAGTCAAGTGATGCCATTGTCAGGGGAGTCTTTTCCTGACTACTGAGGGGATTCTCGTAGAGCTGTGACGACAACCAAGTTTGGATCTTAACGTACTTTATTACTTGTGTCAATGACTGGCAACTTACAGGAGTATTGGCTGGTCATGATGAATCATGGACTAGCCATGACGGCTCTTCTCTCCGTTCTTCCTCTATCTTCTCTATGTTACAAGATATTCGTTCTGTATTTATGTCATTTACAAACAATGGTCTCTGTGGTAGACAGATGTCCTTGACCAGAATAGTTCTCAAGCAATACAGCTGTCTTTACATGAACTTCTATTGTAAGTAAGGTCTTGGCCCGAACAACGCAAAACTGACCTTGAAAGAAAGATGTTCCAAACGATCGACAACATAAATAAGATATGTCAAAGGTGAAACTAGAGATCAAATATCCTAGTATGAGTGTAAAACATTATATGAGTCTTCAGATATGTTCCATAGAAATCCAACTTGAAGTTGGTAACTAAAGGCCCATTTACACTACACCGAATTTTTGGCACGGCTCGGATAAAATTGATACGCGTACCAAGAAAAGAGTTCGGCTCGGATAAATTTAGCAGTGGAAATGGTTTGCCGCGCCTAATTTTACCCGTGCCGAACCAACAATTTTACCCGTGCCTGGCCCTTCTAAATAGGTAGTCCGAGCACGGGTAAAATTGGTACGGGTACCAAAATATGGGTCCGGCTCGGATAAAATTCGTAGTGTAAACGATCACCCGGACCAAACGCGATGTTATTCTATGGCCTTCGATCGTATTGGCAAGCGGTCACACTCAGAAGTTTACAATTCAAGATGGCGGACAAACGCAGACACAGCCACAGCCAAGAAAATGTGCGGCCATGCTTGGGAAGAAAGCGATGTTAGAGAACTTCTCATAATAATGAAAGAAGAAACCATGAAATGAGCCTTGAAAACGCAAAAATACCGAAGGAGGAGAGATTAGCGTAGCCACTAACCTCATGAACAATCGGAGTCCCGTTTTCTTTCGGCCCTGGTTTCGCTAACGCCTTTTCAAACCTTTATCAAGTCTAGAGCTTACGATGATGCTGTTGGCAATAAGGCTTCCAAAATTTCTTTATCCGCCATATTGGATGGACGAACAGCGCATGCGTTCTGAAGTAAATAATCATTACCAAAATGTCGGCACCCGTACCAAATGGTTATTTGGTACGGCAAAAAATGATAGTGTAAACGAGGAGCGAACCCATTTGTTTGGTACTCGTACCGCTTTTATCCGAGCCGTGCCAAAATGTCTCTGTAGTGTAAATGGGCCTTAATTTGCATTGACGGAAAGTTCAATGGATTTGGTACCTTTCAAAGTACGGAACTGTAATTAGAAATACTCAAATCTTATTGGCTTGTTGTCGGGATCGCTTGGTACCGATAGCTTAAGATATAATCAAACTTAACAAGTTCCTTGTAATTAAAATAGGTTATTGGAAAATGAGTTCTATTCAATGTTGTCAATGGATCGAAGGTTCGTGACCAAACGATTTTAACAAAAGAACGATTTAATTAAAGTAACTCAACTTTGGATGCGTCGAGCGTGGGCTAAAATTAGAACTTGTTAATTTATTATATGTTTCTCCTAAAGTAGGATTTTGTATAAAATCGTAAGATCCTTTTTCTTAACACCATCATGCAAATGTCCCATTGAACTGCAAGCATATTAGCATAAAATAGTGATTTTAAGTTTTGGAGATTCCCGTGGTATTCTAATTGTGCATACTAATTGTTGCGTAATCAATTGATTTGTTCACGCAGCGACTCATGTTTTCGGCCAACACGCAGACAAATTGAGCGCTATACAAGTCGCTGAAGCGCTTTTTGGCGAGAACGGACAGACGATGTTTCAGAGAAATCACAAGGATCTGCTCTATTTCGAAGACATCGGCGCACAGAATATGGACGAGAAGAGAAAAGGTACGATCAGGAAGGACATAAAGTCAAAGAAAACGCAAGCCTGGGCCTCGACCTACCTAAACGAATAAAGAAAATGATTAAGCTCAAAGGGGGGAGAACAAAATACTAAAGCAAACAGTTAATGTGCATGTGAATGTATCTGTACCTAAAAATTGTGATATTTTCAGACGTCATTTCACATTGTCAAGATACCACTTTTCAATCTGAAATTTGCTTATAGCTAATTTCAGACCTATTTTGAAACAGTTTTGGCATTTCATCGATATCTTTAATTTTATTTGAAAATACGCGCTGAATTAGTACAATGTATTTTTTCATCGTTCTGCGTGTTCCACACATTAGCCCCTAACCCTAATGCCTAAATTAAGAACACACACTTAAACCAACATTTTGTAACACTAACATTTAGCTCCGCACAGTTCTCCATCTGATTGGATAAATTTCAGCGATCTGTAAAGAACGGTTGAATAATCGAGTGAGAGAGGTGCTTAGAACAGCAGAGGAATCTTTAAAAAGACTAGCGCTTATCTGATCTAAGCCAATGGCCTTGTTTGTTTTCAGGGTTCTGAGCTGATTTCTAACAAATTGTTCATCAATCGACCGAAAAACGAATTTGGTCTCTTGTTCTTGATCAGGCGCTGGACCACGACGAACGGAGCTGGGAATATTAAAATTCGCCTTTAATTGATTAGCCAGTTTTGTCCCAATAGACGTGAAATGTACATTAAGAGTTTCTGTGATTGATTGAGGGTCAGTAATAGTCACACCCTCTGAAATAAGGCAAGTAGTGCGAGGGAACGATTTGCGGCCTGCAACGTCATTTATTGTCTTCCATAGATTGCTTGGGTGTGCTTTATTCTTTTCAATAAGCTCGTGGTAGTACGTAGACTTGCATATTCGTACTTGCTTGTTTACATAAACCAAACTCGTTGCATAGGCCTCAGAATCTGGTTACTCTAGCGGCGAGCTCGAAAGCTGCTTCAAACCCCGGCCACCACGCTACACGTGTGGGAGCTAGAGATGTGAACAAGCGATATAGCAATGTGGATCTCCCCGAAGAGGATCTGGTAGTGCAAAATGGAAATGGCACGGCCAAATCCGAAATTATAATTATAATTTTTATTATTTCGGATTTGGCCGTGCCATTTCCATTTTACACTACCAGATCCTCTTCGGAGAGATCCACATTGCTATAGCGCTTGTTCACATCTCTAGCTCCCACACGTGTTAGCGTGGTGGCTGGGGTTTAAAGCAGCTTTCGAGCTCGCCGTTAGAGTAACCAGATTCTGAGGCCTATGATCTAAAGTGAGGCTGACGGTCTTGGGGGCTATGCCATGCTGATGAGTCCTAACAAGGACGGAAACAGCTGTACATGGTTGCCACTCTACCGGTAATAAGATGTGAGCATGCGTATTAGACGCTAGCTACGTCATAGCGTGTGTTGGGGTAGTGCCATGCAACGTGTTTGGTTTATAATTTCGTATTTGGCCGTGCCATTCCCATTTTGCACTACCAGATCTTCTTCGGAGAGATCCACATTGCTATAGCGCTTGTTCACATCTCTAGCTCCCACACGTGTTAACGTGGTGGCTGGGGTTTAAAGCAGCTTTCGAGCTCGCCGTTAGAGTAACCAGATTCTGAGGCCTATGATCTAAAGTGAGGCTGACGGTCTTGGGGGCTATGCCATGCTGATGAGTCCTAACAAGGACGAAACAGCTGTACATGGTTGCCACTCTACCGGTAATAAGATGAGAGCATGCGTATTAGACGCTAGCTACGTCATAGCGTGTGTTGGGTAGTGCCATGCAAAGTGTTTTGTTTACATAGACTTTTAATTTCTTGTACATTCTCCATTGATAAGGCGACTTTGATTTGACGGCTTTGCGAAGGTGGTAGTCGCGGTCACGCATGGCCTGACTAAGTTCAGACGTCATCCAGGGAACTTGAATGCCCTTTACACGGGTTCTTTTAACTGGCGCGTGCCGGTTTGCCACACCCGCGAAAAGATTGTTCCAGGTTTCCACAGCTAAATTAATATGTCTGGCCTGCCGTAGTTTGGAGTTATTTGGAGTGAGCGAAATGTGATTTTCGTGGCAAAGATTACAGGTTATGCATCGTATATTTGTCGGTTGTTTCCAGCCTTTTCCTGTTATTAGGAGGTGAGGGAAAGCGGTTCGAAAAAAACAGCGGAAACGACCCTAGAAGAGCTCAGAGGTATGAATAACCACAACTGAAACATTGTAGGGTGAAGTCGTGTATTTATTTGTCTAACATACATGTTTTGGAAGGATTTATAATATGAACTATTCAAGCGATATTTGTAACCGTATAAATACACAAATCTTGAGATTGGGCTGCCTGTGGTTTTACTAAAAGTTATACTTTAAACAGTTCAAAGAGATTAGAAATCGACCATTTCTTCTTCTCCACAGCTCTGTTGCAGTTTTCACATTCAGTTATCACAACATCACCTCAAGATAAAATAAATTTGCATAAGACGATCCAAACTACAAGGTCAACAGGTCAGCCGCCGGTCACACAACAGAACAAGAAAAGTTTAAAAAAATCCAGCTTCATGTAGTTACAATATTATTTTCCGGCGCAAAACTGATTAATTATTATCGATTTACTACTTTTATTCTATCTTTATATGGATCAATTCCAACACACGGCTGTCACGATTCGGCAAATACTCAGAAAGTTAATCAAGTATAAAGCTTTGTACATGTACTTATACTTCAAATTATCAGAACAAGCAAATTTGTTCTTCAAGTCCACGAAAGAAATCAAGTATCTTTTTGAAATTGGTCGGTTAGCATTTCATCGATGAAGAATTGGTGATTGGGGAACGGGGGCGGGAGGCGTCTAATTACATTAAAAAAAACATAGTTTGGCTTTGTATATAGGAATATTCATTTCCAAACTTACCTGCTATCTGTTTATTCCCCCTTTTTGAGATCAATAATATCACATGGGTTTGATTATATATTGTGCACTACAGAACAATTGACGCAATTTACTCAACAGTGCAGCAATATTAGCCAAATAAATTTATTATAGGTTCATAGACTACGCTATGCTAAAATGGTATTTGGGGCCAAATTGGAAAAACCCCGAAGATGTTCAGTCAGTGCTCTTATTTGCGTCAAATTTCGAGAGGAGGGGAAGAGAGAGGATGACTTTGGTGGGATAGAGAACTTGACGAAACGCTAGCTATTTTTGGCATTTTGAAGGAACGATATTTTCGGACCTACTGCGAAATTCATAACATAAGTATTACTTGTGTAGGACTTATGAAGTAATATTCCTACCAACCATAACACTTAACCTTAACCTCAAACTGAACCCTAACTCTAACCAAGTGTTGAGGGGGGTTTAGCCGTTAATCACATTTCATTACATGCATGCATGAGGTTTGATGGGTTGATCAACTGCTACGATAGACGACCCATAGCTATGCGTACGGGTTCAAAAATTGTTGCACCGATAGGGTAATCCTTATTTTTGAGGCTATTTGCTTATATGCCTCTATGTCATGGTATTTTGGTTCTGTCTGTAGGTCAGATTGGATCATGTGGATGGTTGCATGCCTCTAGCCTCGAAGGACTGGGGCTAGAGCTGGGGCCGCGATGGAGTCGGACGAGCAAACCTGTACGTTTTACGTAACCTGGTTTTTATTCCGCCACGGTAATTTAATAAGTCATTCCACCTTACCGAGTAAAATGACATCTTGAAGATTCTAAACAATGCAGGCCAAACTAGCAAAACCCAGACCACTTGATTTTGATTTGGGTGTAAGGGGGTTTACTTAGGCCATCCCAATTAAATGTTTCGTTTATCATCGCCCTCTAACTCGTGACGGTTAGACGGTCGACGTGACGGTTAGACGGTCGACGTGACGGTTAGACGGTCGACGGTGAGACGGTCGGTCGGTAAAAGAAACCGTTCGGTGTCTGGTACCAATTCGGCTAGAAACTAAGGGCGGAGTCCAAAACCATGTATTTCGAATGGGACCCAATTTTGTCAGGGGATGTGGGGTGGGTGCCGGTAATACCCTTACCCCTCTTTCGAGGGTGATTTTCTCGCGTTGTAAAATAGGGATACCTGATTTTAATGCGGACACACGTTCTTCTCTGCATGTAGAAACTAGAAATATAGTTACTTCTTCAATAAACATAGGTGGTGGGTGCCGGTTACAACCCCCCTTCCCTCAAAGTTGGGTCGCTTAAAAGTACCATTGTTTTAATGTCTTCCCTAAAACGTAGAGAGCTCGGGAAAGAGGTCTAGTTACATTTTTGTTACTTTTTCCAAAGCATTGGGTCGGTCTTCAACCTTTAATAATTTTTTACTTTCCCCCAAAAAAAATGTTTTTGGGTCGGTCGGTCGATGATAAACGAAACATTTTATTGGGTATAGTTAAAGCTTGGACGAATGAAATTTCAAGTCTAGATGACCGTAGCTTTTGAGAAAAATAAATTATATTTTTCGCGTATTTTTTTCACCTTTTTTTCGGGTTGCTGCAGTCGCAGTGATATGTGTATTCCCATATTTCTTTTGTATTCCCCTATCAGTGAGAACTCGTTTATCGTCGTTTTGGAAAAAGTTAAGGTTAGGGTTTGAGTAAAAATAAGATGAGTATAATTTAAACATTCTCCTGTTCGGAAGTCATGCCAAAAGAATCATTAGATGCGAGGAAGGCAAGCACACCGTGTTCAGGTGAGACAACCTGAGATATTCTATAAAACTGCATGTAGACTTTATGTCAAACCCACGATGGTTGAGCGATTCAACCCACCAAAATCTTCATTGTTGAAATGCTAACCGACCTATTTCACAAAGATACTTGATTTCTTTTGTGGACTTGAGGAGCAAATTTACTTGTTTCTGATCATTGTAAGTATTCTACATGAAGGTCGGTTTGCAACTGATTATTTTTGCCGAATCGTGACAGCCGTGAGTTGGAATTGATCCATATAAATAGATCTAAGTTTAGGCTCGAAATTCGAGAAAATAGAATAAAAGTTGTAAATCGATAATAATTAATCAGTGTGGCGCTGGAAAAAAATATTGTAACAACATGAAGCTGGATTTTTTTAAACTTTCCTTGTTCTCTTGATGTGTGACCGGCGGCTGACGTGTTGACCTTGTAGATTGGATCGTCTTATGCAAATTTATGTTATCTTGAGGTGATGTTGTGTTGTTGAAAATAACTGAACGTGAAAACTGCGACAGAATTGTGGAGAAGAAGAAATGGTGGATTTATAATCTCTTTGAACTGTTTAAAGTATAACTTTCAGTAAAATTTGACGGTTTAGCGTGACAACCCATTTAGTGGGCTACATGCGGAATTGGTCAAAATACGCTAGTCATGATCAGGTTTGATTCTGGACGGCAGGCTTTATGCGGGCCAAAATAGATATTTTAAGACAGAAAATTAGAATGGTTCAGCTTTAGGCACACATCTTTTTTTGTTGAGAAATACACATACCCGAGTAGATAGAGCCATCTGAAATTGGCGCTAATTTCAACTTGAGCACGACTACTCGAAGGTAGTATATTCAACGGGTCCGTACGCAGACCCAAAATAGGAATTCTAAAATAATTGTTATGCCCTACGATAGGGGATAGGATGGTAAATTCAGTGCCGAAATAAAAAAGACTGAAAGAATTGGCCCTAATTTCATCTTGAGCACGGCTACTCGAAGGTAGTATATTCAATGGGTCCGTACGCAGGCTCAAAATAGGAATTCTAAAATTATTTGTATGCCCTAAGATAGGGAAAAGGATAGTAAATTCAGTACCGAAATAAAAAAGACTGAAAGAATTGCCGTTATTGCGCACGGGCTTGCTCAAAATGCACAATATTTCCAAATTTCCAATGACGCCCAGCGAGCGTAGGCCGTATTTTGAACTTGTCTAATTTTTTCGAAAATCAAAAAGCAGTGGAACTTTTAAATGTGATTTTAGAAAATAGTTTACCAAATGTGTTCTTTTGGTAAAATAAAATGGAATCTGAGTTTTCATTTCTGGCGCACGATTCTCGATATTTACTGACATCCGCTCTTAACTGAACAGGTCCATCCCCTTGAATAACTTATAAGTCAAGACATTCAAAACTGTTCACATTTATTTTAAGACATACATTTTTGATCAGGATATTAATTGTTTACACACACAGTCCACACCACTGTAGCAATAAAGGGTATGTATTTTAATTTGTGTCACCACAGGAAGCCCAGTCCTTTCTCATACAAAACTATGTCGAACGCACTTCAATAATCTATGATTACTTCTAACCTAGGTTATCGATCTATCGTGTTGACTAACCCTAGGTTATCGATCTATCGTGTTAACGCCTTACATCTTCTTTACACCTGTTGATATTGGGGACCTGTCCTGCGTTCCTATTCGGACTCGAACTTGTAACCGGCCTTTGCGTGTAGTGCATACGTCATAACTACTACACGGAATGTGACAAATGTCTACCTTTGACTGGTTTTAACTGTCATTAGAATTAACGATTATCATTATTTCAAGCGTGTTTTCCATTTTAAGGATAGTTGTTAATTCAACGGGGAGAATGTGTTGACACAATATAGATATGCATATTCGCATCTTTTTATTATTATTATTGTAATAGCCCACTTCCGAGATATGCCTCACTTCCTACGTACAAAGGAATCAATAAGAGGCTCCGTGCATAATGCTCAGTCGTTCGTGACAATCTACAGACGTGCTGTAGTCTTGTCACGAACGACTGAGTATTATACACGGAGACTCGTATTGATTCCTTTGTATGTAGGAAGTCAGGCATATCTCGGAAGTGGGCTATTCATAGGTTAGATATTAGGTTTTTATCGTGAATACGCTGTAAATTGGTTATGAAAAGCCATTGCTGGATTAACTAATAAAACTATTGTTATTGTTGTATTAAGGTTTACTTTTATTGTAATAATAATAAAATAATAATAGTAATAATCTTTAACCAGGGTGAACCCTTCAGCTAACGCTTTTATCAATGGGTGCCCTGGGAAATTACAGCAATAGGAAACAATATAATAAAATGTCTATTAAAATAACTAAGACGTTGTAATTATCTAGTAGTACAGCATTGAATGTTGAGATGTCAACTGTACTTGACTGTGAGAATCTCTCGACGCCGTGTTATCATGACTGAATGGACACTTTCCACGTTACAGTACTCAAATTATACTATTCTTTAAGTTCCATAAAAATATTAAAACATTGTTTTATCACTTCTAAGAAATCATCTAAATAACACTCGAAATTAGAAGTTTGTTTTGAAATTGTCTCCGCCAACACATTGTGGTCAAGTGACTAAATTAAGCATACAATAGATTCACAGTGTGTGTGTTGTAGGTTCTTGAATTTAACAGCAATATAGACTATATGATCTGCGTTGGGAACTAGAAAAAACATAGCCGAAGTACAATTAGAATGAGATGGGAAAAACTAGATAACGGACTAGAATCGAAGATTATGCTCTGTAACTCCCATCATCGTCGAGAGAGATAAAAGAGCGTTTAGAGGCTCACCAATCATTTTCAAAGCACCAAAATCGGCTCCGGCCTCTCTTCGGGCTGCATTTTTAATTTCAGAATTTAGTAACAGGAGGTGTTGTGGTCAATGTATATCGCCAAGACTCTGTTACTCTCTTCGCTATTTCTTCTGCTGGAAGTATCGACAGCTAAAAGCCCGGTAAAGCTAAAGCTTGACAGAGGTGAAAAGTACATTTCTGACACGACAAACAAACCTATATTAGTAAATGAGCTGACTGGAGCGGGTATGATTTCCATGGTGGTTCTTGGTGTTTTTGGTTCGTGTCTTGGTGCAGCTATTTGCTGTGCGTTTTGCTCTACAATGAAGACATGTTACGAGCTACATAAAAAACAACCGGAAGACCACATTGACGAGTTGAGTATGGACGAGAATTGCTGTAAACGACTCGTGAACAACGTAAGAGAACCGGTCGCTTTCGAGTCCTACGTGTGATAGTAACAGACTCATTTGAATTGATGATCACGAACATTCTGGAGCCGTGAAATGCTGCCGTACCTTGGTCACCTGGGAAATCAGTATATGCGGACATACTGGAAAACACGGAGCTGTCAAAACTGGTAAACATTTGAATTCGATTATTCAACTGATGGCAATGATAAATCATGACCGAAGAATTAAATTCGTCAAAGTAAAGTCAACTTGTAAGCAATTCCATTGTACAATTCAATTCACTCGCGCGATTCAAGGGAAATTTGTTGGCAAGGGATCTGAGAAAACGAAAGGAAAACGCAATATCATAGAATATAAATATTAAAATGATCCTGGAAGAATAAAAAAATAAAACTTTAGGTAGATTACAGTTCAACTAATATGTTAATGAGCTCCCTGGTCTTAAATGAAACATTTACTTGAGCTAAAACGACGCCGACTACTTATGGTATTATGTTAGATTGAAAAAAGTAATTTTCCTAATTAATATTGATGTCAAGCTGTTGGGTTCTGTTGGTTTCTGTTGGGTTCGCTGACAGTGATAAGTATTATGCGAAATTCTCCTCTCATATAATGTTAAGATTAGCCTTTGAACAGTTATGAACACGTTAAATACACTGTATTTGCCGTGGCAGGTTCTTTTAGATGAGAGGAATTGATCCAATGATGGATCAAAAACTTAAAATCCACTGTTTCATTTTTCACAGGAAACTGCTAGATTATATTAAAAACATATATTATATCAGCTGCGTGATTATGATACAAATATAAATTCAAGTGTATTTTTTACCTAAGATGTTGATGCGACAGAAACGTGTAACAATAAACATTTTTCGAAATCCCCATTGAGCAGTGTATAAATGGAAAATTACACGACAATCGTGGCGAAGTAAGAAAGGTTTACGAAGATTCAATAATTGAAAAGTAGCATGTTCTCGAATTGTGCTGTTTGGTATAGCAAGTTCTAGTCACGGCATATAGCTAGTGGCAATCGCCCATCGCCGGAGGAAAAGTAAGTTAGAGATTTTAAATATTCCATGGAAGATTAAAGTCCATAGTATTTATACACATGCAAATTACCCATAAAGTTAATCCTTCGTTATGTCTATAGCTTACATTTCGATTAAACTTTTAAAAATTATTCTATTGGACACCAAGACTCTAAGAAGTTAAAACATTCAAAATGTTATGTGATGAGTGTGATAATGGATTTCCTATCTCAAACTCATCATGACCTGTTGTACAAAAATGCTACTAAAAGGAGTTTGTTAAACTTAACATAAACGACGATTCATTTGAAAAGCTTTAAAAAACCTATTCTCTATCTATTTTGCGAGCCTATATCTTCAAAGAGAATAATTATAACAAGTTTCATGTTTTCCTAATGACAACGGGTATAGTAAGAGAGAAAAAAAGCGTTTTAAAAATCAAGCTTGCGCCATCTCGCCAGTGTCTATCTTAAAATGTTAATCAGTTAGAATCAGAACTGAAGAAAGCATTGGGTTGTTTAAGACAGTAGCTTGCCAAACCATACATCAAAAACAGAATATATAATAGTGTCTTCATTTTCGTGGAGTGAGAAAGACAAGAGCTCCGGGACACTCGAAGCACAGACATCTGTACTGATAGGCAATCATGTACCGTACTCTTACTCTACCAACTTTTTTGTCTTTAACAACCTCTTTTTATTTTCTTTAATAAATTTTACAAAATTACACATCTACTAACACTAAACTATGCACAAAATAACTAAAAATAAAAAAACATACTCAAATTTACGCTACGTTTTTCTAATTACATATTTATTGCCATTAGAATTGTGTTCCATTTCTTATAATGTGAAAGGAGTTTATTTCTTTTTTTGGCGATTTTTAATTCAATTTTTTCTGAGTATCTTAATAAGTTCTTAAAAAGAGTGATAGACGGATTTTTTTTTTCTCTAGCTTTATAAAGACACATTTTATATTCTAAAATTATATAATTTATAACTTGATCATCTACACCTAAAATTATATTTACTATATTGGACTCTGGCAACTTAATATTGACAGTTTCAAGCCAAGTTCTAATTTCAAAATATAAGTTTTTTGACTCAACACACTCAACAAAAAGATGATCAATAGTTTCATAATACGTTTGGCAGAACGAACAATTTGGATGACTACTAATTTTAAAGCGAAACAAATCATAATTAAGAAATAAACAATTATTTAGAATACGGTATTGAAAAAACCTAGAATATGCATCAATTGAAGTGGTGTAAATTTTGCTATACACCGACTTCCAATTAATTACAAATCCTGGTTCAATCCGTTTAGATATATTAACTTGTGAAGTAGGTGACTTAAACTTTTTATCGATTAAACATTGATATATAATCTTCGTGTGTCTTATGTTATCTATGGCAATATCCTTTTCACCAACCCTTAAAACTTTCTCCGGCACAATTATATCTTGATGTGGTATAATCGATGCTTTTAAAAGAACTTTCCAATCATATGGCAAAGAGTGCACAATGCTCGCCCAGCTCATAAAATCCTTATCTTGTAACCCTTTTTGTTTAACAGTCTCCCATTTAAATTCCCCATTTTCATTAACCATATCAACTATCCTATTTATACGGCATCGTGCCATTCTCTCATAATATACTGATCTCTTATTAATTGTTATGTAAACATTGTTCCACAAACTTTCTTGAAGAACCTCCTGCAAATCCATAGTTTTTAAATCTTTCTTACAAAATTCAGCCCAGCACTTTAAAATAGATTTATAAAAATCTGGAATATCAAATGGGATTTTCTCCTTATCGAAGTTAACACTTATAGCCTTCGTACCATCTATTCTTCCTAAGGGTGCGTTCGATTGACCGTATTCCGGAATAGGAATAGATGGAATAGTCTCTGGAAATCACTGGTTCGGGCATATTTTGCACTGTAAGCTACAAATGCTTGCTGATATATGATATTCAGGATACATTTAGTATTCCATTGGCTAAAAACTCCCAGTAAACGTGATTTGTAGTGATCATTCTGTTTATTCTTATTCCGGAATACGGTCAATCGAACGCACCCTAAATATGAGCACGGAATATCTTTCCATGCGGACTTCTCGCCACCTAACAAAGAGCAGGCCCATTTTACTCTGTTTGCTTGAACTAACAATGAGAAATCTGGAACTTTCAAACCCCCTACTTCGTAACTTCCAATTAATGTTTGATATTTGACTTTTGGTTTTTTTCCATTCCAGATAAAATCCTTTAGCTCACATTCTACAAGTCTGATAAAATCTTCAGATACATGTATTTTGGAGCAAACATACAACAATTTAGACAGTGCTAATGTACGAACAATCTGTATTCTTCCATATAACGTAAGCGTTCGTGATCGCCAAATAGATAGTATTGTTTTAAAGTTACACAACACTCGATGTAGATTATTACTATAGATTAACTTCTTATTATATGAATAAAAAATTCCCAAAATCTTTAGGCCGCTTTCCTCAAAATCAACTAATTTAAAGTCTTTATAACTATCGTTGCCTGACCCTGACCCCAGCCACCCTATCTCTGATTTTTTTAAATTAATCTTTAAAGAAGAATATACTCTAAATTGATCTAGTACTTCTAATGTTTTTTCAAGTGAACGAGTATTTTTAAGAAAAAACGTAGTATCATCTGCAAATAAAACAAGTTTTCGGCTCAATCCATTTGGAAGCTCAATGCCTTCTATCTCCTCACAATTTCTTATCTTTAAGGCCATAATCTCGATTACCAAAATAACAATGTACGGTGAAATGGGATCGCCTCAACATGGGGAACAAATTTGTAGCTGTACCATTGTTGTTAACACACCCCTGATTACCTTCTAACAACACTTTAACCCACTTAATAAAACTCTCACCAAATCCAATTTTTTTAAGGGTGCGTTTACCAATTGTTTTGGGCCGTTGCTAAGTAGAATTTAAAACGCCATAAAATTCCAACAATTTGAGTAAAATAATTAATATATCACTCAGGAACTCCTGGGAGACGGACCCTTTTATTTTGATGACGTCATCGTATGACGTCATTATTACGTCATCAAGGCAGAAAAATTCAATCAACTCATGATTTCTTTGGGATAGTTCTTTCATATTAGGATATAACATTGGTCTGTGTTAGGCACCAAAGGTGTAGCATGGGTTTTACGATATACCGAAAATTGATTGTTTTAGAATTTTTTCTCCGTGAATTTTAACAGTTAGATGGTCATAACTTCCGTGTTTTTATTTTTTTCGCTAAACCCATGCTTGGCTCTGTGCAATGCGACTTCAGGACAATTTTTATGTGAAAAAGGATTGACTTTTCTTTGTTTCACGAAGTCAGTTTCATTTTATGTGAAACCGGAAGTATAATATTGTTACCAGGGACCACGGGACGCGGCCGCGTTTGGGTGGTTACAAAGCAATTTTCTTGACATACATGGAAATTACAAAGAATTCTTAAAGGCAGGAAAATGAAATCAGTGAAATTAAAACAGAGCTGCATTATCAGACATCTAATTCCAGTGGTTTATTCACGCAAAAAAGTATATTTGTGACCATCTGCACCATAATCAGTCACGTGTCTAACAGCCTCCCGGTTGTAATAAGCGCCGGCCTGTCGAGCGGGAGGTCGCGGGTTCAAACCCCAACCAGACCAACACTCAGGGTCTTAAAATAACTGAGTAGAAGGTGCTGTATTCGAAAGAAAATTAGTTTGCACTTGACACCCGAATTCCACTGACATCTGAATTTTCCCTCGTCCAGCGACCCGGCTTTCTCGGTTTTATAGCTCTTTTTCGGCATTATATAAAGTCAACTTAATTGAAGCATGGAAAGTAAAAAAAAAAAACTGGTTGAATCAAGTAGCAAAAACAACTTCATTGTAACTTTTACAAAATGTAAACAAAACTGGAGCTTGCTTGCCAGCGAATTGCGAAGCGCGCGCGTTGCTTTTTCACTAAACCGGAAGTAAGTTTTTTCCCGCCGTTTGCATGAGCGCGCGCGCGCCGACTCTTCATAGCAACGTCGCTGCTTAGCGACGAAATTGGTAAACGCACCCTTAAGCACTGCAGGTATAAATGAATGTTCAATTGAATCGAATGCTTTTTCGAAATCAGCCGCAAATAAAATTGTAGGTATATTTTTAGATTTAGCGTAAAACAATATATCCTCAATAATTCTAAATGGCTCCTCTATATTTCTTACCTTCACAAACGCTGTCTGGTCTAAATGTACAAGAAGTGGGAGAACAGGCGTCATCCTATTGCTCAAAGTTTTACTACAAATTTTAACGTCTACATTGATTAAACTAATTAGGCGCCAAGAATCAATATACCTATGATCTTTTCCAGGTTTTTCAAGCAAAATAAAAATAATATGTCTTTGGGAAGTAGAGAGCAAACCATTTCTATACCCGTCGTTCAGACAGTTGACCAAATCATGGCTTATTTCAAACCATAAAGAAACATACAATTCTTTCGTCAATCCGTCCATTCCTGGAGTTTTTGAAGGTCCATTTGGTTAACACTATCATAACACTCTTTAATAGTAATTTCGCCTTCACATGCTTCCCTATCAAACTCTATTAATCGAGGAGTATTCAACTCAGCTAGAAATTCCATGCACTGTGCCTCAGATTTTCCTGATTTTTGTTGGAAATATGAACCAAAATGCTTTTTTATCTCTTTAAGTACCTCATCAGGTTTCGAAATCTCGCTTTTATCACTTCTGATTAATTTCTTAACGTGCGTTTTTGACTTATTCCTCTTCTCTAATGTTAAAAAATACTTAGTATTTTTCTCACCCATCTCGTACCACTCTGCTTTTGATCTGATAATAATACCTTCCGTTATATAATTACTCAATCCTTCTAATTCTTTAACCAAATTCTCATGTTCTGCTACTTTATTCTCTTCCGACTCCCATCCTTTAACCTTCTCTATATCGGAAATCTGTTTCTCAATATCTTGGTATAAGTTTTTACGATTTTTTGCCAACATTTTGAAAACTTAATAGAATATTTCCGTATTTCATATTTAATCAGCTCCCATCTTAACTGTGGGTTAAATATCCCTTCTTGATTTAGAGTAGTTTTAAATATATGTAATTCTTCTTTCAACCCTGCTACAAATTCCTTATTTTCAATTAACGAGTTATTAAACTTCCAAAAAGAACGGCCTTTCATTCTGAGTGGTCAGTTGCCGGGGCTATAATAATATCACTATCCTCAATCGTAGATTGGAGTTCATTTGAAACGAGAAAGAAGTCCAGTCTACGATGAAGCACCTGTTTAGTACTGCGCAAACCCTGTGCTTTACCACGCCATGCATAACGTTTTACCGATGGATTTCTAATCCTCCATATATCGCATAAATCAAATTCAAGCATAATTGTATCTATCGTTTCCACCGAGCTTGTTTTAAGTGTTGGATTACCACCATGAGAATCAAGATCTATATCAAAAATAAAGTTAAAGTCACCTCCCCAAATAAAAGACGTATCGACTGGATAGTCCAAAATTGATAGCTGTTCCTTTACTTTGCGAGTTTCCGTGAGACATTATTATTTTCCCCTTTATTCTATTGGACCACTCAATTTCCACCTCACGAGAGGAATGTGTCTCTTGCAAAAATGTAACACCATAGTTCCCTTTATGTTTACTTATCCAGTTGTATAATTTTCTAAATTTTGTATAATCGCGCAAACCCCGAACATTTAGATAAATTAAACTAAAATTCATGGAACTTGCCATAACATATATAATAATAACAAACTCAATATTGTATTAGCGAACATATGAGTAATATATAGCAATAAATAAAACAATTTATAATTAATACCCTACTCTACCAACAATGCATATGGCTTCACTCACAGACTTATTTGCATTTGCGAATGCTATTAGATTTATATGTGTTTGTATGAATGGAGAAAGTTAGCATTTCATTAGATATAGATTTGTATATATAATTTTCTATATTCTTATTCTTATTCTTATTCGGAGATATTAGTAATCCTTTTGCTACTCTGTAAATCCGAGTTTAAATAAAGTTCATGCATGTATGTATACAAACTAATTAAACTCGCTTTACTGAATCTCGTCTGCGCCACAAATAAGCCTCCCGATCCCCCTTCAAGATTTTGTTTCACGAAAGGTCCGCTTTATCCCTCCTTTTCCTTCATCCTGTTACTCGTTCCAAAATCGGTAATGATATTCTAAACTATAAATATTGGCTAAAAGTAGCCCAAACTGTTTAGTACTTGCCAAAATCTGTCCATCCTTCGTCAAACTAGTTCAGTTACAACTTCGATTAATTAATGCCTGGATTTCCTTTTTAGGATGGGACGTTTTGTTGTTAGTATAAAGTGAGCCAAATGAACGATGTTATGCATGTGGAAAGCCCCTCTAATATCTCGGGTACCTTTATCCATTCTTTAAATTTGCGCTGAAAGCATTGTGTCCGAGAAAAAAATCCTAACTGCTAGCCGTCATAGCGTGAACATCTCAGCATTTCTAAAGTTAAAATCTGCATACCAGGCAAGTGACTTTCATTTTTCTGGTTTATTTCTTCTGGTTTCTTGTTAATTATCATCACAGTTTTGTTTAACTTGTTTTCGGGCCTGTGTTTGAATAACTTTCAAATGATGTATGGCCACCCACGTGTATTCATTCTTTTGCAGTCCTTTATACGCCGCCTTAAATTATGTTCTGAATTACCGAACATTTTTCGTTTTAAATGTGCGGCCCATCAAGCCCGATATTGTTACATCGCTTCGCTAGCGTTTAAAAAACAAATCTCTATAAATGTAGTAAAAGGCTTGGCGGTTAGGGTAGTATAGACCTTGAAAGCGTGCAGTTCCAAATGTTTTAAACAGCAGCCCAGAATGTCCATTTTATTTTAACTAGGCATTTAACCGAGTTATGATTGTCTAAGTTTTATAGGAGTTCGAGGGGCGGTGATATAAATAAGTATTTGCTACGTGCACGTCATAACCTTCTCTAATGATTTGCCAAATTGCTTTAGATCTGACCTCAATGGCCTAAAACAACTTTACTTTACAGTTTGAATCGAAGCCGGTTAAAATCTATGGACTGTAAGCAATAAATCGCTGTAATATCAACGTTGCGTGCAATGCCTTGCCGGCACCATTTGCCGCTCGTTACCATTTACATTTGTCGCTATGTTATCAGCGGAGACCAGCTGTGTCACGGTGTAATTACATGTAGTGCGTTATTTTGGCGGCTATCTTTGTATTCTGCGCTCATCGCACTCAGACCGTTTATAGGACTGAATATGTCCTCTTATATTCCTAGCTTTTTAACTGTGCTTCCTTTAAACTTTGTCAGGCTCCTCTGGGTAGTGTGTTCGACCGCTTTGGTTCGAGTATATTATTTTGGCGTTCTATCGAGTTACTCGTGCATGGTGTTGGTTACTATTGTTAAATTTCTTCATAATTTTTAATCCGATTTCAGTCAGGTTTCCGGTGTTTTTTTCCTGTAGCAAGTAGGAACAATCAGAGAACAGTTTTGCAGTCGAGGCCAAACATGTTCTTAGCTTAGGGAGCGTTTTTCGACAGATTCTTTGTTTTTTCGAACTCCCAAAAAATCCTTTACCTCAAAGACGGCGCCGTTCATTTGAACGAGAAAGAGTCTTCGGGAGCCGGTGTTGAAATCCCTATCTCAATTGCGAAACATGCATGCATGTAAACCCCAACCTAAATTGTCACACTTCTCGAGGTTCGACTTTATTTTTACACCACAATGGTGGGAGCCGGTTGAAATCTAGTATTTGTCATGTATATACTGTATATGGCCTTTGAGTGCTGCTATGAACGTTGCGTGCAATGTCATAATTTTGCGGTGTATAGGGGCGTCGTTTTATACGATAGGCCGGCGCCGCATAAGAACTGATGCCGCTTATTACACGTTTATCAGCCGGGTTCATTTGACAAGTGACGGTGTAATTAGTGTGTTACTTTGGCGGCTATCTTGTATAGTGTGCTCAACACAGATTATAGGAATGAATATGTCCTCTGATTCACCTAGATATTTCACTGTGCTTCATCTAAAAGTTGTCAGGCCCTATGTACTTAATTTTATTTGTTGGCCAAGCGACCTCACGTGAGAAGTTACATAGTATCACTTGGCTTTGGTTTAGTTGTTGCCTGTACAGTTAACACAGATAGTCATGAGACAGTGGTTTTTACTCCGCAGGCGTTATTTCTTAATTAGTTTCAATTTTCAAGTTTATGTCATAGTTTTAGGGTTGTTTTAATACGCCGCTGTATTATTGAATTAAGCACGTACCTCGAGGGTAGTACGCTCTGTTCGATGGTCGGGGCCTTTTTTGCTTCCTTTTCAGGATGCCTCGTTTTGCGCAGTCAAGTTGATTACATTTAGCTCCATGGTCATGTAAGTGGAATGTGTGCCTTTTCTCCTGGGAGAATCAGCATTAGCTGTTTGATCATAGTCAATAGGGACTTGCCCGTTGGGATGGTAGTACTACTGGACATCCTTGCTGTACTTTCTTTGGTGATGTATATCATATACCAGGTTGTTTTCAGTATGCCTGATTCTTGATTTTTTTAAATAGCTTGACTGGCTATTAACTTTGTAATTTGGGCTCGAAGGCTGGCTTCATACGTTTTCTTTTCAATTAATCAGTATGCCTAATTCAGGTGACAGTTAATAATTTTCTTGTATATAAAGCTAGAACAGCTTTTTCTACGCTGTTTGCAGTATGCCCACAAACCGGCTTTATTATTTTTCGTTATCATTAAGTCAACATTTGTAATTGCGGTGACCCGTGTGGTGTAGTCGGTCATACTTACCTTGTTATTTATCATTGGGTTGTATAAGGGACGGACCATTAGAAAAGTTATGGGGGGAGGGGGGGGAAATTAAAAAAAAAAAAACATACAAGGGAAAATTATCCCAAAAAAATATTTATGCACAACCAGCAACACAGAAAAAAAATTCCTTCATGGAGAGGGGGAGAGGCAAGGCAGAGGCCAGGGACTGCACAAATGTACAGGAATGCCATCAACTGCAAATGGTGTCCTACTATCTCACTGTTTTTGTTGCAGCAACTCTTTTGTGAGAGGTACACATATGTATCCTTTGATTTATCCACTATTAAAAGGCAGGAGAAATTTACACAAGAAATTTACATAACTTTTCGTCTCTCAAAAATATTTGTTTGAATGGGATTTTCACTGGTCTCACTATGAGCTTGAATCATAAACAATCATTTGCCGTGCAAGGTGATGCAGCTGTACACTTTTATAGGTATCAATATTAAAGTATAACTTTTAATATGGGCACGCTAGCCCTGATGCCCTGATAAAAAAGAAGATTTTCACAGGAGCATGGCTCTTAAAGTTTACTTAGGACAAGAATTATTAAGTCATATCAAAATCATTGCACACAGAAGAGGACATTTGCTATTGGTCATCGCTTTGAAGTAAATGCGATTTTATTTGAGAGATAACAACTTCAGTCGCATTACAAGTTTATAATGTGGCTTACCTGTTAATACCAGAACTATACGAAGCAGAATTCTCTGCTTTCGTTTTGACCACTCCAAATTCTCTCCTACTGCAGCTCCCGCCATACCAAAAGTCACAAAAGAAAATCAGTACGAAATCATGACGAAATGGAACTTTAATAGTGATTTGTACCACTCTAAACTTGAGGAACCTCAATGTTCTATACACCAGAATGCTGCAAATTTATTCTTCTTTCTGAATTCAGCGGTAAGTATTCAAGCTAAACCCAGTTTGCCTCTGCTTGGTAGGGTTAGGTTTGTCCTGCTCTCACTAGCTATATAGCGGGTAAGCGAAAGACGGATGTCTTTGGTGTTTCGGGGTTTTCAAGTGCTTTGCGTGCCCGCGGCTTCGGGTGGGGCTGTCACAAAGTGCGACTTGTGGCGGTTGTCTGTTCCCGGCCACCTTTGTTGAATGACATTTATTTCTCAACACTTCATTGAGATAAACGGATTAGTGATTATCGCGATACTTGAAAAGAACTCTGTTGTTCGCATTCGGCTTCTGAGAATTGCAACTAATTTATGCATCGTGAAACGGCTATCTGTACGTAATCAGTATGGAATTTTCTGCCTCGCTCCCCAGACGTCTCTTTCGCGAGTGGGGAGCGATAAGAGTCGGCTGGTTTCCCAGGCTACTTTTTAGGATGGAACGTTTTGTTGTTAGTATAAAGTGAGCCAAATGAACGATGTTATGCATGTGGAAAGCCCCTCTAATATCTCGGGTACCTTTATCCATTCTTTAAATTTGCGCTGAAAGCATTGTGTCCGAGAAAAAATCTGGCCAAGCAAAGAAAGAGGAAATGTCTTGGCATGCTCAGGAGGTGGTATATAAAGTGCAAAAATGGATGTTATTTTGGCAATTTCCAACTATCGATCAGCACGATCATTGTAATACAATGTCCTGGCAATTGCCAAGATCAGTGTTCCCGATGTCCTGGCGATTGCCATGTAAGATCGATGTTCTCGTTGTCCTGGCAATTGCCAAGAGAACTTAATCAAAGCTAACGCGCGATAACCTGTTTAAATTTGTAGTTGCTGATGGTAACGGATTTTCTTTCCATTCACCCTATTACAGACAAGTAAAAGCACTGTAGTAAAAAGTGGTTGATAACATAGATGTGGTGCTTTTCAGGAGTCGAATTTCGATGAACCTTGAGAAGTAGTCCACAAGAATCACAATTTATTTTCCATTGTGTTGGAACAGATCTGTGGCCACTTTTTGCCATGGTCGTTCAGGGAATTGAGAAGTCATCATCGGTTCTGCATGGTTCTCCCTCATCTTACAGCATGTTGGGCAAGTCATGACCATGTCTTCGATTTGTCTACTAAGACCTGGCTACCACACAGACTCACGCGCTCTTTTGCGACATTTCCTGATTCCTAGATGGCCAGTGTGTATTTTATCTAGGAACTCCAAGCGCATAGCTGAAGGTATAATGAACCTGGTGTCTCATCAGTAAACCTTTTTGGAGTGTTATAGTAGCCCTTTCTGCCCAGTATGGCTTACGTGATTAATTCAGCTTGGCCCTATCTGGCCATCCTTCTATACAGAATTATTTCAGTTGTCTGCATATCTCATCTTCATCCTGCTGTAGGCGTATCTGTTCCAGTCTTCCTCACTCGCTGGCATACTTTTGATAATCGAGCCCACGTACAAGCCTAGGTCATCTGTGAGCTGTTTGTCCTCCTTCGTAGGGGTCTTCTCAGTGCTCTTGAGAGTGCAACAGCGGTCACGAGTTCATTTCCCGGCACATGTATAATCGTAAAGTAATATATCTCATTAACCGCATCCTAAATCTCTGTATCCTGAGTGGTAGTTCGTCCAAGTTATTTGAGCCAAACAGTAGTACTAATGGCTTATGACCTGTCTCGATTTCGATATCCTTTCCAGAATATAATCACTCAATTTCTCACATGCCCAGGTTGTGGCTCAGCCCTCTTTTTCAATTTGAGCATAGCGTTGTTCAGTGGGGTCGTCATAGATCTGGATACATATGCGACTGACTTTTTCTCTCCGTCTTCCTGTTCTTGAATCAGTACTGCACCGATCCCGTGCGACGAGGCGTCTGCTGATACGGTGGTCTTTCTGTTTGGGTCATAGTAGGCGAGTACTGGCGTCGAGCTTAACTCAGTATGTCAAATGCATTCTGTTGTAAGTGTCCCCAACGAAATTCGTTTTTCTTACTGTTGGTGGTTTAGTCTTGTTCGCTAGATGTGGAATGAATTTTCCTAGTTGATTCAACATGCCTAAACATCTACGGACGTCTCCCACATTACTGGGTGTATCCATCTCTCTGATAGACTCTGTTTTCGTAGGGTCTGACTTCACTCCTTCTCCGCTAAGGATGTATCCAGGAAATTTTATCTCCCGTTTAGAAAACTCGCACTTATCAGCATTGAGCGTGACTCCAGCTTTTTCTAGCCTATCCAGTGTTGCATGTAGTCTTGCATCATGTTCCTCTTGTGTTGTATCATGTACGAGGATACATACATACATACTTTTATTTTGATACGCTAGCCACTGACAACTTACAATACACTGATTTCCACGTGGGACGTATAACAATATTGTTACAGGTACAAAAGAAAAGAAGTTAAAACTAAGTATATGTACATTTAAGATTAGAAGATACATATAAAAAAAAAATGCTATCAGCATAACTCAGTATCAGGATCAGGTAAGGAGACAATTTTACTTTTAAATTGCCGTAACGAACTGGCTCTTTTTGCCTCATCTGGTAGACTGTTCCGTAACATAGCATCATTGTATTTAAAGTGCCTATCACCCTTTTGCAATTTTGATAGCTTATGAAGTTTTGAGTACTTCTATGAAGAACGTTTTGGTTTAAAGTGAATACTTTATGTTCTACACTTGTTTGAAATCGTGTAAATGTGACCTTTCCTGACCCATGACCGCGTAAGTAAAAGCCTGGGTCGAAACCTTGGTAGACTTCATCTTGACGTCATATAATTAATTCGGCTTTGCAATCATTTGAAGAAATACTTAACATGTTGACTAAAATGACTTTTTTCTTTACTAACAACTAAACTGTGTATATTTTCTATGCATCGATGTTGTTGTGATAAAAAGGCGCCATGGAGAATAATGCATTAATGAGATGACGTCTACCCAGGTTTCGACCCAGGCTTTTACTTACGCGGTCATGGGTCAGGAAAGGTCACCTTTACCCGATTTCAAACAAGCGTAGAACAAAAAGTATTCACTTTAAAACAAAACTTTCTTCACAGAAGTACTCAAAACTTTTCGGAGGTTCATAAGCTATCAAAATTGCAAAAGGGTGATAGGCACTTTAAAGCTGCGCTTGAGAAAATTTGTTCGCGGCTTTGGAAGTGCTCAGAGTTTCTTAGTTGATAATATTTGTTACTATCATTAATTTTGGTAAAATAATTTCTTAAGTAGGGTGCGGATTGTTGGTTGAGAGTTTTATACATTAATATCGACTTGGTTTGTATGCGCCTTACTTGGAGAGTTTTCCATTCTAAAGAATCAAGTACCTCAGCTGAAGTAAGAAAGGTTTACGAAGATTCAATAATTGAAAAGTAGCATGTTCTCGAATTGTGCTGTTTAGTATAGCAAGTTCTAGGCACGGCATATCGCTAGTGGCAATCGCCCATCGCCGGAGGAAAAGTAAGTTAGAGATTTTAAATATTCCATGGAAGAATAAAGTCCATAGTATTTATACAAAAAATACCCCTAAAGTTAATCCTTCGTTATGTCTACAGCTTACATTTCGATTAAACCTTTTAAATTATTCTTTTGGACACCAAGACACTAAGAAGTTAAAATATTCAAAATGTTATGTGATGAGTGTGATAATGGATTTCCTATCTCAAACTCATCATGACCTGTTGTACAAAAATGCTAATAAGAGGAGTTTGTTAGACTTAACATAAACGACGTTTCATTTGAAAGCTTTAAAAAACCTATTCTCTATCTATTTTGCGAGCCTATATCTTCAAAGAGAATAATTATAACAAGTTTCATGTTTTCCTAATGACAACGGGTATAGTAAGAGAGAAATATGCGTTTTAAAAATCAAGCTTGCGCATTTTGCCAGTATCTATCTTAAAATGTTAATCCATGTCTTGTTAGGGTCTGTTTGTGAACAGGTTTCTATTTTTTGCGATAATAATCGGACTTAGCTTTGCGCATTTCAGCGTTTACTTTGTTCCTGGCAGATTGATAAAGTTTCCAATGGTGCTGAGGTTCGCACCAACGGAACAGAAGATGCTCTTACTCGCTTATGCCTAATTGGAGCGTGTCGATCCAAATTTTCATTAAAATCTAATTTCCATGCTCGCCAGGCTGTGTTGGGATTTTCAAAATTTTCGACATTGTGCCAAGGAACCCTATTTAAATCTTCAATGAAATCCTCTTCAAAGAATTGTTTCAAATTATGCATTTCTTTAATAGCTGGTCTGCTTTTAGGTACAGTGAATCGAGTAATATATCTTAGATTTAAATTTTACTCCTTAGTCTTTAATAGTGTAAACACGACTCCACCAGCTTTGCTGCCTTCCACGGCTGTTTCGAGCGCGACATTAGGTTCCAGGACATCGCGCGGTCAAATAGTGTTGCTATGCAAGTTTTTGCAGGGTAAGTCCTTGACAACCAAAATGGCGGTGAACTTAGCGTTTGCACCTGCTTTATCAAAATTGCACAAATTTACTTCCTTTTCGTCGAAATATTGAAAGTAATCAGCCCAATAGCGAAACGAATAATTGTTCTTTGGTTTGTCAATGTTTTTTATTCAAGTTGGTGCCAAACACGAACAACATAACCATTTGAACAAGGAGGTCAACTTTCTTTCCGTACCAACAATGCTCGTACTTATCCATTGAATATGTGGTATTTTACAGATGATCGGAGGTTTTCCCATCAATAGGTATGGAATTTCTATGAACTTTAATTCATGTACTTTATATATTTGTTGTCAAATTTTAAGTAACTATTTTTTTGCGTGCGACTTCTGGGCCGTGTTTACAAAGGCTTTTCGGTTATTTCTTTGCAGTATCAGATGCAGCACTGGACCTCCACCTTCCGTCAACATACAGGAGTGCTGCAGTTTAATACTATCTGGTGTATAAGGGGCAGAGAAAGAACAAACACTTTAACGATTGTTTAGATCCTATGACAAGTGCAATCTTTCACGATTTTTCTTGCTTAAAGTCTGAAAAGCCATGCCTGCTGGCATTGCGCTTTTAATTATGACAAGCCACCTGTCTATCTGCAGAAAAAAATATTATACATGTAGAAATACCCATTCCCTTAATACTAAATGAACCGTGCAGTACTCTGAGGAAAGAGGCATGATACAGTTCAATTCAATTTTATTCACACTTTCGGGATTACAATGTACATGAAGAGTTATGTAAGGTTACTAGAAGAAAGTAAATAAAGAGCGTATTTCGACAAGTAGAAGTGTGCAGAGGCCAAAGTAGCAGAGCTTTCGAGCTGGCCTCTGCCAGTCATTATACAGTAAGTGGCATACCGTTGTATGGTAATGCAACTTGTTCATCGATCAGTAAGTATATGTCTGAGCACTTTTCTTCCTACTTCAAACTATAGTACAGAAAAAGATGTTACTTTTACCCACAACTCTTTACATGTGAAAAACTTTAAAACAAGAAACTACAATAATTATTACACTGTTAGCAAAGCAATGTTATTTAAAGAATATATGATTTCTACTTGTTATTTTGGAGTTTGTTACATGTAGTTTCACAGGAAATTGTGGTAAAATGTACAGCCTCCATCTTTCCATATAGAGGATTAAGAGTATCACACAGTATATATAATGTATTTCCAGTCTCTAGGAAGGCCTTTATTAGGGACCAATATAACACTTCACAACACTTAAACTGCGACTACTGAAAGCGGGGCCACTTAGACAATGAGAACCAATCACATTGCAGAACGAAAACAAAGCATTTCAAACTCAAGCAGGTTTGAAGTGCTATTGTATTGTACTCGGAAATTGATTGGCTGAAGTCACCGAAGTTGTAATGCTTTGTTTTCGTTCTACAATGTGATTGGTTCTCGTTGTCTAAGTGGCCCTGCTTTCAGTAATCGCACTGTAAGGTTATTTTTTTATTCTGAGTCATTAAAAATGCACATCCTGAGGATCACAATCCTTTGGGTAAACGCATGCACCCAACACCAGGTCTCAGTTCGCTTGGGGAGCAAGGGTACAAAGTTCATACAATGGACTATGGTTCCATCTGTCAATTAAGCAAGGAATATTTAAAAAATCAAACAAACAAACTTGTATTAATAGTATATACAGTGTTAATAGAGGTTCCTTTTCTTCTCTTTCTTTTGTAATTATAGTTTCGCAAACTGGCAGGGAAAAGAAACCTCTGCCCCCAGTCGCAACATAATTTTGAACTAACCACCGTACATGACCATGGATGAATAAATTATAAATATATATATACACTGCTTGTGTAAAAGGTTTGCACCTGCCAAAATCAATCATTACTTTGCATACTAATTACCATGGGATCACATTCTTCTCATTAGTCAACCCATCCAAGTATGCCAAAAGTGTTTTTGTGTCGCTTACCGGTAGTAATGCAATGCATGCACAAAATAATGATGTTGCGACTGGTGGTAGATTTCTTTTCCCCTGCCAGTTTGCAAAGCAATTACAAAAGAATGAGAGGAAAAGGAACCTCTGCTGGCAGGGAAACAATGTTCTGGCTAGGAACTTTGCTCAATTATGTGTCAAATGACCCATATCTCATTTTCTCTTGGGTAAATTTGGTAAAATGCAATTTTTAAGGAACCCTTTGCTCATTAGGGCCCTGTTTGTGATAGAGGTATGCAGCCCATGGTTCCAAATATTTTGTGATAATGGGGTCACTTCTGAATCTGTTCTGCCAGTGGTGCAAGGTGCAGCCCTAGCAAGAACCCTATCATGCATAATTTGTAGGCCTTCAACCTTATGTTATCATTGAAAAGATTAAATGGCTTACTTGCAGTGCAGAACTAATAAACACAAAAGGGATAAATCCAAATGTTTCACAGTATACGAAGTAAAACAAACACATCGAGTAAGACAATCTAGTACTTAGTTGTATTTCCAGGGCCATGCAAGAATATGTGCACCAAGTAACTTACACTTACTTAATGGACTATTATCATAGTTCGGCCATCTTGGATAAAACAATGGTTTTGGCCCCAGTAGCCTTGCACTGGTGGATTTCAGAACAAGTTTACCGGACAAAAACAAAGGTTTTTAATCTCATGGGACTCAACATGGCCACCACATGATAAAAGCCCATGCATGACTAGTGCAAGAACGGTTATAAAGTTTCATTTCCATAATGAGATACCATGTACATACATGTATATCAGGACAAATAATAAAATATATGTGGATCTGGTTACCTGACCGAGCTTACATGTAGATTCCCCTGCTGACCCTATAAGTCCTAAAAAAAATTCAACCAAAATGTTAATTACCAGTATGCAAGCTTGACTTAGAGAATTACTATGTTTTTTTCTTGAAATCTGCCAAAAAGTAAATCCAGTCAGTCCTACATTGTACTCTGAATTTCTAATGGGACCTGAAACAACCGTAGGGGCTGATCAAAGCCAGGATATGGCTAACCCACAGATCAAATTGAAATTAAGCATGTTGGTTTTTGTGGAAGGAGGAAAACCAGAGAACCCAGAGAAAAACTCTCAGAGCAAGGGCGAGATTCCAACAAAATCAACACAATTATTATGCCGCTGCACCTGGGAATCGAACCTGGGCCACAGAGGTGAAAGGCGAAGCACTTAACCACTGCTCCACCCTGGCTACCTATCAACAATAACAGGAACCACATCTTTTTTTATTTAGCCCAATGCAAGTTTATAATTTTATGTTTAGCTCAATTTATCTCAAATGCTTCTCTAAATTCCCTTTCCACCTCATTTCCTCAACACTTCTCTTCATGATAATTTACCTTAAAAAGTCTTAGCTCAAATGCTTCTCTAAATTCCCAGAGCAACTACAGAATGCAGGGCCATTTTTGAAGCTCCATATATTTTTGTCTTTGGCTAGGTGGCTCGGATGAGCTCAACAAATGTTTTATGGCTCGGTGGCTTGGCAGTAACTGTCTCTTTAAAGAAAGAAGCATCCAATGTATCTTGGGGTCTATATTTTAGTGGCTTGGTGGCTCGGCAGTCACTGTCTCTTTAAATATTCAATGTATCTTGGGGTCTATATTTTTGTGGCTCGGTGGCCATGGCTCGGTGGCTCGGCAGTCACCATCTCTTTAAAGGATGAAGCATCTCCATATGAATATTCAATGTATCTTGGGGTCTATATTTTAGTAGCAGTCACTGCCGAGCCAGTGGCTCTTTAGGACATATTGAGAAATGGCCCTGTATTCTGTAGTTTAGCCTAAGCAATATCTTGCTAAGGGTTGGAAACACTTTAAAAATATTACCCAAAAACTTCATTTATGAATAAATCAATTACGTTTTAGACTGACAAAGCCCCCTTTACTACATTATCTCAATCAAGGTCTTTATTATAAAGCATTTTTTAAAGGGGCATTTTTAGAAGTTTTACAACCCCAGCAAAAGGTTTTAAGTTTACTATTTTGACTCACTTCGATAATAATTTCTAATGAAAGTAATCATAATTATGTTAATTAGTCATACATATATATACGTGGTACTTTCCAGACATCGATTAGGTTGATCAGATGAGTTCCTGTTTCAAGACAGGCAAGTTTCTTAATTCTTTCACGACTCTCGTCCACAACTACATGTACTTTCTTACCAGATCATGATTTCTACCAAAAAATAGTTACTTAAAAAATAAGAGAACTTTTGAAAAGATTAGACAATGGAGCACGTAGTTTCAACTCATCTAACCCTGGGAAAATCTCCGATCTTGGCTTAATTCACTCCAGTATTGAAGGTTTGCAGCACACCATCCAGACCGCCATCTTTGATGTCCACAACAAATTCTCAATCTTACCGTATAAAATCGCACTTTCTTCGTTAAAACTCCGAATATAAACATATTCAAAGCAACTTCTGGACCTTTCTTAAGCTTACAGTGAATCTCTAGAAAGGCAAACAATCAAAAACGACGAAAATTTTAGAAATCTATCAACACTACGAAATCGATTTTGTTTCTTCGCTTCGAAGAGACATTTTCCGAAGCCTCGTTCTGATGACGATTGACCGTGCGCTTTAGCGCAAATGAGGGACTGCAACCTAATGTCGCGAAATCGACCATTTGAAACAGCCGTGCTTCACTCATCGTGTATAAATAAAGTATCATTCATTCAACAAAAATAATTTTGATACTGCATGAGGCCGAGGGTCGAACGAAGTATCACCGTGTTTCACGCTAGAAATTTAGTTCACGCACGTGCAGTTAGCACTTCCAAGACTTGATTAATTCAAGCAAAGCTAATTTAGCTTCCATCACAACAAGGCTGCATCGAGGTCTTAGCTGATCGATATTCGATATGTGATGAATTTTGTTGCAATTACAAAATGACGGCTTCTGAGATTCAACTCTGGTGGACTGAGCCTCCTGGAATGAAAATTCAAAGAAAACCCGATGCATCACCGACATTTTCGATAAAACTGCACAACTTGGCAAAAAGAGCTGGAGAAGAATACAAACAAACTTGTAAGTATTAATTAGTAAATACTCTTAATTTATAAGCCAATTACCAAATGTGAATGCTGAATTTCTTAGCCCATACAATAAAAAAACCTGCTTTCTTTGACGAAACTGTGTGCTAAGTTTACTCGTTTACGTAATAATTTTATTTCTTTGTACCACGATTATAGTAGCGTTGTGGGGTTATAGTAGCGTTGTGGGGTAGCCAAACTTTTCTTTGTATTTTTTGAAGTCACATCCATTTCAGCTTCTGTGTATTTCAGTGACAGTTATAGTTAGTTATCTCTACTAATCCAGCTTCATACAATTCAATAGTTTTTTGCTGCAGAATGCAGTCGTTTTCATCGAACTTGCGAGAGCCGGAAAAACTGCATTAATCGCTCTAAAAAGTTGAATTTTAGCTGAAAAACGAAAAAGAGAAATAGCTTTAAATTAGTATTTGCCTTCATGTGTAACAAATTGTTTAGTTTCTTTCAAAATATACGGGTTTTATCGCTATTTGTTTACGAAGAGTTGTGAGCGAATTTGGAAAATCCTGAGCGGGCAAGATGAAAAAATCTTGGCCGCTAAGCAACCAATCAGATTGCAGCATTCAGAGTCATCTTGTCCGCTAACTGAGCTTCCATATAATAATTGTCAATAAAACACTAACATAAAGTCTCTAACACTTTTATTATTCAAACTGAGCGCACAGAAGTGCGTTTCAACTGAAATCAGTTGTCAATAACCAATTCAAATAGAAATGAAATATTCCGGCTGAATAAAATCCTTTTTTTTTGGGTAAATACAATAAGCAAACTTTATTTGATACAGATTTCAACTTTAGAAGTAAAGCGCTTATAGTAGTATAGTAATTGGCGGTTCTGGCGCACGTTGTATTTTTGTTTTGTTTTTTCATCTAATGGACATCCTCACTTCGTTCAGCCCTCACTTCGTTCGGGGTCCATTAGATGAAAAAACAACAAAAAAATACAACGTGCGCCAGAACACGCCAGTTACGATACTACTATAGTTCATTTATTGTATTTATAAATTATATTAAGTTATAGGACCCTCATTTTTTTTTCGGCTACCCCTCGTTTCGGCAACCATTTTGGCGAACACTTGCCACCCCCCAACAAGAAAGATGCAATTTGTTGCCAAGAAACTTCGTGTTGAACACTGGTGGCCCAAGGGACATAGGCAACCATTCCGATTGCCCCAAACCCTACAGCAACATGGCAGCTATCCACGCAACATTCGAAAGCATGGGACTTCGTATGGAAAAGAACACAGCCCTCCATCTCCTACAAGAGAATACCTACGATAGCAACCTCGTTTCGGACATTGCCGATGTGGACTATCTGTCTGGAAACGAAGGCCAAACCAACCTGGTTCCACTCGAAGGTCTCCCAACGTTCGTGGACGACGTATACGTGTTCGGCTATCTATCTCGCGAGGAAGTAGTCTACAAAGGCCGAAAGGTTCTACTATCCACAGGAGAAGGTGGGAAAGCGAAACAGGTGGTTGCAGCAATCCAACTCGCAATCCAAAACTCTACCCTATCGAGCAAATCCCTACACGCAGCCATTGTCCACACAGTTCGATCTACCACCACCGGTATTGTCTCTACAACGATAGCCCGAATAGAAAACGACACAGAAAGCCGAGCACTCCAAGCATGGCGCAAGCTATATCCAGACAAAGAACCCGAGGCCTACTTCGTCGCCAAGGTAGATGTATCGGAAATTCCAATGGAGCAACTACAAGATACACTTGCAGGATTCGAAAGGCACCTCGAAATCGGCGGATACGGAATCTATTGCATAGACTATACCCAAGACTTCTCGGGAGTACTAGATCGCCCAATCCTTGTGGACCATCTGGTGGAAAACGAAGGCATGCGAGAACAAGGAGACCTGGGCAGTGCAATGCGAGCCGACAGAGCAACCATCTTGGACAACACAGGCTCTGTTGGAAAACACGTTTGCACGTATCTTCGCACCACACCAACAGGCAAGACGATTCGTGCAAAGATATACAACAAGATAGTTTCCAATTTCGAAGCAGGAGAGATTCGAGAACCTTTTGGTGGCCACCTTGCAGACTATGTCGACTGTCCCAACGAACATCTTCGCAAAACATTCCAGCATCCGGATGTCCAGGCTAGAGGATGCACTCGAGTCGAAGTTTCGCTATATGCATGCCGCCTTGGCGAAGAGTTGTCTACCAATATAGGCAAAGAGCTGGTAGAGGGGGTTCTACAGACCTTGGGCCAAGATCTCTTCGTAGTACAACCACCATCCAGGCAATGGAAGAATCTCGCCCAAGAGCTGGACCGTTGTTGTATTCTTGCAGATCGGCCATCCCACACAATATATGCAGTGTGGTATGCCCATTCCAAGACGAAGAGGGTAGCAGGAGTGCGGGTAGCTCCTACAGCAGCCATATGCGACAACGACCAGTACTGGGAGAAAGCAGTACAATGGACGATTTCCGAGTTTGGTTTCCGATGCTGCCCAATATTTCGTGTGGATATTCTAGAGGCCACAGACGATGGCATCGACATAGGTCCACTTCGCTGCTACACAAAAGCAGCCAACACTTCTACTATTCTTGCTGCCAGCAAACACCCAGTGCAGAAACACACCAACTGCCTTCCACCAAGCCAACTGCTTCCAGAAACCACCCAAGTAGCATGGATATGGCGAGAAAAACACACAAACCATGCTATAGGGAAAGAAAAGATTCGATGGCCACTAGAAGAAATACCCACAGATCGCGAAATATCCACGCTATCTACACACCATAGGCTAGCTAGATTGTTGTCTATTGCAGATGCGAAGAAGGCCGAGTTGTGGCGTCGTAGAGTTGTCGAAGAACAAGTTGCACTTCGAGCGAAAAGGATAGAAGAGATCGCGAACATAGAACGCTTCCTATCTGGAAAGAGAGCTTTCGAAGCAAAAGCAGCCAAGGTCGTAGGCAGGATAGAGATGGCCGCGAAAAACCCAACCTACAAGCTAGACTACTTTCTTCCCCACACCAACTTTCGTGTCCTAGGATTCCGAAGATGCAAAAGCCAGTATGGCAATACAGCCAGAATCTTTGTAGATGTCGAGGTGCCAGGGTGCGACGTACGAGAGGATATGGCCATATGGAGCACAAAAGGACTGTCGACTATACTCGACAAACTCGAGGGCAACTTCTCGCAGGCCAACCAACTATACTACCTAGTCCAACTATCCCCAAACAAACCAACCTTTCGTTTCCAAACCCAACCGGCGAAAAAGTTCTATGCCAACAACAAACAAATCGAATGGATTCCCATATCTATGCAAGAGACCCCAAACCCAGCAGACAAGCCTTTGGTAGAAGCCCTATTGCAAAAAGCCAACGAGGCATACGACGAGCTTCGTAGACACCCACGCAACCTTGCTATTGTACCACCACCCAAAAGAACAGAGTGCAACAAAGCAGTCGATCTAGCTATAGGCGAGTACATTTGCTTCCTATATTCTACAACCACCTTCCGAGGTAGTCCAAGAACTATTCTACATCTTCTTCCTGCAGATAGCGATGGCGAGCCTACCACCGACGAAGAGATGCCTACATATGGTTTCTTCCTAGAGCGAGAACTAGAAGCAATTGGCACAACAAACTTGGAACGGGCTCTAGCTCCACTTCGCTGCTATCTTGGAGACATTCGAACCACACCAAACAAGAAGAAGGACAGACTTGCCACCATATCTATCTGCCAAGACTAGCCAGACGTTGGAATGCCGGACTATCTGGCCATGGCAAAACAAGACCATCCTCGTTGCACAACGAAGGAGTCTCGAAGTCTACGTCTCGCACAAGATACAATGGCCCGAGAGCAAGAGAATCGCATAGCGATTTCCCCACACTTTCTATTCCAACATCTTCCACACCTACATAGCACAAAATACCTTCTCCCTTTTTCGGCGAAGCAAGATATGCCTCCAAGGAAATCTGGGTCGCACCCGAAGACACTGCCGTAGCCATGGCTTCCTTCCAGGCCCGTATCGGATAGAACATTGGCCACTTTCCCCAAGAACCGTACATTCGTAGAATATCCATATTGCCATATACCTACATATAGCCATTCTCCAAAAGGGAATACATATACATATACGCGCTGCGAGATCTACGATTCTACTGCAAAGCTACGATCCTATTGCAAAGCTACGACTACAGCTCCAACTATGGATATCGTCTCTAGCTATACGTACATGTTGGAGAAACAGCTACATATATAGATATAGATACTATACGATGCCACACAAAGCAGTTCTTTCGCCAGACCAGATCCAAAGTATTGCTTCGGGAGAGGTTGGTATTCGAGAGGCAGTACGACTCTACGGTATAGGACAAGGTAGAGCCTACCGAATCCAGAAAGGTTTGGAAACGCCTTCCATTGCTCCGACTATACAACCCGAGACCAAAATCCACGAGCCAATGCAGGATATAGCAATCCTAGCTCGTATACTAGATCTAGAACGAAAAGTGCAAATCCTAGAGGAAAACCAACAATCCAATATAGTAGAAGATCCTATCCTAGAGTTGGAGATCCCAACCGAGCCAACGCAAGATGTAGCCCAACTACTAGAGTACATACAAGAACTAGAGACAGATCTAGATGTTGCAAATCTGCGAGCCGATATAGCAGAATCGAACCCCAAAGAAGTAGTATGGCCAAGTGTGCTTTTCTGCATCTTTGCTATATCCTCCGCAACCATAGAATATCGATTGGCAGAAAATAGCAAGCACACAGGGCCCTACAAATTGGAAGAAAAAAAGAGCAAACATATACAGCCCGCCAAATTGGAAGGAAGTAGACCAAACCCACATATACATAGACCACCACCCGACATGGAGTAGGAAATTGCCTATGTAGACCACCACAAACAAAGCAAAAAATAGAAAACGAGTAGCATCGCAAAAATAGAAAACAAGTAGCACAGCAAAAATAGAAAACAAATAGCGTAGCAAAAATAGAAAACAAATAGCATAGCAAAAATAGAAAACAAATAGCATTGCAAAAATAGAAAACAAATAGCAAAGCAAAAGTAGAAAACAAATAGCAAAGCAAAAGTAGAAAACAAGTAGCATCGCAAAAATAGAAAACAAATAGAAAAACAAATGGCACCGCAAAAGATAGGAAAACGAATGGCACGGCAAAATACGAACCATAGCAAACAACGTCCAGCCTACAGTCCACCACCACGAATCTGCAGACAAATACAATCCATAGGCACCACAAAAGAACTACTATCTTTGGCGATTGCTTTCTCCAGGTACGTATGCGTAGTATCGCGTCTCTGGATGTGTAGTATCTTGTCTACCCACATATGTTCGTACCTGTAGAGGCGATACGATACTAGTCCGGACTAGACCTTTGCTAGTTTTTTGCTAGTCCGGACTAGTATCGTATCGCCTCTACAGGTACGTATGCGTAGTATCGCGTCTCTGGATGTGTAGTATCTTGTCTACCCACATATGTTCGTACCTGTAGAGGCGATACGATACTAGTCCGGGTTAGATCTGTCTCTAGATCTGTCTCTAGTTCTTGTATGTACTCTAGTAGTTGGGCTACATCTTGCGTTGGCTCGGTTGGGATCTCCAACTCTAGGATAGGATCTTCTACTATATTGGATTGTTGGTTTTCCTCTAGGATTTGCACTTTTCGTTCTAGATCTAGTATACGAGCTAGGATTGCTATATCCTGCATTGGCTCGTGGATTTTGGTCTCGGGTTGTATAGTCGGAGCAATGGAAGGCGTTTCCAAACCTTTCTGGATTCGGTAGGCTCTACCTTGTCCTATACCGTAGAGTCGTACTGCCTCTCGAATACCAACCTCTCCCGAAGCAATACTTTGGATCTGGTCTGGCGAAAGAACTGCTTTGTGTGGCATCATATAGTATCTATATCTATATATGTAGCTGTTTCTCCAACATGTACGTATAGCTAGAGACGATATCCATAGTTGGAGCTGTAGTCGTAGCTTTGCAATAGGATCGTAGCTTTGCAGTAGAATCGTAGATCTCGCAGCGCGTATATGTATATGTATTCCCTTTTGGAGAATGGCTATATGTAGGTATATGGCAATATGGATATTCTACGAATGTACGGTTCTTGGGGAAAGTGGCCAATGTTCTATCCGATACGGGCCTGGAAGGAAGCCATGGCTACGGCAGTGTCTTCGGGTGCGACCCAGATTTCCTTGGAGGCATATCTTGCTTCGCCGAAAAAGGGAGAAGGTATTTTGTGCTATGTAGGTGTGGAAGATGTTGGAATAGAAAGTGTGGGGAAATCGCTATGCGATTCTCTTGCTCTCGGGCCATTGTATCTTGTGCGAGACGTAGACTTCGAGACTCCTTCGTTGTGCAACGAGGATGGTCTTGTTTTGCCATGGCCAGATAGTCCGGCATTCCAACGTCTGGCTAGTCTTGCCAGATAGATATGGTGGCAAGTCTGTCCTTCTTCTTGTTTGGTGTGGTTCGAATGTCTCCAAGATAGCAGCGAAGTGGAGCTAGAGCCCGTTCCAAGTTTGTTGTGCCAATTGCTTCTAGTTCTCGCTCTAGGAAGAAACCATATGTAGGCATCTCTTCGTCGGTGGTAGGCTCGCCATCGCTATCTGCAGGAAGAAGATGTAGAATAGTTCTTGGACTACCTCGGAAGGTGGTTGTAGAATATAGGAAGCAAATGTACTCGCCTATAGCTAGATCGACTGCTTTGTTGCACTCTGTTCTTTTGGGTGGTGGTACAATAGCAAGGTTGCGTGGGTGTCTACGAAGCTCGTCGTATGCCTCGTTGGCTTTTTGCAATAGGGCTTCTACCAAAGGCTTGTCTGCTGGGTTTGGGGTCTCTTGCATAGATATGGGAATCCATTCGATTTGTTTGTTGTTGGCATAGAACTTTTTCGCCGGTTGGGTTTGGAAACGAAAGGTTGGTTTGTTTGGGGATAGTTGGACTAGGTAGTATAGTTGGTTGGCCTGCGAGAAGTTGCCCTCGAGTTTGTCGAGTATAGTCGACAGTCCTTTTGTGCTCCATATGGCCATATCCTCTCGTACGTCGCACCCTGGCACCTCGACATCTACAAAGATTCTGGCTGTATTGCCATACTGGCTTTTGCATCTTCGGAATCCTAGGACACGAAAGTTGGTGTGGGGAAGAAAGTAGTCTAGCTTGTAGGTTGGGTTTTTCGCGGCCATCTCTATCCTGCCTACGACCTTGGCTGCTTTTGCTTCGAAAGCTCTCTTTCCAGATAGGAAGCGTTCTATGTTCGCGATCTCTTCTATCCTTTTCGCTCGAAGTGCAACTTGTTCTTCGACAACTCTACGACGCCACAACTCGGCCTTCTTCGCATCTGCAATAGACAACAATCTAGCTAGCCTATGGTGTGTAGATAGCGTGGATATTTCGCGATCTGTGGGTATTTCTTCTAGTGGCCATCGAATCTTTTCTTTCCCTATAGCATGGTTTGTGTGTTTTTCTCGCCATATCCATGCTACTTGGGTGGTTTCTGGAAGCAGTTGGCTTGGTGGAAGGCAGTTGGTGTGTTTCTGCACTGGGTGTTTGCTGGCAGCAAGAATAGTAGAAGTGTTGGCTGCTTTTGTGTAGCAGCGAAGTGGACCTATGTCGATGCCATCGTCTGTGGCCTCTAGAATATCCACACGAAATATTGGGCAGCATCGGAAACCAAACTCGGAAATCGTCCATTGTACTGCTTTCTCCCAGTACTGGTCGTTGTCGCATATGGCTGCTGTAGGAGCTACCCGCACTCCTGCTACCCTCTTCGTCTTGGAATGGGCATACCACACTGCATATATTGTGTGGGATGGCCGATCTGCAAGAATACAACAACGGTCCAGCTCTTGGGCGAGATTCTTCCATTGCCTGGATGGTGGTTGTACTACGAAGAGATCTTGGCCCAAGGTCTGTAGAACCCCCTCTACCAGCTCTTTGCCTATATTGGTAGACAACTCTTCGCCAAGGCGGCATGCATATAGCGAAACTTCGACTCGAGTGCATCCTCTAGCCTGGACATCCGGATGCTGGAATGTTTTGCGAAGATGTTCGTTGGGACAGTCGACATAGTCTGCAAGGTGGCCACCAAAAGGTTCTCGAATCTCTCCTGCTTCGAAATTGGAAACTATCTTGTTGTATATCTTTGCACGAATCGTCTTGCCTGTTGGTGTGGTGCGAAGATACGTGCAAACGTGTTTTCCAACAGAGCCTGTGTTGTCCAAGATGGTTGCTCTGTCGGCTCGCATTGCACTGCCCAGGTCTCCTTGTTCTCGCATGCCTTCGTTTTCCACCAGATGGTCCACAAGGATTGGGCGATCTAGTACTCCCGAGAAGTCTTGGGTATAGTCTATGCAATAGATTCCGTATCCGCCGATTTCGAGGTGCCTTTCGAATCCTGCAAGTGTATCTTGTAGTTGCTCCATTGGAATTTCCGATACATCTACCTTGGCGACGAAGTAGGCCTCGGGTTCTTTGTCTGGATATAGCTTGCGCCATGCTTGGAGTGCTCGGCTTTCTGTGTCGTTTTCTATTCGGGCTATCGTTGTAGAGACAATACCGGTGGTGGTAGATCGAACTGTGTGGACAATGGCTGCGTGTAGGGATTTGCTCGATAGGGTAGAGTTTTGGATTGCGAGTTGGATTGCTGCAACCACCTGTTTCGCTTTCCCACCTTCTCCTGTGGATAGTAGAACCTTTCGGCCTTTGTAGACTACTTCCTCGCGAGATAGATAGCCGAACACGTATACGTCGTCCACGAACGTTGGGAGACCTTCGAGTGGAACCAGGTTGGTTTGGCCTTCGTTTCCAGACAGATAGTCCACATCGGCAATGTCCGAAACGAGGTTGCTATCGTAGGTATTCTCTTGTAGGAGATGGAGGGCTGTGTTCTTTTCCATACGAAGTCCCATGCTTTCGAATGTTGCGTGGATAGCTGCCATGTTGCTGTAGGGTTTGGGGCAATCGGAATGGTTGCCTATATCCCTTGGGCCACCAGTGTTCAACACGAAGTTTCTTGGCAACAAATTGCATCTTTCTTGTTGGGGGGTGGCAAGTGTTCGCCAAAATGGTTGCCGAAACGAGGGGTAGCCGAAAAAAAAATGAGGGTCCTATAACTTAATATAATTTATAAATACAATAAATGAACTATAGTAGTATCGTAACTGGCGTGTTCTGGCGCACGTTGTATTTTTTTTTTGTTTTTTCATCTAATGGACCCCGAACGAAGTGAGGGCTGAACGAAGTGAGGATGTCCATTAGATGAAAAAACAACAAAAAAATACAACGTGCGCCAGAACCGCCAATTACTATACTACTCTTATTTTTATTTTTTTATCTTTATTGGTAGAAAGATACAAAATTACGTAACAACTACTACGACAGGAACAAACAAATACAGACTTCTACAGACTTGACTTATATTATTTAAAAAAACATGCATATTTAAGACACTACCTGAGGCCACACAGGAAAACAAAACAAAAAAGAAAAAACCAGAGCATTACAGCGTTTACAATGAACCATGTATATGAGATTTTTCGAATTACAGTCAATGTAATTCTAAAAATCTCATACACATGGTTCATTGTAAACGCTGTAATGCTCAATACATAGGAGAAACTAAGCGTCGCCTTAAAGATCCTACTAACAAATCTACTAACAAATCTAAAGCTACTGCTGTCTCGGATTATTTTCTTACTAACAACCATTGCCCTAATGACATGCAATTAATTCCCTTAGAACTCATCCACTGTAATAGAGATGGCGTACGCAACGCTTGCGAGGCATTTCTTATTGATAAAGGACAAACATTAGAACCTAAAGGCATGAACAGAAAGGAAGAAATGTAATTTTATACTACTCAGTCTCTATCCCAAAAATAGCGCAACATGGAAACGAGGCTGGATGAAGAATATAATCCAAAAACGCATATAAAGGTAGATCTATCAAACATGATAAAAAACTTTAACCATCCCTATATTTATTTTCCATACATACACCATTATAAATGCAAGGGATGTATGAGAAAAGTTTCCGGGTTGTATCCAGATAAATCCCGGGAACTTTTCTCATACATCCCTTGCATTTATAATGAGCAATTCAATACAATTCAACGATATTTTGTTGTTTCTAGCTTATTATTTTCTCCAAGGAATTAATTCACCTTGGCTTCAGCCAAACTTACTAAATATCCCTATAATGATTTAGAACCTTTTCTCCGTCTTGGTACTTGCCCAAAATCTACCTAAAAAGAGCTACATCGATTAAAATTTTGCGAAAACCTCGTCAAGTATGAAATAAGTCAGTTAAATACCTCGAACCTCAACTTTGGTTCTCGATATTTAACTCTTCCAGAACACCTGCTATAGTTTTGTTATCCGTTCTAATAGTGTTTGGAGGATATGATAACTTGATCTTGATATCTAAAAACAATAAATAGAGATACATTTAACCCCCCATACCAGCTGGTCGTCCCGGCTGGTCGTTTATTTTTATTTCACTGAGATATAAAAGTCTCATTTTTGGTGACTGAAATGATTTAAAGGGACTATATCATGGTACTACGCATCAATCAATCAATCAAAACTTTATTTAAAGAGGGTGACACTAAATAGTACAAAGCACTAATAAACCATCAACATATAGATACAGACAGTACGATTAAAATACAAGATCAACTAAAATGTCATTCACTAATTAATTAAACTACTGATGTCTTACAACTATATAAGTATAACTAATCCTAAAAATAGCATCATATAATTTATGGATAATAGCATCATATAATTTATGGATAATAACAAGTATTTAAAAATATTATATAGTTACATTTAAAAATAAAAAAATAAAACCTAGCTTCATGAAATGTGGTAAATTGATTAAAAGTTGCTTGGAATAGACGAAAATGCTTATACAAACATTTCTTAAGTATATTTACTGAAGAGGAAGATCTTATTGCAATAGGTAGTTTATTCCAGCATTTAATAGTCGTAACTGTAAAAGACCGACCTGCCTCCTTTTCTCTAACATAACGAGGTGTTATAAAGCTAAGGTGCGCACTGCGCGTTCTCCTATTGTGCTGCTCACTATTTCGGTTAGACTTCACTGTTCAGTAGGTCGTATCCTATTGGACATCACTGATAAAGAATCCCATTGGTTTAGGGTTAGGGTTTGTATTGTTTTAGGGGTAGGCTATTGTGTGGATAACCAATAACATTTCAGGTTGCAAACGGTGAAGTCTGCCCCCACTATTTAACCTTAGCATCTCATTAATGTAGCCTGGTGTTTCACCAATTGTGCGCTTATACGCCAACATACACCTCTTAATGTCTGATTCTACAAAAAATGGTAACCAGCCAAGTTTATTTAAAATATTTACCGTAGAATGGCGTGGCTGGGCGCCTAGGAAGCAGCGCTTCCGAAGTCTAAAGATCTTATTTATATTGTCCTTACTGCAACTTGTCCAGGAAACACAACAATATAGTATCAGCGGCTTAATCGTGGCATTGTAGAGCAAAATGCGCTCATCTCTAAGCAGATAACTCTTTAATTATATTAAGTATACCAATGCGCTTCGATACCCTAATAGATAAGGCTTCCACATGGTTGTCAAAATTTAAATCTTCGTCTAGTTCTAAACCTAGTAGTTTAACATTATTGTCCTGTTCTAGCTTTGTACCATTTAAATCAATGCTAAGTTCTCGAGCATCTGGAGTAAGCTTAGCTTTCAGACGTGAGCCACTTATTAAGTTGGTCTTAGTCTTCATATAATTTAACGGAAGCTGTTGGCAGCAGCCCATTCATCAACGTTAGTAACTTCACGGGATAATTTGTCCTTCAGCTCATCAACATTCATGTAATCTGAGGATTCTAGAAGGGTAGTGTCATCAGCAAACATATCTACTTGCGTATTTACGTATAAAGGCAGGTCATTAATAAACATCACGAATAGAAGTGGACCGAGGATAGATCCTTGTGGTACCCCTGTTGTAATAGATATAGTAGATGACGACTGACCCTTGAATGTAACAAGCTGTTTGCGGTCGGTAAGGTACGAATTGAACCAAGCGCATGCGTTAGCATCAAATCTGTACACTTCAAGCTTCTTGAAAAGAGTTGCATGGTCGACCATGTCGAACGCTTTTTCGTAATCGACTAGAACCATTCCATTGACATGGTTCTTATCCAGATTGAATAAAAGAGAGTCCACTATGTAGGCAAGTGCTGTCTCGGTACTGTACATTTTCCTGAACCCTGATTGGTTTGAGTATATCAGATTATTGACTGAGAGATAATTAAATAAACAGTCATGTATGTGTCGTTCGATCACCTTGGAAAGCACTGGAACTACTGAGATCGGACGGTAGTTATTAACATCAGACAATGCAGCGGCCTTGAACAGCGCGGTCACCCTGGCGGTTTTCCACCGAACAGGAAACTGTTCAGTCAAAAACGAGAGGTAGATCAACTTCGCATGTATGGAGTCAGTGTCCGATTGGTGGGTTAAAACAGTTAAACCCTCCTCCTTCAATGCTTGATTGAGTATTGGTATTATTTTACTTTCATACTCTATATTTACAGAGTTTATTAGTCATTTTTGAATATTTGCTTTGATATTAACCATCCCACATGTGTGCGAGGTTCGTCAGTTCATATGAGAATCGCTAATAAGGCGGACATCTAATGTAATGGTCTCTCACCATGACACAGTCCCTTTAAATACTTTATGTTAGTGTTAGAAAATCAAAATAATTGTAAACAGCTTGGCGGACTCCTTCACGGTTTTATAAGTAGTCATTTTATTGTCTCTCTACCAAAGCCTCTTATACTGCTTGTAAGAACACCTCAAAACTAGTCTTATCTCCAAATTTAAGGGTTACCATACGATGTTTCGGAGCAAAGTTACAGGTCGCCAAAGTCTCATTTTTTTACAGACGTTTGTATGGCGGACGTGAAACGTTGCCCGTTGGTACGGAGCTCTGTTAGTGCCACTTTCTGTCGTGAGCTCTTTTTCCTGTCGTGAGTTCTTTTTTTCTGTCGTGAGGTCTTTTTTTCCTGTCGTGAGTTCTTTTTTCTGTCGTAAGTCTTTCTCTATCCCCGCCATCCATGTAAAGTCCACTGACAAGACAGTGGGCTCAATGTGTGAACAAAACGAAGATGGCGGATCATGCGACCAATTCAATTCAATTCAATTCAATTTATTAACAAATGCTACAAGGTGGAACGTTCAGAAGAAAGGCCAAAGCCAGAGGCTTAAATGGCTTATGGTCAGTTAAGATAGTATAAAATTACAAGATTTTTTTTAAACCAAACTATTCAATTAACAAACTCACATACACACACAAAATAGCTATAATTTACAAATTTAGATTTTTTTAAACTGCTAATTAACATATGCCTTATTGCCTGTATTTTGAATTGACATTATTGCCTGTATTTTCAATTAACATTTTTGCAAAGAAAAACTTTATAATTATTAAATAATCATTCAATGATAACACTGGGTATTAAAGAGTTAAAAAAGTGTTATTCGTAAACTTATATAAAGTAAAATATAAAAATGTTCTAGGTCTCATGTAGGGAAAAACAATTTAAGTTTCTTTCTGAAATCAGCAACATTTAAAGAGTTGCGAAGAGAGAGGGGAGACTATTCCGGATAGTAGGTGCCTGTGAACGAATAGAAAATTGGTGTTTGAGAAATTGTTTATGAAGATTAGACCTTGAACAAGTAAAGTAATCATGACATTCATAGTTAAAAAGAAAACGTTGCCTTATTAAACTAATTATAATTATTTAACTAATTATACATTTCATTCGACTGGCGAGATCAGGCCCATCAAACATCACATTGACAATTTAAAAAATCTCATATACATGGTTCATTGTAAACGCTGTAATGCTCAATACATAGGAGAAACTAAGCGTCGCCTTAAAGATCGCTTTAATGAACACCGCCGCCCTGTTGAGAAACCTACCAACAAATCTAGAGCTACTGCTGTCTCGGATCATTTTCTTACTAACAACCATTGCCCTAATGGTCAATTTGTAAGAGATTAAGTCACGCGAATCTCAAATTTTTTGAGATTTATGGTTCACGGTTTAGCTTAAAATGGTCAATTTGGAAAAGATAGACTCACCCGAATCTCAAAAATTTTGAGATTTATAAAATACCATTTTCGTAATAATTTGTCCAGTCTTTCTGGACAATGATATATGATTTCAGGGCTAAAGTGAAAATGTTAGTTTTGTAGAATTTTTAAAACAACCATAAAGCCACGTTGTAGAATGAGCTGAATTTGAAAACACCTCTAAATGGCATTTTTATATGTGAAGAAATTATGTTTTTTTAAGGAACACAATAAAATGGCAGATTTGAAAATAGGAAAATAGGTAGAATTTCACGAATCTAAGAAAGTGTCGTTTTCGTGAAACTGCACAAATGTACATAACACGATTAATCAGTTGAAAATATAAATTTTCCAGTGAGACAAATGAAACCTTGTTCCAAGGGCTAACAAAGCGCTGCGATTTATGTTGAAAGGGGGTAAGACAAAAGATTGTGCACGGATATAGTTCATTAGCGTTCCCTGAACGACTGAACTCACACGTTTCTATTGGCTGATTGATTAACATGTTGGAATTTCTATTGTGTTTTGTGTACGGTTGTGGTTGAAAAAAGCCAACAAAGTCCCTGAGTTTCATCACCATCCACTCTATTAACTATGTTTCGACCTAATAGCATCATATTGGAATCAATGGCAAGTAAATCTTGTCCAATATTTAAATAAAGCTATGACAGGTGGCTCCAGACATCATTTATAAAGCCCACGGCAAGATGACTGAAGAGCTCAGAGCAAGACAGAAAGCTCTTTCTCTGTCAAAACGCCAAGACACAGACTCAGTTCTTCGAGAAAGTGCTGATTTAAGCTCTCATCAGACTTAATGAAGTCCTCTAGCACTCTATAAATGGTGAAAAAGGCTTTAAAAAGCCTTAAATTCTGTATTCCCCCAAACAAACTTCCCTCCAGCACCGTAGCAATACGACGTTAACGTACCCAAAATGGCCGACAAAAAACGTTGAGCCCCCCTAAAATCGATCACTTTGCTATATTTTCAAAAGTTTCCAACGTGGAAGATTGATTATTTGTAGGAGGATGAAGACCGATGACCAAAACAAAATCCGATGATTTGAACTACCGTAGACATCTTGATGACGTCACAGTTACGTCATATATCCATTTATAATAGGTTTCTCGATGTTTGCAATTACCTTTAACATCAGCAAATTTTATATTTTCGAGTTCCCATCATGTTGACAACAAAGAAACCGAAAAACCCGAGTTCGATTGGTTAAAAGGGAGAAAGGTTATTAAATTTTAATTTTCCCGCCAAAATTTGGCAGGAAATATTCAATACAGATTAGAGAACCATTTACAAAATAACTTCTTCATTCATCTTTTAGAATTTAAAATATTTGTTTACGACAATCTAGCAGTCAAAAGAGTAAATCGGTACCCACAATTGTATGTTTTTAGGATTTTCAATTTTTTAAATACTTTAAAATTCACAGTGAAAAAGAGGATACGTCATTATGACGTATATTTTTGAAAACGTCTTTTAAAAATAACTATTCGAGTATTTTTCGGGTTTTAAAGAGAAAATGTACTTACTGTACACTGAATAGCTGCAATATGGTCTTTTTTATGTTTCTTCAATTTAGAAAGCATAACTGATATCAGACCCATTACGTCAGAAAATGTGACGTCAGGAATTTTCACTTCTTAATAACTCAGCATATATTTATCATAGAGACTTTAAAATTGCGGCAATCAAAAACACATATTTATGTTGTTGTGATAACATGCTTTATTTCAAACGTGTAGGTAACGCAGAATTTAACTTTAAAAGGAGTCGTTCGTTATGACGTCACAATAACGTCAATATACAAACGTATTTGATCCTAAAGACGTTATTTCATTTTAATATTAACATACGAAAATTTCGTTAAATTTGACAGCGAATTAAACGAAATGTGCTGGTTTATATATTTTTGGCTCGCTTCGTAGTGATCGATTTTGAGGTAACTTATGCCATGCGTGGATATTTCAAAATACATAACAATCTGAAATCGCCGTTTTCTTGGGAAAAGTATAGAAGACAAAGAAATTATACATACATACATACATAAACTTTATTTCAACTCGAATTTTCAGAGTAGCAAATACATGCTAATATCTTCGACAAAACTACTGTTACTAATACTAATACTATTGTTATATTACTAATACTAAAAATATTTACAATGAAACCTAGAAATTATTAACAAATAGACATTACTGTAAAATTAGATTAGATTGTATTTACGGATTTCTCTCTTAAAATCAGTGATAGTTGTTAAAGATCGAAGATTATCAGGTAGGGAGTTCCAGAATTTTGCAGTCGAATATTTGAAAGAGTGCAGGCCATAAGTTGTTGTTTGAGGTTTAGGTAGGTTCAAAATATCAGTGCCTCTTAAGGAATAGATTACAGATCTTAGAGTAAACATATCTTTTAGGTAGCCTGGATAGTTTGAAAATTTCAGAGATTTAAAAAGTATAATTAGCATATTCTGTATTCTTCTATTATATAGTGAAGGTGTTTTAGCTTTATATAATAGCTGGTTGTAGTTAGAATTCCTGTCATCGAACATAAATCTACGACTGCTCTAATTCGCAAGGCTAAGACAGTCTATTACAAAAACATTAATAAAACTTTAGCTGATCCCTCGTTGTGTACAATAAAATGGTGGTCGCTTGCTAAGTATCTTTGTGTTGGTCAAACGGACTCCTCGATTCCATCAATTATGGAAAATAATGTTCCAATATCCGATCCTTTAGAAAAACCTCAGATATTCAATGAATATTTCGCAAGTCAGACAATGGTAAACGATAATAATGCTGAACTTCTACCCATGCAGTATTTTCAAACTGTTAAGATGTTATCTTTCGTTGTGGCCTCACAAGATGAAATGTTCAAGTTAATTGAATCTTTAGATCACACAAAGGCTTGCGAGTATGGCGGTACTGGTGACAGAATCATTAAAATGTGCTGCAGAGGAATTGTTGAATCCTTTACTCGTTTTATTAACCGTTCATTGCTTATGGTCAGTTTCCTCATCAGTGGAAATGCGCTAATGCCATTCCGTTATTTAAAAAGGACAACCGAGAATCTAAAACTAATTTTCGTCCTGTTTCTTTCGTTAGCCAGCTTGTCAAAACTACCGGAAAAAGTAGTGTTTATGCGTCTTTATACATTTCTCACTGATATTGGGTATCTATATAATTTCCAGTCTGGATTCCGACCCGGCGATTCTACCCTGAATCAACTTATTTTCATATGCCATCAAATTGTGATCTCAGATATAGTTGAGATTCGTATGGCAATTCCACCTGCTACAATCCATAGGTTCTCCGATGGTGTAGTGGTTATCACGTCCGCCTTAAACGCGGGAGACCGAGGTTCGAGTCCTCGCCGGCGAACCACATTTTTACATAGCATGTTATATCTTTCTCTTTCATGCCTTTACATACTCAGTACCTTTGATGTAACAGGCCTACAGGGATCCTATGTGAAATGTGGCTGATAGTAATCGATTGGGGTTGGCGATCCCTTTCTCAGTTGGCTTAGAAGTTACCTCACCAATAGACAACAACGTGTAATTATTGAAGGACATTGTTCTGGACCCCCATACATGCTGGAATCCCACAAAGATCCGTTTGGGGTCCCTTGTTGTTTCTTATTTACATTAATGATATTACTCAAGGTATATCCTGTCAATCGTTCCTGATGATACTTCTTTGCTTGAGGTAGTAGATTATCCTAGTGAGTCATGTAATAACTTAAATTACGGCATCTGGTTAGTGAAGCTTCCAAATCGAGATGTATTACGTTTTCTGCTAAACAGTGTAAAGCTTTTCATCCTCCATTTTATCTAACGGTGTAATCATCAAGGAAGTGGACAGCCATACACATTTAGCCTGCGTTGCGGCTCTGGAGTATCGGAGCGCAGCGAGCGGAGATTAGGGGGATTGGGGCGAGGAAAAAAAGAGAAGGGGGAGGGGGTGGGAGGAGAGGAAGAGAGAGCCTCCCGGCAACCCATGGTTATTTTGATAACTCTCGGCCTCAGAAGGCCGCGTATTGCTATTGGCAAAAATGCGTGATTGACAGAAATCATTGGCATGCGATAAGAGCAGAAACCAATTAGTATGGCGACAAACATACCGAGAATTCCTTCAGCGATGAATTTAAAGAAAGAATTACAGATCTTTTGTAATGAGATCGAATTTCGCGATGAGCTGAAGAACCCTGTATCGGAACTCCACAAGCGTCTTGCTCGACGAAACGCACACGGTTGAAACAGGGCCGGTGTGTTCGAGGAACAGGCTTGTGCTTCCGAAAATACGAGTTGCTTTGATAATTTCGTACCGCTGCGTGGATGGTTTTTAGCGCTTCTTTTGGCAGAACTTCGTTCCGATGTTATTGTGTCGGCAGTGTTCTTTACTGATTTGGTGGCGACTTTATATTCAGCGGCAACGAGTTCTCTTTATCTTAGTTCTCTTTATCCTGCAAACCTTCACGAACATAGGTGTAGTTCTCTACTGCATTTTGAATCTTCCTTCCTCAGGAACGACAGACTCGCTCTGATAGAGCAGCAGATTTCGGAATATGAAGACCAATACTTTTGCAGGCACCAGCTAGAATTATTTAAAGCTTCGGTTCTCTTTTCTTTCTGAAGTCTTGAACAGATTCTTGCCGTGGAAATATTTGAATTCCCAAACGCTAGCTTAAAACATACATTACATATCCTGCAAAAGTCGTTGACATTTACAGGTTTGGGTTTAGGCCCTGTCTTCACATGTTTTTTCGGAGTTTCAGCTGACATTCTCCAAGTTCGTATATTTTTTGTTTTGAATTTTACGCTCGAGTTGAGATTCCTTGATATTCCACGCGTGAGTTTGACAGACACTTCCGCCGCATGATGATTGGATGAATCGGTCGAATGACTTACTAATTTTATGCATTTTAATTAGTGGATGGATATCAAAATAACCATGGTTACCGGCAGGCTCTCTCTTCCTCTCCTCCCCACTCCCCCTCTCTTTTTTCCTCGCCCCAATCCCCCTAATCTCCGCTCGCTGCGCTCCGATACTCCAGAGCCGTAACGCAGGCTAATACACATTTAGGTATCACTTTTTCTTCCGATCTCTCTTGGAAAAGACATATTTTAAGTATTCATTTAAAAGCAACAAAAAAACTAAACATGCTTCAAAAATCATGCATAATTAATGAGCATTTTGTCCAATCAGATTAAGCAAATCAGTCACGTGCATGCTCCTTTATATCTGATAAAATCTCATCATTCTAAAAAGCCCGCGGAGGGATTTGACTTCAATCCTAGGAGAAAATGGGGTTAATTGATCAACATAATGATTATGCTAAGTGCTTATCTAGGTACCTTAAAATACGTGTAACTTTTTGCTAATTTTAGGTCTTTATCAGTCAATTTCTAATAAGGATGAATCTTTATATAAATATTTTTAATTAAGGTGAATCTTTATATAAAGGTTTCATCCTAATTAAGAATTTACTAACCCTAACCCAAAGATAGCAAAAAGTACACGGTTCATAAGGTACCTAGATAATCAATTTTGCACTAAGTTTACTAATATCAGCAGATATTTTTAAAACGAAGTTATCCAATTACCATTACTTGTTTAGTCCCAATTATTAAACCAAACTCAAAGCCGTAAAATAATAAAAACGTGCATTAAACTTACAAATATCCTCTTCATATTTCGTGTCAACAATTTAGAATCTGCCATCATGTCACTCACATCGCTTTCCAAGTCTTGAACTGTATCGATGTCAACCACGACACCACATCCTTCAAGCGCAGGTTCTTCTTGCCCTAGCTTGTTCTTTGTCACACAATGCTTTCAGCATTGCGACACGTCCGCTTGAAGCCAGCCAAACAAACAACATAGTATGGTAATTTCTTCATGTCATTCCCTTGAGATGTTCGTAATCGCAGGCGGTGATTACTCGAATATTGGCATGGCGTTGTGAATACAAAGGTTCAATGGTTCATTAATTAATTAATTAACCATTATAAGTTTTTGAAGTCGTTTAATAAACTCGCAGTTGACCCGGTTAGCCGGGTTACCCTAGCAAACCGTTTACAAGGGCAAAACATAGCACTAGTGCTAGGGTCACCCTAGCTCTCAGACAGGGTAACCCTAGCGCTAGGGTAACCCGGGCAGCCGAGTTGAGTTGTCCCGCCTGCTTGTAAACACATCGCTAAAAATAAGAGGAAATGACCCAGCGCTAACCCTAGTGCTAGGGGAACCCTATCTCCTTGTAAACGGGCCCTTAATCAATGCACTTTATCTTGTGCATTTCAACTGAGTTCATTTTATTCTAAATGTGTCTTTGACGATATTTTACCTTGCTGAAGTCAGTCTCTAGTCCAAGGTAATACTAGCTTAGTAATTATTGGTTGTCAATCAATCTTAATCTTAATGTAGTTTTGCATCCTGTTGTTATCTTCTGATAACACATATAGATTTAGCAGAACTTCTGCGTGTATAAGTTATGCAAGTTCACGCGATACAGTGAATAAGCACCTCCTTGAGCGTATGTCATTTTGTTTATTTAGTCATTGACTAGAGAGAACTCTTATCTTCTTGAATTCACTTGTTTTAAATTTTAACGTAGATATTTCTTCTTGGACAGTTAAGTCTTATTGTCTTAAAACGAACATCGTCAAATTTGGATAGTTTCATTATTCTAAAATACTCTAAAAATGGTTTTAAGGTTCGTTTGGGCGTACGATTTTTACGTTACGCCATTAAGCTATACATCTGGTAAAACAGGTTTATAACTTGTTTTCCCAGCATAACTTGCAAACTTTCACACACGTGCAGACCTTTTACTACTTAAGCAGTGGCATTGTAAAATTTAGTTAGTTGGCTGGTGCGGGAGGATCCGCACTAGTTGGCTGGTGCGGGAGGATCCGCACTAGTTGGCTGGTGCGGGAGGATCCGCACTAGTTGGTTGGTGCGGGAGGATCGCACGGAGTTGGTTGGTGCGGGAGGTCCGCACAGGACAAGTCAATAAAGTAAGCGAGGTCCAACTCAAGTCTCGTCCATTCGCTTAAGTACGATCCTGGTTCCTGCGAGAGGACGCTAGTAGGTAAGAAAACTCTCGCGAAACACTTGCTTTCAACTCAGTCACGTTCCTGCAAAGGCTTTGCTCTATCTCCCTGAGGACAAGATGACTACTATTTTACCATCTGCAAGACTTCTGTGTCTTGCACTGGAAAAGAAAATGGCCAACGTCGTCGAGGCACTTTGGCAAGTTAGCCCTCGCGAAGTTGTTCCTACAGAAGTTATTTTTCTCCATCGTAAGTTAACGCGACATGACGGCATTTTACCAAAAGAACTACTAATATGTATTTGAATTGACATCACATGGCTTGCGACTTAGTTTAAAACGCAATTCAGTAATTATTTTTCTTGTTAACAGATGACGAGACTCGTATCAAGGAATACGAGTATAAATGGATTTCCCGTAATCTCCGAAAGCTACGAAAAGACCTGGCCGAGCTGGACGATGATGATGAGGAGGAGCCGCAAGAGCAGCCTGTTGCCGAGAAGTTATTTACTAAACGAGCGAATAAAGTGAGTGTTGTTTAATTTAATTGAGGCTCACCTAAGCTGCGAAATGCTATATAAGTATACATGTATGTTTACTTTCTTACTCATTAATAATTTTCTTATCTTTTCTTCCTCATTTTCATTCCTTTAGGGAATGCTACAGCAAAGAAACGGAAGGTTGGTTATTTTGCTTGCTCTTAATATTTCAATAAGAAAGTCCAGTGTTCAAGTACGTGCAGCTGGGTAGCGCAGCGTGTTAGTACTCGCCTCTCCCCACTGTGAGCTGAGTTCTCAGTGATTTCCCCCCTCCGTAAAAATCAACATGTCAGTTGATTGTTGTGTGTATAGCCATATAAGAATGTAGTGACAACATGTGTGGGTAAAACTTGGAGATATTATCATGTTGGTGCTACTCTAAAATCCGAGTACAAAAAAAACATTATTATGTTATACTATCAGGTTGTTGCATGTTCCCTTATGTTGTGATGCTTACTTTTACCCCTCTTGCTGCAGACTGCACGATCTAAGAAAGCTGACTGTGATGACGACAAAGAGAATAGACTATCCCGTCAAACGACAAAGAAAATGGTTCCAAAGAAAGTTGGAAAGGTACTGAAATACATTCTTGTCGCCCTAATCTACTGTATGCGTTGAAAAAGATAATCATTCATACAGCAATGCACAAATTAATTTAAACGTGCCTCTTCCTTCTCAGTGTTACGAATATCAAATGTACGCTGTTAGTACGGAAGCAATTTCAAAGATTTTACTTAGTAAACATGCATGCACATTTCTTTTTTTTCCAGATCCTTGCTATGAGCAATTCAGCTCAAAACATTTTGCCGAGAACTGAAACCAGCCCTCGGGATACCAGCCAAGAAGTTATTGCCGAAAGTGTAACAGAAGAGCACGAAACTTTCATGGGAATGCTAAGCGGGACTCCATTGACAGAAATCCGGCCTCAGATGAATTCAACCCCACTGTTTCAGAGTACTTCCATGTCGGAAACCAGAAGGGCCATTACTGAAAGTCTCCAGCTGTTCGCAGGGGCAGTACAGTGTCTGGGCGGAGTCGATGTTGGTACCTCTACTTCTGACCTCAACAACCTAGATCCTGTGGAAGGGAAGGAGAAGAAGTACCACGAAGAGAATGTGAGTTCTAAATTTATTACTTAATTTAAATATCAGTTATAGTGTTATTTACCTTCAGGAAACAAAATATCATTCTTCTGATATACAGCGTCTGAACTGAAACTTCAATACTTATAGTTCGCACTACCAGTGTCTATTAGCGGAATTCATTGTTCATGTTCTATTTCTTCCTTTTTTGTAAAACAAGCTTTTGACTCAGCTATGCTCCTTGATGGAAAATCACGGGGAAATGCTCGAGAAAATCCATCGGGCTGTGAGTGATAGATGCGAGCCAGTGGCAGTACTGCAAGAGAGAACTCAGCTACTAGAACCGCAAGCAGTCCAAGATAGTCTAGCCTCGATGGCCTCGTTAACCAGAGAGTCGAGTGAATCGACTGAACGAACGGAACCGACACCTGAACCAGGTTTCTCTGAACCATATGACGAGCCTCAAGATGAAAGTATACCAAGTTCTGCCTACCCACAGATTTATGGTGACAAAGCTTGGTAGTCAAGGTTGCGGTAGTTTGGGATTTTCAGTATTCAAAATAACATTTTAATGTGATATGTTTGATTGTGATTGCGAAGTAAAATGGTTAAAGAAAATCTCGGCTGAAAAACCAATTGAAGGTTGTTTTCTGTAAATTGCATGTACACCAGCAATGTTAAAACATACTAATATCTAATAACGTTTATGCTCCTCTAGTTATCATAGGTAATGAGCCATCGGTAAAAATATCCCTAGGACAATTCCAGAAGGCAAGGACATTTACAACTGCAACCACCTGCACATTGTTCCTGACAGAGACCATATTTGGTCACAAAACCATGATGGAGTCGACCCCAACGGGCAGTAAAGGATTCAAGCGGCTTGATAACACCATTAAGGAAGCCATAAAAAGTAAGTAATTCAATCATTTACAACCGGTTCCAGTGTTACGTGCATAGGCATTTGAGACAATAATTCGACATTCTTATTTATAATCGGGAATGCACGTCTCGTACATTTAGCCGACCAATCAAACAATAGCGATGTTTCGTGTTGATAAACATTGCAATTGTTATGCTAATGTGCCAACCATGATTTGTAAAGCCCGCTTTGTGTTAGGAACCAATGGATCTCTGGTTGGCATATTAATGACAATGGATGACGACACACGAAACATCGCTATACCGCCTACATTTAATTAAGCCTTTGAAAGCAGGCTCCGCGTTTGATTGACGGTCGGCTGTATGCAGTTTATGAAAGACGACTTTGATGAAAAACGGTAATAATAACAAATGGAATCATGCTTGTCTGTCTGTAACTCTGCCATGGTACTTACAAAATTCCCTTCTGATTTTGCAGATGAAATCATCAACATATTCGCCCAAAGTGCAACAAAGGCAGAAAAAGAAGAAATATGGAAGCGTTGTTTAACGAGTTTAGCAAAAAAGTGCAGGTGCTACGAAGTTTGAGGGCTAATGCTATGAAATTTGGATTAAGATTGACCGAGTGAATGAAATTTAGAAAGTTGTATTGACGTGATTAAAGTTAGTCTGCACGTACATACTTTTTCGTTCGATTTATATATTACGAAGTATGACTAACAGTGTACGAATAATGTGTTGCAGTGTCCATGAAAAGTTATAAATGTGCTGTCTTTGAAAATATAGTTTGTCTTGACTCTTTTGAAAAGAATTCAAGACAAACGGGCGCCTGATTATCTCATTAACAAGCTATCCTCTTTTAAATTTACTTCTGTGTACAATACCAGATCCGATACTAAGTATAGGCTTCCTGTCCCACGCACAAACAGACTCTGCAGAACATTTTCTATTCAGTTTTCAACATCTGGAACACTCTACCGAATGATATTAAAGATTGTAAATCAATAATTTCACTTAAGAAACTGTATTTTCAATTTTCAATGTCTAAGTACACTCCTGATAATTTTCGTGTTAGTAAAACTTATTAATGGACTATGATATATATTTAACTAACTAAGTAAATTAGGATTTGCATTTATATTTTTTTATATATCGCTTTCGCTTTCAAACTTTTTTAGAGTAATCTTTGTATTTTGTTATTTCCAATCCTTTTTGTTAGGGCCACAAGGGAGAATACGGTATTTACTGTAATTGTGTACCCTCTTTAAATAAAGTTTTATCTATCTATCTATCTGTTGTTTACATCGGGAGAAGTGTTAAGCCCGGTTTACATGACAGAGCAGAAAAACGGAGCGCATGCGCACTAGGCACTTTATTAAAAGTGAATCAAGATGGCCGCCGAGCGGGAGTGAATTGTAGCTCTTTTTCAGGGACCTCTCACAGCTCAACAAATACCACGATTACTTTATTACTTCACCCCATGGACTGATATTCTTCAGTGACTTCTCTGAGCCCATATGACATAATCTAGTTCACAGGAAGAACGCTACACTTGCTTGTTCAACTCTGTCTACAAGAAAAACGAACCATTTCGAAATGTTCATATGCGACTGGAACAACGCCAAAAATAAGGAAACTTGTGAATATGTAAGCTTTACACTTCGGTAGAGAACTAATGGTTTTCAACATATAAAATACCATATTCGAGATTTTTATACCATTTTTCAAACGAAGCATTTGAAGTTACAGTAGTGACTAGACTGTCTGCAGCAGTAGAAATCCTGGAACGACAATCCGCATTACCAAACTCCAAAGACTGCAAATAAATATACAGAGCTATTATCAGGAAATTGTACAATATTTCACTTGATTTTGGTTATTATGGTATCACATCGATTTTTTTTTAATGAAGTGTTGGTACATGTAAAAACGTTAAAAAATGTAATTGTTGTTTTCAGAAAACCAACAATAAAACATAGTTGTAATCGAATGCCTTAGGCAGAGCAGTTTTGTGTTCATTTATATTGTGTGGGACTTTTGTGCAGTTCTGTAAGAGAGGTAGTTGGTTCAAGCTTGTGTTTGCTTTACACGAAACAGTACTTCTTGCTGTTTTCCCCGAAAAAAGGAAGCCTGCAATAGTATACCGTTACCTTCCCAGTGTTTACTTGATGTTTTTGAATAACTGGACTAAAACAGCAAAGGGGCATGTTTGCTTGTGTAGACTACTTGAGAAATGGAGACTCTTCAAACACCATCCCTCTCTTGATCTTAACTTTATTCTCCCATGCAAAGTGAAACAAATACATGTGTAGGATAGTTGAAAGAGATACAAATAGCCTCCATAGCAAACTACATGTACATATATGAGAACAAATCTACATTTTTCCATGTATACTTTATTTGAGACAATAAACTGTTAATTGTAAACCTGTTTTTAATTGTAACACGGTACAACAAAGGAAAAACTAAAAATATATTTTTAAGCATTTGCTTTAATGTTTTTTAAATGCAGCTGGTGACATAACACAGGGTGCAATATAATTTCCCACAAAAGTTAAACCTATATTCTAACAGTTGAAACTGTTTACACGTATATCTCTTTTTCATTTGCCTAATGGTTACACATCTATACATAATGTGTACAGGAATCCATAAGCAATTACATATATAAAATTTATTGTTATTTTGTTTGAAAAACTTGGGAGCTTCCTCTTTCATGAGCCTCTTTTTGGAATTACAGAGAACTACATTATTAGTATAATTCAGAGGTTTAATTAATTTGCAGTGTAGCTGGCTTGGACTTTGAAAGTACAATGTAGCTGTGAATTTGCCTTAAGTAATAAATGTCTTAAAATACAAATATAGTATAACTATACATGTATACGGTTATTTCAGGCTAAGTGCAATGTAGATGCATGCTAGTGCTGGAGCTCTAGTTGTAGCCAGGTTATTTTGAAACCCCTAATAATTAGTAGCCATTTCCTGTATGGCCCCATTTTCTGTGCATCTGTAGTATACTTATTTTATGAAGTGTGTGGACATTTTTCAGTGAAGATTATTTTCTGAAATTATGTGAAGGGCTAATCTAAGAAACAGGTCAATAATAATAAGTGAACATGTTTTCTTAACTTGATTTTAAAAATGAAATTTGTATGAATTATGTGAAATTATTTTAAAGGTACTGTGAATCGTGCGTATGTCATGTGTTTATGTTGCATATATTATTTTATGTGAACTTATTTCAGAAGTGAATCATGTGTATGTTTGAATTGCTAATGTACCTAATGGCATCATTTTAAGGCAGGAAGAGGGTCAGCTTTTTATTGGATAATTTTGCGGAAGGAGAGGCAAGGGTTAGGTGCCCAGTGAATGAATGTGATAGTTAGTCCAGTCTGTATAAGCGCAATAATTAATTTGGGGAAAGAAAACAATGAGGGGGAAGTATGTTGGAATGAAGCACGTTTCCAATGTCTTTCATTTTACAATAATAATAACAATCAGGCAATAGTGTGTAAGTAAATAAATAATTAATTAATAATAGTTCTATTATAATAATGATATCAATCACGCTAAGAATCTCTGCTTATGATCATGCATGTTCATTTAAAATCAAGGTTTTAAAAACAAAATGGCAAATGTGCATTCAAGTCTGCTATGAGATGAAGCTCAGGGATGCTCTGAGATGGTAAACTTTTACTGAATTTAAGATTCAGATGTAAATATGTAATTGATTTAATCATATTAGTATTATTTATGGAATCGCATAGCCAAAGCTGAATCGCACGGTGCATTGCGAAATCAGATGCTGATTGGCTGAGACGGAGTGGTGATTCAGAGTGGAATAACCACTGTAGACTACGCGCGCTATTTATAACTTAGCAAAATATCAACACAACTACTAAATCTTCAAGTAATTCATCAGACTATGCGATTCAAGGAAAACCACATGCCTGACTCGGTAATTCCACGTTAAATTGCACTCGAAAAACCGATATTGCCCTCGTCGTCGAAGCGACTCGGGCGATATCGGTTTTCTCGTGCAATTTAACGTGGAATTACCGAGTCAGGCATGTGATTTTCCCATAGTATTATTATTTTATATGTCTAAAATTTAACTTAAAAAAATTAAAACCCTTATGATTTGAATTAACGTGAACATGTACTGTATGTATGAGCAGAGATTCTTACTATTGATATCATTATTATATTAGAACTGTTGGTTTTAATAATTTTATTAATATTTTTATAAAATTATATCATTATTAGTCAATTAGTTATTTATGTCATGTCTTCTTACATAATTTATAAATATGTTCACCAACACATGTATCTGATTGTTAATGGTAGTATTATGAATGAAAGCTCATTGGAATTAACCTCCCAACAGCCATCACGATTTTCCTTTCCCAAATACATTATCAAACCCACATAAACTGAATCAACTATCACATTTCTTTCAATCAAGACCTACAATGTTACCCTTCCTCACTCAAAATTTGAGTTACAACACCAACACATACATGATTTACTTCTAATTAAATTGTATAGAATAGTTTTGCATATTTTAAGAAAATAATGTTAACTTATTTTTAATGTTCACATGTTTCATAGATCATACTACATACGTGTTCTTGTTTTTGGTGGAAAATAAAGATCAAGAGAATTGGTGGTGCTGAAGAGTATACATTTTTCAAGTTTTCTATCAGTAGATGTGTTCCTTCCAATGCTATTTATATGGGTCCAAATAATTACTTTATTCTTTTCTACAGTAAAAATAATAGGTTTAAAACACTTATAGTCTCAAATAATGAGAAAGTATAGCCGATGAAAACTATATAATTAGTTTACATTTATATTTGTTCTAATAGTTTGCTATATTTGCCTGACTTTGCTTTTGCTTGGGGAGAATAGAGATCAAGAGAAATTATCGTTTGAAGTCTGCATTTCTCAACAAGTAACCTGTATAACAAGGTGCTCCTTTACTATTTCGTTCCAGATATTCAGAAACAGCAAAGATACTGAGTGAATTGGGAAGATAATCAAGTTTACTATTTTACAGGACAATCAACAAGACTAGAGGTACTGCTTCTTTGTTTGATCTTCATAAAATGTGTAAAGCAAACAAAGCTTGGGTGAGAAAGTCCAAATGCAGGCTCTTAATTTCATACACCAACCTGCACCTCTCTTACAGAACTGCACAAAAGTCCCACACAATATAATTAGTGTCAACATGAACAAAATTAAATGAACACAAAACTGCTCTGCCAAAGGCATTCGATTACAACTATGTTTTATTGTTGGCTTTCTGAAAACAACAATTACATTTTTTTAAAGTTTTTTACATGTACCAACACTTCATAAAATAAAAATCGTTTTCTTCACATTGGTAAAACAATCGACTATTGCGTCAAAATGCCGATGTGATACCATAACAACCAAATCAAGTGAAATATTGTACAATTTCCCGATAATAGCTCTGTATATTTATTTACAGTCTTTGGAGTTTGGTAATGCGGATTGTCGTTCCAGGATTTCTACTGCTGCAGACAGTCTAGTCACTACTGTAACTTCAAATGCTCCGTTTGAAAAATGGTATGAAAATCTCGAATATGGTATTTTATATGTTAAAAACCATTACCTCCTTAGTTCTCTACCGAAGTGTAAAGCTTATATATTCACAAGTTTCCTTATTTTTGGCGTTTTCCAGTCGCATATGAACATTTTGAAATGGTTCATTTTTCTTGTAGACAGAGTTGAACGAGCAATCGTAGCGTTCTTCCTGTGAACTGGACTATGTGTTATTTGGGCTCAGAGAAGTCACTGAAGAATATCAGTCCCTGTTGTGAAGTAATAAAGTAATCGTGGTATTTGTTGAGCTGTGAGAGGTCCCTGAAAAAGAGCTACAATTCACTCCTGCTCGGCGGCCATCTTGATTCACTTTTAATAAAGTGCCTAGTACGCATGCGCTCCGTTTCCCCGCTCTGTCGGTTTACATATAATCGTTCCGATTGCTTCGATCATTTCAGTCGTTTCAAAAAGTGCTCAAAATTCTACCAGTTCGACGTATACTAAATTACAAACAACAACAACAACAACAACAACAAATTATTTTATTTACACTCTTATATATACATGTAATATTAGCAAAAGTACTATAAATGAAGAGAGTGTCAGGATACCTGAAGTAGCTGAAGAACTAATCGAGTCAGGTACCCTGGGGATAAATTATTTACACATTTCAAGTACGGTCGAGCGACAAAGACAGAAGTTTACATAAATATATATATATACAATATGCAATATGGAAAAAAGAAAGAAAAAGAACAGAAAAAAGAGACACACACTAACACACTAACTATAAAAATATGACTACAATACAGAAACTATTATACAAAAAACTATTACGGGTGAGAAGACTAATAGCAATCTTTGACATAACGTTTTAAGGAAGATTTAAAGGCTTTTTTAGAGGTATGTGCTTTAAATTGATCAGGAATGGAATTCCATAATTTTGGGCCACAAAATCTAAGACTAAACTTGCCATAATTAGTGCGGATTATTGGGATGTAGAAAGAAGACTTAGAAGCTAATCTTGTGTTGTGATTATGGACATTTGAAATTGGTACAAAGAAATCATTAAAGGCAGTTGGAACATTAGAATTATGAAAGTCAAACATGAACAATGCAGTATGTATATAGACTAAATCTAGAAATTTTAAAATGCTTAGTTTTTTAAACAAAGGATTTGTGTGGGCATCATATGCCGAAAAAGTCATGATGCGCAGAGACTTTTTTTTGCATCACAATTAGATTATTTAGAGTTGTATGGTAAGTATTACCCCAAGCTATGAGACCATAAGTAAGAAAAGGATATATTATTGAATAATATAACATAATTAATATGCCTAAAGGAACAAAGTGACGCAATTTTGAAAGAATCCCAATTCCCCGAGAGATTTTACCAGAAACTTCACGAGCATGGCATTTCCAATTTAAGTTGGCATCAATAAAAATACCAAGATATTTAATACAAGGTTTACACTGTAATTCTTTATTATTTATTGAAAGTTTAATAGCATGTTTTCTTTTATTGACAGTGTGAAATACAACATAATTAGATTTCTCAATATTTAAAGATAGTTTATTAGCATTTAGCCAACGTTTAACATTTTTTAATTCAGTATTAGCAATGCATTCCAAATTAGAAAGGTTTTTATCAGCTATGAACAGGTTAGAATCGTCTGCAAATAAATGAAACTTAAATATTTTAGAGCATAGGCTGAAGTCATTTACATACATGAGGAATAATAGAGGGCCTAGAACAGACCGCTGGGGAACTCCACAAGATACCTGTCTATAACCAGAAACAGTGTTGCCAATTGATACGATTTGCTTTCTGTTAGATAAGTAAGAGCTAAACCACTTGTTGGGTAGTCCTCTTATTCCATAATGTTCAAGTTTTTTAATGAGAATTTTATGATTGACAGTATCGAATGCTTTACTAAAGTCAAGGAATATTCCACAGGAAAACTGGCCATTTTCAATGGCTTTTTGAATTCTATCAATTATCAGTAGGATGGCATGTAATGTTGAGTGCTTAGAACGAAAGCCAAATTGGCAGTCCGAAATTATATTGTGTTTGTTTAAGAATGCTATAATTCTATTATACATAAGCTTTTCTAAGATCTTATTAAAGACAGAAAGAAGAGATATGGGTCTATAATTAGACAATAAGGTTCTTGAGCCTTTCTTAAAAACGGGAATTACACGAGCAGTTTTTAGACATTCAGGTACTACACCCATTGCAAATGAAAGATTAAAAAGAGATTCTAGTGGTTTGGAAATTAGTACCTTTAAAAATTTTAAAATGGGTACTGGTATACTATAAGGTCCAGTAGCTTTGTTAATGGACAATCTATCAATTTCTAACTCAATTTCGTCGGAGGTACATGGGAAGAGAAAAAAACTATTAGGTAAAGAAGACTTGAGATAATCCATGGGGGACTTTACAGCTGAAGGTATAGACTTAGAAAGGTTTTCCCCAATGTCAGCAAAATAATCATTGAAAGAATTTGCTATGCTTTTGGGATCGGTTAGCACTTTTTTGTTATGAAGTATGATTTTAGAGGGTAAGAGCATATGTTGAGGCTTGTTGGTAACAATACGCTTAACTCCTTTCCATATATTCTTTATGCTATTTGTATGTTGTGTAAAATACTCATTAAAATATATTTTTTTGCTAATTAAAGTTAATGCTTTTAGTTTATTCCTGTAGAGTTTGAATTTGCTGTGATAGAACTGCTGCTTTGTTTTAATGTACTTCTTAAACAGTTTATTTTTTATATCTATTGAGGTTTTTATAGCTCGAGTTATCCATGGCTTAGATTTCAATTTCATTTCTTTGTGTGACAGTTGTTTTAACGGAACATGTTTATCTACTATTTGAGATGTTTTAGCATAAAAATTCTTAAACATATCATCAATATTGATATCATCACTAAATATATCAGTCCAGTTAATTGATCTGAAGTCTTCTATAAGGTCATTTTCATTTAAGTTAGAAAAATCTCTTTTAAATACCTTAGATTTTCTTGCAATAGGACACATTTTACTAATAATAGCAAAATTAGGTAAATGATCAGTGAGATCATACATAATATTGCCACTAATAGTATAGTGTTCAAGGGAATTAAAGAAAATATTATCAATAAGAGTAGCTGAGTGTTGTGTGATTCTTGTTGGGTGAGTTATTAGTGGTAGGAATGAGTAGGAACTTAATGTGTTTAAGTACTCCTCAGTAAGAGGATGAGAATCATAATTTATGGTAACGGCTTTCTGTAATTCGACGTAAAATATAGTATTTATTTATTTTATGTATATAACCTACACTTATAATGTAGGTTATACTGTATATATTGTATTTCAATTAAAGCCACGGAGAGAAAATATTCAGTGCCTTAACTTTGTGTATACATGTACAAATGGCAAATGCCATACGTTGCCTCAACTACATACGGTAAAAGCCATACAGTGGCTAAACCACATACAGTAAAAGCCATACGGTGGCTCAACCACATGCAGTAAAAGCCATACGGTGGCTAAACAACATACGGTAGAAGGTATAAGGTGGTAAAAGGTATGGAGTTTACCGAACGGAAATTTGCACATGTGGTAACCGTATATTCGTTTTACCGAATCACGTAAGGTACCGCATACGGTTGAAAAACGTGTGTTAGGGACTGTATGTGACTATCAAGGGAATTGTGCATGGTACATAAGGACTGATTGTATGTTGATTCATTCTCTTGGTGCTCTCGTTGGTATGTGACTATCAAGGGAATTGTGCATCGTACATAAGGCCTGATTGTATGTTGATTCATTCTCTTGGTGCTCTCATTGGTATGCGACTATCAAGGGAATTGTGAATGGTACATAAGGACTGATTGTATGTTGATTCATTCTCTTGGTGCTCTCGTTGGTATGTGACTATCAAGGGAATTGTGAATGGTACATAAGGACTGATTGTATGTTGATTCATTCTCTTGGTGCTCTCGTTGGTATGTGACTATCAAGGGAATTGTGCATCGTACATCAGGCCTGATTGTATGTTGATTCATTCTCTTGGTGCTCTCGTTAGTATGTGACTATCAAGGGAATTGTGCATGGTACATAAGTACTGTTTGTATGTTGATTCATTCTCTTGGTCCTCTCGTTGGTGTGTGACTATCAAGGGAATTGTGCATCGTACATAAGGCCTGATTGTATGTTGATTCATTCTCTTGGTGCTCTCGTTAGTATGTGACTATCAAGGGAATTGTGCATGGTACATAAGGACTGATTTTATGTTGATTCATTCTCTTGGTCCTCTTGTTGGTGTGTGACTATCAAGGGAATTGTGCATGGTACATATGGGCTGTTGACGTTTGTATGTTGATTCATTCTCTTGGTGCTCTTCTCTGGAGGCGCGACTCTGTCAGGATTATACATATAATTTTATAATTTTTTACGAAATTTTATATATTTATATAGGATTATTTTGACTATTGTTCTTCGCTGGAAGCAGCTAATCCTCCAACTGTTGATGAAGGATTATTACTGGATAGAATTGCAATTCTATCCAGTATTTTAACATCCATTGTCGTTTATTGTTAAATGTTTTGTTTGTTTGCAAGATTGGATTGATTCTGGATTTTTTTCATAATTTATGTTTCTGTTATTCACCTCACCTATCTTCTTCGTGCCTCGTGGCATATAAGGCCTTTACAGAGTCCCTCCACCTTTGTCTGTCAGCCGCTATAGCCCGCGCCTCTTCCCATGACTTCCAACCTGCCTCTTTCCGTTCTTTCTCTACCGTGCGTCTCCAGGTAGTCTTTGGTCTTCCTCTCTTTCTTCTCCCTTCTGACTCCCAGGTCATCGCTATGTTGCTATGATTGTTGCGATCCTGTCTAAAGATGTGTCCTATCATTTTCCATCTCCTCCGTTTCACTTCTCCGCTCAGCGGCTACATGTCTGCTTTTTCAAGCAACTTCTCAGTACTGACGTGATCTTGCCATTGGATTCGAAGAATTCGTCGTAGGCACCTATTTTGAAACACATCAACTGCTTTGTCGTCTCCTTTGTTCATCTTCCATGTTTCGCACCCATATAGCAGGACCGGCACTACCAGTGTCTTATACAGTTTCAGTTTGGTTCTTTTTGAAATGGTGCTGGATTTCCAGGTCCTCTTCAATCTCACACATGCACCCCTGGCTTTTGATAGTCGGTTCTTTAGGCCCTTCATGCCACCTCCTTCTTTACAGACCTTAGCTCCCAGGTAAGTGAACTCCTCAACGTCTTCGATACCTTGTCCATCAATAGTTATTCTGTCTTGGTTTTTGGAGTTGATTCTCATCATCTTCGTCTTTTCTATATTGATCTTTAGTCCCACTCGTCTGGCTTCTTCGTCCAGCCTACTCGTCTTGTCTTGCATCTGCTGTTTAGTACAGGAGAGTAGCGCTATATCATCAGCGAAATCTAAGTCGTCAAGCCTAGATGTGAACTTCCACCTGATGCCATTCTCGCCATTGCCAACCGTTCTTCTCATCACCCAGTCCATTACAATCAAGAACAAGAATCCCGACATGTTGCATCCTTGCTTCACTCCGGTCTTAATATCGAACCACTCGCATGTTTCTCTTTGGTCTTCAACTGCACACTGGAAGTCATCATAGAATATTCTTACCATCCTTACGATCTTCTCCGGTATTCCATACCTCTTCATGATTATCCATAGGCTGTCACGATGGATTGAGTCAAAAGCCTTCTCAAAGTCTATGAAGCCCAGATATAGCGTTGCTTGCCACTCGTTCGCTTGCTCGATTATATTCCGTAGCATGAAGACTTGTTATGTTGTACCTCTTCCCTTTCTATAACCTGCCTGCTCCTTTCTCAGCCTGCTGTTGTAGTGTTTGTAGTAGCTAGACACACTTCCTGTGCATATGTTAATGAGTCATGACGTATTGTACATCCGGGACCTAATGTAGTGTTCGTGACGAGCCAGAGTGTGCGACTCCGGGACGCTCGTGTGTAAGATATATGCCGAGTAGTTTGGCCTTTGTGGCCTCAATAAACACCACAAATTGGCGACGAGGATGGGATAAAAGTAGACAGGAATGTCAGCAAAAACTCTACCGGCATTGGACCTGTCAGGATCCGCCTCGTAAGTGTCTGAGCACTGGAGGAAGTGGAAACGAGCATTTGAATATTATGCAGAAGGCAAGGGAGTCAAGAATGCTCGCAAGAAGACCTCGCAATTACCGTATTTACTCGATTAAACGCCGCGGCGTTTATTAAATTTTTAGCGTTTCCGATGCGGCGTTTATTCGAGGGCGGCGTTTATTCGAGGGCGGCGTTTATTTCAAAATCATATTTCTTAAATCACTGACAACAATTACGGTAAATCATTTGTAAATATTATGTAAAACAGAAACATGTTTAAAGTTCCAATGTCTCGCTTTTTTGCTGAGATAGAATCGTAATTGTCTGGCTTGTGATGTTTACGACGTTCAGAGAATTTCAATGTCACTGTCTCCTTTTTTTCTAATAATCCTCGAATAAACGCCGCATTCTTCTGATTGGATGCGGCGTTTATTCGAGGGCGGCGTTTATTGGTAATTTTGCTTCCATCTGCGGCGTTTAATCGAGGGCGGCGTTTATTCGAGGGCGGCGTTTAATCGAGTAAATACGGTACTTCATTTCGCAAGGATGGAAGTACAATATATTTTCGAAGATTTACAAGACCCAGGACCGATTCCAGCGGAGGGAGACTGTGTATTTGTCAGCTATTCGAAAGCTAGATTCGTATTTTAAAACGGAAGAGAACATCCCCTACGAGCGTCACGTTTTTCGACAACTTGTGCCGAAGGAGGGGGAAACCGCTGACCAGTTCATGGTTCGTCTACGGAAGCAAGCACGGCATTGTAATTTCGGAGGAAGTCTAGAAGAAAGCTTAAGGGACCAGCTGATAGACAAGATGAGGAACTATGAACGGAAAAGGAAGCTCTTGGAAACTAGAAATATAACGCTAGAAGAGGCATTAAATAAATCTCGCGCTTGGGAGTTAGCCGGTTTGCAGGCTCAGAGTATGACAGAAGAACCAAGAGAAGAGATGGGAAACTGGAATGCAGTTGGTTCAAGATCTAGGAAGATAACCCTAAGCCTAACCCTAAAACCTGTTTTAACTGTAACAGAGAAGGACATTTTGCTCGGGAGCTAAATGCCCTGCAAAAGGACAAAAGTGCAAGAATTGTGGGATATATGGACATTTCGCTGTCTGTTGTAAAGGGGAAAGGAAAGAGCATAAAACAGAAAATCAACAAGCAAGTAAAGGAAGTACCTGGCGTCAAGGAGGCAGAGGTCGACAAGCGAATTGTGTTGAGGGCCAGGAGACAAGTGAAGATCAGGACAGTTTTGCATTTTCTGTAACAGAAGAGACCGAGCACGCATTCGCTGTTTCAAGTTCTGTGGAGCCAAACTTTGAAGTAAAGATTAATGGAATTACCAAGCAAGTACTTATTGACTCTGGATCAGTAAGCAACCTGATAGGAGAGGAGGAGTTAAAAAAATCAGGAATCAGGGACTCAATGTAGAAGTGAAAGACTGCTCAAAGAACTTATATGCGTATGGAGGAAAAAAGCTGAAGGTTCTAGGACAGTTTGAGACAGAGGTAGCAGTGGGTGCAGCAAGAACCACTACAAGTTTTGTTTTAGTGGAAATGGGACGTTGTTTACTAGGAAGTACAACATCCAAGGACTTGAGGGTTCTCCAGATTGGGCTTGGAGCTGTTCCTAATACTTGTAACGCAGTACAGGATGACTTTGGAGAGCAAGTGAAAGCAAAGTACCCAACTGTTTTTGAGGGAATAGGCAAGTTGAAGGACTATAAGCTTAAACTACATATTGATCCAAATGTGGTTCCAGTAGCTCAGAAAGTAAGGCGAATACCGTTCTCACTTCGGGACAAAGTGACAGCTAAGGTGAAAGAGTTATTAAGAGAAGATATTATACAAAAGGACGAAGGGCCTACAACGTGGGTGAGCCCAGTTGTCATTGCACCAAAGCCTTCGGGAGAGTTTAGTTTTATGTTGGACTTGCAAACCATTGTATACGTTATAGTTGTTGTTTATCAGAACAGTAATCTGAAGAAGAAGAGGGATTATAGTGTTTGTAGTAGCTAGACACAGTTCCTAACCCTTCGCAACGAAAATTTCAAACCGCAGTCATGGTCTACAAATCAATGAATGGTCTTGCCCCAGACTATATGCGGTCCATGTTTACATATCGTAATGTTACCTCTTATTCTTTGAGAGACACCGAGGGCAAACTGGCTATTCCTATGCCCCGCACAAATTATCTTAAGGATAGCTTTGGTTATAAGGGTGCGGTGCTGTGGGATAGCCTCCCAGTCGGGTTGCGGCAAGCAAATAATCTTAGCAGTTTTCGAGCGGGCTGTTTTGAACAAGTCTAACTGTTATTCTAAAGTCTTATTTTTATTCTTAATTTTTATAATATATTATATGTAATGCACGGCTCTCATGGAAAGCAGGTACTAAACTTAGAATTATTTAAAATTAGATTATTATTATTATAGTAGTTATGATTAGATATTATTATTTATTTTTATTTACATTATCATTACTTATTTATTTATTTATTTATTTTTAAATCCTGATGAGATATTCCGTGGGTAAATAAAGTTATACTCAATACATCCGGGACCTAATGTAGTGTTCGTGACAAGCCAGAGTGTGCGACTCCTGGACGCTCGTGTGTAAGATATATGCCGAATAGTTTGGCCTTTGTGGCCTCAATAAACACCACAGCTGTCCACTCCATTTCTTACTCGGTCAATAATGATCCTGCCAAGTATTTTACCTACCACAGAGAGTAGGGTTATGTCTCTCGACTTCTTGCATTCCTTAAGATTTCCTTTCTTCGCTAGTTTGATGATCAGCCCTTGCTTCCACTTCCTTGGAATCTTCTCATGCTTCCATACTTCATCAGTTGGTGTATTTTCGTTGCTAAAAGCTCTGTGTTTGCTTTCAATAACTCAGCCGTGATGGAGTCAATCCCTGGCGCTTTCCCATTCCTTAGCCTTTTTAATTTATAGCTGTTTTGACTTCTCCTAGTGTTGGTTCGTTAACTGCAACGTTTCTGTTATTAGTCTATAATATTTAACGCATGACAAGTTTGGCTCTATTTGTGCCTGTTTGGTGTAATTTGTTTATTCAAATTTTAATTTCTGGAAGGACTATCTGTGCTCGTGCTCCGGTTTTCAAGTCAAGTCAATCTTTATTTACCATATATAATATATATGTATATGTTGTGGTTCAAATTGTTTTTGTTTCAATTTTTTTTTAAACCAGTTCAAATTTTTTTAACCGGTTCAAAATTTTTACACTAGTTCAACAATTTTACACCAGTTCAAAATTTTAAAACCAGTTTATTTTTTAACATTCTAAAAGGGAAGTTATGTTAACTGATGTTAGGGTTATTTTAAATGCTGGATTTGGGATTTAGCCCTGAACATCCTAAATTAGTGACTACATGTAGCTCTAAACACCCTAAAATTATTAGTGACTAGCTCTAAACACCCTAAATTAGTGAGCATCCGTTGTTGACGGTTAGGGTGTTTTTAAATGTTTTTGTTTTTTTGGATTTTAAGTCGTTTATGGCATCATAGAAGGCCTCTTTACTTACGCACGGTTCATCGGCCATCTTTGAAGAATCCGGTGCGCATTCGCGTATAAATTAGCATAATGAGAGGGACTGGGTTCAACGACTAGCACTTATGGAATATACGGTGGTGTTCAAATCAACGATTGCTTCTGTGGCGCATTGCGTTAGGCGAGTGGATCATCGAGTAGCTGAAGTTAAAGACCCTGTTGTTGTTATATGACTCTCGAATCTTTCGAAATCCATCCCTAGTTTGGGCCATCATGTAATTATTCATAGGTATATATGCTTAACTGACTTTCTTTTATCTTAACTTTTGTATATATACATTTAGTTCGAATATTTCTTCGAATCCCGGTCTAGAGTGGCGAGTAGAGGTATTCCGGAGAAAGGACCGAGACAGCGAGGCGAAGCGACTCGACAAATAATCCTTCAGCAGTCCAAATTTTACTTTCTCTAGGTCTACAAGAGAACACTTGTGGTTCAAAAGGACTACTACGTGAGTTTCCCCGGGATTTGCTGCACTAAGGGACCGGCAGGCTTCGTTGGAAATACAAAGCACAAAGCAACCACTTCTGGCATCAAGATCATTCGTAATTATAATTTCGCACGGCTAAGCTCCACTGAGGTGTTACGACTTATCTGTATATGTTTTGTATTTTTATTAGCAGAGAAAGCAATGTCCTTTACCTTTTTTTTCCATCCTACAGTACGTCCAGAAAGTCTTGCTACCAAAACTACGATAGCGGGTCAAACTCCAATCTGCCGAGTTCAGCTGTTACTTCGCCGTGAGTTTGACTCGAGTGGGAGTACGACATTTCATTTTGCACTCAAAATATATCATTCGCAAGGAAAGTAGAGATCTTCAAATACAGCTAAGCAATACTGGAGACATGAAAACAAGGTAGCAAGAGTATGTGTTTGCTTGTATAGTTGTGAAAAATCGCACTCGTAAACCGAATTAGAATCTAAAGACAGAACAATACTGGCTTCCTGGCAAGTACTGTTAAAATCATATTCGAAGCATCCGGGGAAAATTCGTGGGCTCGATTGGGTTTTTAATCCGGTAGAAATTATGAAATTCGTTATCCAAAGTGTATGTGTACTTCTTTTATGAAACTTATAAACAATCGAGAGCATTTTAGCTTGCCTAAATGCTGGCCTTTAATATATGCGGCCGTTGATAAACAAACTAATCATAACATTGGCGCAAAGCACCATGGGCTCGGACACAGGGTCTTTAAGCCCGATCTGGCAGGGTTAGTGAGTGGATGGGTGACTGCCAAGGAAAGTGGTAAGTAAGTGGTACAGTAAGGTAAGTAGGCAGGGGGGTAAGGGAAAAAAGGGAATGGTAGGGGCTGGCATTTTTTTTTGCAGGGGAGGGGTGGGTAGATTATTTTTTTTGAAAATAATAAACCAGTTTTGAAAATTTGAACTGGTGTAAAAATTTTGAACTAGTTTAAAAATTTTGAACCAGAAAAAAATTCCAACCACAACATATACACACAAAATAAAATAAAATGAAATATATAATACAGTATTATTATTTGATTATTTGCTTGTTTGTATCTTTTGTCTATCTCGATTTGTAGATCTATGTGGAATATGTTATATTATCTATATAGTATGTATATATGGAAGGTGTTCAGTGAGAAAAACTCCAAGGAATTTGTACAGGCACTGACATCCATAAGGTTTATTTATGGGATTATATTAATTGATGATTTATGATCATAAAATTTAGATTAATTTATGTAAGGGCCATCTTTGCCCGCTGAGCGAAGGGACCATCTGAGCCCGTGCTTTGGTTTATTCATGGTTATTTAGTTTGATTACTTCTGTTGTTATCATCTTCTATACTTACTTTTTGATATTTAGGAATACTTTGGCAATCGTTCTTCGCTGGAAGCAGTCACTCCTCCTGTTTGATTAGTCCTTGTAATTCTTTCCGTTATTTCTTTTATTTCTTTGGGAGATTGATTTGATTTTTCTATGAGGCACTATCTGTGCCCATATGAGTTCAGCTCTATTTATGCCTGTTTGGTAATTTGTTTATTTAAATTTCTGTCAATTTCTCTAAAGGACCATTTGTACCCGTGCTTCCGCCGGTTTATTCATGGATTATTTTGTTTGTAGATTACTTTTGTTGTTATAATTCTTTCATTTATTTGATATATTTAGGAATACTTTGGCGACCGTTCTTCGTTGATATTAGCCAATCCTCCAACTGTTTGATTAGTCATTGCTATTCTATCCAGTATTTTAGCATCCATTGTCATTTATTTTTCATTTATTTGGAAGATGAAGTGATTGTTGATTTTTTTCATAAGGAACTATCTGTGCCCATATGAGTTGGGATCTATTTGTGCCTGTTAATATTTTGTATATTTTAATTTATGTCAATTTCTCTAAGGTACCATCTGTGACCACAAAGAGAAGGGACCATCTGTGACCACAAAGAGAAGGGACCATCTGTGCTCGGTGAGCGAAGGGAACCATCTGTGCCCGTGCTCCTGTTTATTTATGGTTATTGTTTGATGATTTTTGATCATATAAATTATGTTAATTTATCTAAGGGACCATTTGTGCCCGCTCACCGAAGGGACCATCTGTGCCCGTGCTTTTGTTTATTTCATGAAGTTTTTGTCCAAGTTGTTTCTTTTAATTGATAGTTTTGTTTGTTTTCGGCACCGAATAAAAGTCAGATTTTGTTGTCAATTAACGTTTTTTGTTAGTTGATTTTGTCTTTTTCAGATGTTTTTTTTGTCAGATGTGGAGTGAGTTTACTGCCGCAGTTCCTGATCACCTGCACTCCACACGTTACCTTGTTGACCTTCCAAACCAGATGGCATCGTCCGTACTTACTTGGATGGTTATATTCTTAATGCCGCAGTTTTCGGCATCGACTGGAACCAACAAATAGCAGGTTTGCCTAAGTTATTAGATCACCCTTTGGTGTCATCGATGATTAGTGTATCCCAAAGGATCTGGGGGAAACCAAAATCAAAGAAGGATTATATTACAGCAGAGATGTTGAAGGCGAAATACGTCAAATAAGAGTGTTGACGTTAAGTTCTTTTCGTCTGTTTTTCTTAGATGTACATGCATCGGTTCTGCTTGGTTAGACTTGCATGAAGAAAAGCCACTATTAAGAGCACTCTACTCTCCAAGTTGTTCGTCCAGGTTACGGGATCAAGGTTATACGAGAATGAAGGAACTTATCAAGGATGCCTTTAGAGGAATTACAGACGTTTCTAACATCAGCACCACAGTCTTAGAGCAGGGTGCTTATAACAGCTGCTGTCAATGCAGGGATTCAATATAGACTTTTTAAAAGACATGGACGATGGACCAGTGAAAAAGCGAAATAATGTTATGTTAAGGACAATTTTGATTCGATTCTTTCTGTTTCCCATATCTAGACCTTGGGGATTTAGCAAGCCGAGCCCAGCAGGCTAGGGAAAACTGTATGTTCTATGGGGCCGGGATTTTCCCCCTTTAATATCTACAAAGAGCGTAGTGGGTTTTTTCATCCTATGAATGCTCTATATGCAGTTTCCCTTCAAAATTATTTTACAACTATATTACAACTATTTTTATTATCTATCCTTTTTTTGTTATGGTTCTGTTCAAATAAACAGTGCTGTGCGGCCTCCAGCAAGCACGCAACAAACAACAAGTATGTTTATGTTTTGATTACATTTGCCTCCAGGCATTTTTATCTTCTTAGTTATTTTTGGAAGCATGCAGTACCCATAAAACAATTTTTCTTACTTTAATTTATTTATACTGACTGTAATTCAAGGTTACAATAAAGTTGTTGTTGTTACTGTTAGCCTGTACGGGAAGTTTGGTAGGAACTATAAACGCGAGCATGGTTTATCTACCTTACTAAACGTATCCAAATCCTTCGTGTGTCTCTTAGTTGCCAGTCGCGATCACAGCTTAATCCAAACATTCAAGGTCAACAAACGGCGAGAAATAAAATAATAATGACAATTTCAAAGAAGGAAATATAATTTAGTCAAATGTTATCTTACCAAATGAAGATATTCGCTTTTTACCATTAATGTTGTAACTGTTTATCTTATATCGGTACGTTACAACTTCAAAATCGTGCTGAAGGTATTGAATCTGTCGATCACATTCTCTCATTGTTTTCATGAATTGAGAAGAATTTAGAAGCAAACTATTTGGTTGACCTTAGAAAAACATACATTATTGATTGATTATAATATCCAAATAACTTTGTTACTTCTTTTCATCTGTGGGTGATCCAGGCTCGAATAAAATACAAAGATATGATTGGTTCAAGGTCAGCTACGATTCTCCTTCTTAGACCGCAGTTCCGTTCTGTTTTACCACGTTTGTGAAACCCAACATGAAGAATACAACAACGTATTTCCTGCGAAACAAAAAGGACACAATTTGGATCACCGAATATAGACGTAGGTACTTAACACAATTATTAACTTTCATTTACTTGTATGAATTACCATGGGTATGTTTTCTTTTATTAAAGCTATTCAATGCCCACTGAAATAGCGCTTATGAAATAACTGAACGGGAAGTCTGATGTTTTCAAGTTACTTACGAGATTTATGAAGTTGCAACCGTCGTAGGAAAAAGATACACTATATTGGATTTTATCACAATCGTCATAATACTTCCTTTGCTAATCTTGAAAAAAGTGTCTGCCAGGTAGATAAACTTCAATTCCTGTTAAGCAGAAGCTCTATTTTTATGCAGTTCAAACTGTATGCTGTATTTTTTTACAAAGAAAGGGGGAGGTAATAAGTAATGTTCTACCGATGAGAACAGATGCGAAGAGAAACTAATAATTCGGGTTAGTGCTATGTTGGGAGCATTTTGAGAAATAGTAGCGTTGCTCCTTATTCATCTCAACAACAAACGAATGAAAATTAATTAATTAATTGGAAGTTAGTGTAAAAAGTATTAAAATTGGTATCGCGTGCTTCGAGTAAGCCATTTAAATGCTGAAGTGATTAATCCATTCTTCGCTTAACATGATTTGGTTACAAGTTAATCCTTCAAATGAATACTTGCGTCAGGATAGGACAGAGCATTCAGACACAAACTCGGGCTTATCAGTTGCTATCCTAAATGCTTAATGCTGGGATCTAATACACGGATGTGCTATTTGGTTGTTAAATGCTTAATGCTGGGATATAATACACGGATGTGCTATTTGGTTGTTGTAAGAAGGTAAAAACAGGCAAAATGCTAACGTGTGGTGCCAAAAGTTGTCTCTTTTTTTTTTTTATATACTGTCAGGGACTGGCTTAACGACCATTTTCGTGAGATTTATTGTTAAAAGGGAACTGAAACCTAAATGAACCCAACGACTATTCAAAGATGTATTATAAAGGGGAACTGTAACGTTTGATGGCCGAATATAACTCAAGATTAACAAAGATTACAATATAACTACAAGACCACGTTCTTCACGCCGCCATCTTGGATCACTCCTCGACCCATGATGCACTGCGGCCCATCTATCTAGTACCCAGTCCACTACATTTATCTCTTTTTTTAAAGGTAACAACTGGATACATAATGTTCTCTGTTCCCAAAGTCCATAACTAACAATAGTCTTGTTTCCAAGTGTTCAATAAAAACACAGTTCATATCTAGCTAGTGTTCATTTAGTAAAGTCTTTGAACCAGGCGGGTTCTCTCTTGTAGAACGTCGTAATCCCAATGTTTCATCCGGTAACTCCAGAGGTACTTGCTCTACATATGGCTCAGGGTTTGGCTGCACATTGGAAGGCCCAGGGTTTGGCTGCACATTGGCCTCCAGTATAATTTGTACACGTACAGGCGGTCCAGGCACTCTCGGCATCTCCACAAGTGTTGGTCATGCAGCTGCGGCTGTTGGTATTGTGGCCCGCTCACAAACTGTTTCACATGTGCCAAGTTCCTCTTAAATAGGCCATCACCCCGCTCAATGACCAGCATGTCTCCTCTTCTGAACACCACTGCGTACGGTTCTGGGTCGTACAGTGTAGTTAGCTTGTTCTATCTTCTATTCAGCAAAAGGATTTCATGTCCTTGTTGTAAATCTGGTTCGGTTTCTCTTCTGTTTGCTGTATCTGCCCCTCGCTGTTTACACTCTGCATCCTTGTCTCTTGCCTCCAGGCCTGTCCCTTCTGACCCTTCCTCGACTTCTTCAAACAGAGGTAACTTTGTTTTCAACTTTCGACCATACAATAGTTCCGCTGGGCTTACACCAGTTGTACTGTGTGGAGTTGACCGCTATACGAGTAGATATTTATGTAGCTTGTGCTGCCATGGCTTCCTTTCAGGTTGAGCTGCCCTCGTGGCCTTAAGCAAAGACCGATTTTGCCGTTCAACTTCGCCGCTTGCTCTTGGCCACAGCGGGACGGTCTTCACGTATTCGATCCCTCGCTCATCCAGAAATTCTTCCTCCTCACAAGGTTGGGCCCATTGTCGGTGCGCAATATTTCTGGAAGGCCATTATGCGTATAATTGAATCCCCGCACTCGGCCCTACTATTGGTATCAAGTGCGCACAGAGTCTGGGCCCTCTGTGCTGTGACTAAAGCACATAAAATAACTATCTTGAGAGTTAATAACCTAAGACTTAAACTGTCCAACGGGAACAAAGTTCCTAAATAATGGTTCAGTACAGAAACATCCCACGTTGCTGAGTACCGTGGTTGTGGGGCCTCAAGTCTAAGACCCTTTAGGAAATCTAGTCACTAGCGGGTGCGAGCCCACCGTTGCACTGTTACATGGGCACAAGGTTGACGACAGCGCTGATCTGTAAGTATTAAGCGTACTATAGCCCTTGCCTTCTCGATAGCAGTTGGCAAGAAAGTTAGCTACCTGCCTAACAGACGCTAAAAGGGAATCAACGTTTTGTCGATGACACCAGCTAGTCTATTTCTTCCAAACAGTTCGATACTGCTTCTCTGTTCCGGACGTCCTACTGGCGCACATAATACTGACTGCTTGTGGAGAAATACCTGTACTTGCTAGTGATCTCCGGACGGAATCCAAGCGGCAAGAATTAGCTTTTCCCGTAATGGCTGAAACTCCTTTTTGACATGGATTCCAGGAACAGTTATTAAGAAAACTAGCCCTGTGACCGCCCAAGTAAGGCTTGAAGATGGGAAGATGGTATAGTCATCCGATGATACCAGGATCTCTTTCGCATCTGGAGTGATCCAGGCATGTCTCAACATGATGCGAGTGACACTCATGATACAATCGACATACCTGAAAGTGTGACTTCGTCTATACTTGGTACTAATAACCAACCGAAACCTAACTAACCTGAGTCACAGCCAGCAGGTGCCACAAAACAGCTTGTTGGAGTCAAACCCTTAACCTACGCGCCCTGTCCGAAAGAGAACAAGCCAGGACATCTAAAGGGCTATTTGTGTTGACTGTAATGTTCTTATTATAAAGTGATTACGCTACAATTCCTTGATTTGGTGAGATTTTTGTCTCTTCTGGTTAAAAAGATTGTTGAGATACTTGATGACTTAGAGGGGAGGAATGTAATAGTCAAGGAATCATAACTGGTTATGTTGTAATGCCGTGACAGTCACGCATGTTGACATTGTGAAATCCGTTTCACGCTCCATTGATCACGTGTATATAATAATAACAAATCAGTGTGTTTGAACGACACACGAGGTTGGTTATACACTTTCTATCTATCTATCTATCTATATAGTCACGGTGCGAACATCATACCCTGGGTGCCAGAGGTTATGTTGCCTTTCCTACGTGAAAGTTAAGGCGCGAAGCGTCGCCTGCGCGCGAAAAGTGAGGCGGCGGGAGTTCGTGGTTTGTACTAACACACGAGCGAGAGAACATTTCTGGTGCAGGGTATATGAACATCACGATTTTAAAGCTAATACAAGCTTGTTAATTTTAATTTGTTCACACTCGAACGCAAACAACTATTGTACCGTTCAGTTTCAGCCTTTTGTAAGAATATAGTATTGACCAATAAATCATTGCATTTTTTTGTATGGTACGATAAACGATAATCCTTAATAAACGATCATTCCGGTTCTATGAGAATCCTTCGTGTTGCCACGAGAATAAATGCCGCTTTACCTGCAGGATCCTATTAACGTGCGGTTTGGAGTGAGACTGGACGGGATAACTAAACACCAATATTAGGGCATATCTGGTACTGCGATTCTGTTTGAAATACGGTTAGAAATTGTCTAAAATCGTCTATGTGTGTTTATTTAATACATTCTTCATTTAAATGTGTTGCAGCGTGATTTATCGATGAACCCGTTAAGGATGTACATCAACTGGTGGATATGGCCAACGAACTCAACTCGGCTGGGCTTATCTCTATGATCATGTTCGGTATATTTGGATTATGTTTGATTGTCGTTCTCTGCTACATTATCTGCTCACTTATTAAAACCTGCTACGAGCTTCGTAAAGAGGACAGAGTTCAACATTACGGTATACAAGAACGCTCCAGTGTAGAACTGCGTTGTTTGAGTTGTGATGAGATAAATGAAGTTTAACTATAGGCTTGTTATGTGATGCAATTGAAACAGGGACTTTCTTGGATAAAGAAGAGGCGAATATTGAAGCTGGGTAATTATGACATTCTCATAAAAATTCGCTTGCTGCCGAAGGCACTCCCGACCCTTTCCACTGGTCAGTATCGTAAACAGATAAACCGTTTTCGTATGTCTTACTGCTCAACCACAGTATATGTATTTGCTAGTAAATCGCTCAGTATACTTCGATATATTAAAATATCAGCTATCCAGTATACGTGTGTAACGTACACAGGTCTCGATACGAGATCGGTAAACCAGCCAAAAACACGGTCGAAAATATTTTAGTGTTGGCCTACCGATCACGGTGTTTGCGTTGGTATGTATTATGACCGAGAGTAAAATGAAATGTGGCATAAAACCTACGAAACGTACCTCAAAGTTCAGTAGTTCAGAATAGCGTCCGCAGAATCTGGCGACTGCACTCGAGAGAAATATATTAGCGCCAACAATTAATGCATAATTTCACGCATGCGCAGAAATTTTGTTGCACCGAACAAAAAAAATGAACGGCCTGCAGATTTAGTTTGGCCGCCCGAGTAATAACCAAACTTAGATTTTAAAGCTTATATGCGTTTGTGCCATCGTGCTAACAGGCAAATTTTATCATCGCTATTCGGCCTTACTAAAACTGCTAACACAATTCACTAGACTCCAAGATGGCTGAATACGGCAGTTCACTGACGGCATTACAAAATCGAAAACTCATACAAAGCACGCGTGCAAAAATAGAGATATTTTTATCCAGTTCATGGAGGAAGATAAGTTGTATGCTGTATACGTAGCCTATACCCAAGCACATTATCGAAGGGACATTTTACCACAAGAACACAACTGGAGACGGATTCGAAAAAATAAAAGTTTTTGACGAGTTCCCTAATGTGTGTAGAATCATTAAGAGTATCTTAACAGACTTGACCACATCCAACACTGAGAAGATAAATTATATGCGCTTATTGATCCCGAAAGACCAACCTATTTCCGTAAAACTATTCCAGCATTTAGACCTTTTTCCTAAGTATGGACACCATTTCCAAGAACTGCAGGAGGAGTTTGAGACAATGCAAAATGGTAGAGAGGGAACGAAAACTTCCTAAACTGTATGGTGTAGCTTCCTGCGATCACCGTGGGATGCATACCGCCCATTTTTGCATTCTAAGAAAAGTAAACAAGCAAATGATATAATACTTAAGGAAAACAATGTTGTTATAACAGACAAAAAATATATAGCTGAGTTATTTAATGAATATTTCATTCATATTGTGGATGGCGTAGCCGAAGTCAGTGAAACGGATTATGGCACGGACTTTAATGAGCATCCCAGATTAATGAGAATAATAGGGAAAGGGGCATGCCAAATTACTTGGACGTTCATTATACTAACACGAAAGAAGTCGAACACCTTTTATCAAGTATCAACACGCGTAAAGCCTGTGGACACGACTTTATATCTCCACGGCTAATTAAGGAATCCACCTCTGCAATTGCAGGTCCGCTTACAACGATAATGAATGATTCAATAAGACAATGCACATACCCTGCTCGCTGGAAAATGGGACAAGTGACGCCTCTTTTTAAGAAAGACGATGAATTAAGTAAAGTCAACTACAGGCCTCTAACTGTTCTCCCGGTTCTGAACAATATTTTTGAGAAGCTATTGTCAACCCAGCTCCAAGATTTTTACGTTCAGATATTGTCAGATTTTATATCTGCCTACAGACGGTACTATAGCTGCGAAACAGCACTACTCAGATTAACAGAAGACTGGAGACGTAGTTTAGACAACAAGGAAACGATAGCCGTGGTGTCAATGGATCTATCGAAGGCATTTGACACCATTCCGCACGCGTTATTACTTGCGAAGCTGAAGGCGTATGGGGTCAGCGATAGTAGTTGTGCTCTTCTTAAGGATTATATATCCGGCAGAATGCAACGAGTCAAGATAGGAGATACTTTCTCGAAGTGGGATGTGGTGAAGAGAGGCGTGCCTCACGGAAGCGTTCTAGGACCAACATTTTTTCACATATTTATCAACGACTTATTTTTTCACATTAAATTAGTGAAACTGAATGTTTATGCGGATGACGGACAACTGTACTACTCTGATAAGGACCTAACTGAAATTAACAGTCGCATGCAGCATGATGTCCACATAGCAAACTCTTGGTATCAAAAAAATGGAATGATCGCTAACCCAACTAAGCATCAAGCAATGGTGTTGGGCAGTTCTCAGCTTGACTTTTCCTTTCCAGTAAAAGACAAACTGGATCTTCTAGGAATGACATTGGATAATGAACTGAGCTTCAAGGAGTACATCACAACCATATGTAAAAAAGTAAACAACCAATTTAATGTTATGATTAGGTCCCGTAAACTTATTCCAAACAGTACCATGTTACGGCTGTATAAGGCCTTCTTACTACCTCACTTTTATTATTGTTCTATGGTATGGCATTTCTGTGGTAGTCGCAATTCCGACAAACTAGAGGCATTAAATAGACGCATTCTTAGGTTTATTTTTAAGGATAAGGACTCCGATTATAATCAGCTGCTTAAGAAAGCAGGAACTACCTCTATATACAATAGGCGTATTCAGAATATGCTGCTCACACTTTTTAAATGTCTGCATTTTGAAAATTACCCTGGATATTTAAAAGATATGTTCAACTTAAGATCAGTAGCTTATTCTCTGAGAGGCAGTAATATTCTCAGCCTTCCTAAACCATCTACAACTTCGTATGGCCTTCACTCATTTCGATATTTTGCAGCTAAAGTTTGGAACTCACTTCCCGACAACTATAGAGTTCTGAATACTTATAATGACTTTAACCGTCTGATTAGGCAATATGACTTTGCTACCATTTAAATGTAATTTGTTATTAATTCCAATTATTATTCAATTACTCGTGTACAAATTAGCTTTATCATGTATAAAGTATTAATATAAGTATTAATATAAATAACATTTGTTTATTTAGTTATTTTCTCGAAGATATTAGCTTATTTCAGCTACTCTGTAAATTCGAGGATAAATAAAGTGTATGTGTGTATGTATGTATGTATGTATGTGTTCAACGCTTAACTCCATGGGGAGAGCGAATGATGTGACTTCGCGGTGTAGATGTTTCTACGTGGGATACAAATATAGAAACTATCCTTAAAGGGAAGTGGAGAGATCAATCCTACAAACCTGATGCTGAGCCAGAGTTAACTACATTCGTGCGCGGATGGAAGACTGATGAATATCAAGTTCTGGCGGATCTCTTCTTAGATTGTGTATATAACGAAAACCTGAAACATAAACGATACCAGCGGAACACTAGCTATGGGGAAAGATTTGAATTTGATGTAAATAGTGGTACACTGTTACCTCATGACTCTGGGCTGCATTGTTATTATTTACCGTATGATCTAGTAGAGGGAGGGTTCTACGACGTGTTCAGAAATTTGTCTAGATTAATTAGAAGTTCACTGGGTTTTTTACGAGATGTTAAAATTGATGTTGGCTGTTCTGTATGATTCAAAAACTGAGGATCGGGAAAAGATGCAACACCTTTGTGCATTACTTCCAAAAGGAAAGATAGATGCAAAAACTTTGTGCAAAGCAAAGATGTTTGATGAACTAGATATTTTCCTTGTCTATGGGAAAGAACTTAAGGGATTACGGGATGCATCACTTACTATTGAAAAGCAAGTAAGCCAGACGACAGAGTAAATCGAACTTTCTATCCTTGTATTAAAAATTAACAACAACAACAAAATATCCCAACTCAGGGAACATATGTTTGACTTCAACCCTATGTTCAACTCGTTTCTTTACCTCATTGACAGAATAAAAGGCTGTCGTGAATATAAAACAATAACAGTATAGATAATAAAGACTTCACGTATTCGTGTTGATGATTTGAAATTGTTATTTCATACTGAAAACAGAGATAAACGTGTGATGGTAGAAAGACAATAGTTGCATTGTTAAACACACAATAGATCACATACGAAATATAATGTCTAGTTTTCTTGTTTATTGTTACGAATGCCAGCTGATCAATACCAGTGTTTTCCGCAAATAACTCATGTGCTCGAGGTCATGTGCTAGAGGTCATGTGCTAGAGGTCATGTGCTAGAGGCTATAGTGTTCGAGTCAATGCCGTGTTCAAACATAACTCATGTGCTCGAGGCTATAGGTTTCGAGTCAATGCCGTGTTCAAACATAACTCATGTGCTAGAGGCTATAGTGTTCGAGTCAATGCCGTGTTCAAACATAACTCATGTGCTCGAGGCTATAGTGTTCGAGTCAATGCCGTGTTCAAACATAACTCATGTGCTAGAGGCTATAGTGTTCGAGTCAATGCCGTGTTCAAACATAACTCATGTGCTCGAGGCTATAGGTTTCGAGTCAATGCCGTGTTCAAACATAACTCATGTGCTCGAGGCTATAGTGTTCGAGTCAATGCCGTGTTCAAACATAACTCATGTGCTAGAGGCTATAGTGTTCGAGTCAATGCCGTGTTCAAACATAACTCATGTGCTCGAGGCTATAGTGTTCGAGTCAATGCCGTGTTCAAACATAACTCATGTGCTCGAGGCTATAGTGTTCGAGTCAATGCCGTGTTCAAACATAACTCATGTGCTAGAGGCTATAGTGTTCGAGTCAATGCCGTGTTCAAACATAACTCATGTGCTCGAGGCTATAGTGTTCGAGTCAATGCCGTGTTCAAACATAACTCATGTGCTAGAGGCTATAGTTTTCGAGTCAATGCCGTGTTCAAACATAACTCATGTGCTAGAGGCTATAGTTTTCGAGTCAATGCCGTGTTCAAACATAACTCATGTGCTAGAGGCTATAGTTTTCGAGTCAATGCCGTGTTCAAACATCCAGTATTATGCTAGTAGGGAACATAAAACAAAACATCAGCGATGAAAAGTAGCGAGGAAAAAATAACACATTGTAAAGACGATAGTAGTGGGAGAGGGATGGAATTAGCCTCCTTTTTAGGGTGTTATGCTAATTTTTAGGGTGTTATGCTAATTTTTAAGGCGCTCTCATTAATTCAGGTGACGTCACGGTCCTATTGTCTTAGGTCATGCATAAATTAATTAGGGCGTACGCCCTTTTTTAGGGTGTTATGCTAATTTTTAGGGTGTTCTATTGTCTTTCCGCATGAATAAAGTGAGGCGCGCTCATGAATAAAGTGCGGTAAAGTGCGGCGTCTCATGAATAAAGTGGAATCTCATTAACTCAGAAGATTATCTATTATTTCTGTGAATGAGGTCATCGATCTATTCGGGTATGTTTGGCTAAAGCCTATTGTTTGGGGTCGTCTCTAAAACCAGGAGCGATCGGCCCTGAATACATTCGAAGTTGAATGAAAAAGTAATAAATATCTCGCAATATCTAAACCCTTTGTAGCGTAAATAGTAAGAACAAACTACTCGTGATAGGCTCTAAACTGTCTTTATTATTTTCCTTTACAGTTAATAACTCATAAGTATACAAAATCCGGTATGGTTTATTAGATCAACTCTGCTATTGTTCTTAGGGATTAGCGATAACTGAAGGGCCTATTGTCTTGAGGAAAACTCTTGAGATGCAAATTATTCTCTAAAACTGAACCGATAATTACCATACGAATAAAAACAACCACCAAAACAAAGTTTATTCAATCTCAAAAACACCAATTTACAGTTCGTTTTCCTTATCGTCGCGGAGTTGATAACTTTCTTATTTCTCAGTTCTTGGGTTGATATAATGTACCGTGTTACAAGATTACACTGATTTATGTTTCATTGATTTTTTTTTCTTGTTAACAAATGCTGCTTCACTTGGATAAGCTAACAATTAGAAGGGGGAAACAAATAGTTTGTCATTCCCAGGCTACACTCTATTCGTAAAGAATAAGACACGCGTTATCGTTGTTTTAGGTTATTTTCCAAACTAGACCGAAGAGATATTTACCATATCTGAAAGAATACCAAGACAGCCACCTGTCTATCGTTTAAAGGACTATCATGGATAACTTTTAGAAGGAACATTTTACGAAGCCGAGTTACAGAGAGTCGAAAAGCAAGATGATTTCTACCGGGTAGAAAAAGTCTTAAAAAAGCGTAAACGGAAAGGCAGGATTGAATACCTTGTCCAGTGGAAGGGGTATCCCGAGAGTTTTAATACTTGGGTAGATGAAAGGGATATAAAATACTTGTAATTAGATAGCTGATCGTTTTAATAAATTAATAAAGAAAACATATTTAGTCTATCTGAAATGAGCCATGAATTAGCTGATTGGTTATACACTCGAACCACTTTAGGTTTTTGTAATGTTGCTTCCTGTAAATAATACTTGTACTCCTCTGGTGATAAGGTATGTACTTGCGATAAATGATTGGAAAGTTTCACAAAATATTTTGATCCACAATTCGGCAACGGACAATTTTTACAAACGCGTTGACTCCTGTTAATCCTTTGAAGATCAAGATAAAACTAATTCAAAAAATAAAACATTGTGAATTTTATAGTAATTTGTCAGGATAAACAGGACAAAAAGGACAAATGAATAGAGACGCGTTCATTTCCATAACACATTTATTGGAAGTTTGTACATTTTAAGTAAGAATAAAATAACTGTTTACATTAAGCTTAAAAATACTATTTACGATAATATAACTATTTTACAGCACTTGAGTAGTATACCCGGAGTCAAAATGATACCCGTTTCTGCGATACGACAAAGCCCTAATGCAGTGGCGTATTTTTACAACCATTTAGCATTTATGACACCCCCTTAGAGCTTTTGTTCGCTATATTACCCCTTTTTATGCCCAAAACATCTATTGGACACCGAATTGCCTCACAAGGTATTTTTTCACCCCCAATTAGGATATGGGTGGCAGAGTTGTTGCTTTCGGTCATGTTTTATGATACCCGTTGATTCAACGCGCTATATTACCCCCTTTTAGCCCACAACATCTATTTGACACCGAATTGCAGCACAAAAGGTATTATTTACCCCTAGTTTCGATATGGGCGACATAGTTGTTGCATTTTCCATGGCGGTCATCTTTTGCCAGGACTTATAACTCACATCCCCCAAGCTATTAGAGACTGACAGATATATACGAATAGACATCCTCATGGATAAAGCCACTTGTATATGGTTGATGCTTGGGAAGGATTACGAGTGTAAAAGAAAGCGATATAATACAGAGTACTGTGCTCAACATAATTATCAGATAAGAGAGGGAAGTAGATCACCAATACCCTGTTCGAACTGTGGGATTGGATGTCGTACTAGTTATGGACTTTGCTCAAGGTGCGGACAGAAAACGAGTCAATACCTCAAAGATAAAAAACGTTATACTAAGGTTCGCTTTGCAAAGGTGTTATTGGAATTGAAAAAGAACTACCTCCCAATCGATTAGAGCAGGAATATTGACTGTCACACGAAGCATTTAGAGATAACCATCATATAAGTATTGGCAGAGGAAATTGTTGGAAGATATTGACTGTCACGAAGCATTTAGAGATAACCATCATATAAGTATTGACAGAGGAAATTGTTGGAAGATATTGACTGTCACACAACATTTAGAGACTACCACTTATATAAGTATTGACAGAGGAAATTGTTGGAAGATATTGACTGTCACGAAGCATTTAGAGATAACCATCATATAAGTATTGACAGAGGAAATTGTCGGAAGATATTGACTGCCACGAAGCATTTAGAGATAACCATCATATAAGTATTGACAGAGGAAATTGTTGGAAGATATTGACTGTCACACAACACTTAGAGACAACCAATCATATAAGTATTGTCAGAGGAAATTGTTGGAAGATATTGACTGTCACGAAGCATTTAGAGATAACCATCATATAAGTATTGAAATTGTCGGAAGATATTGACTGCCACGAAGCATTTAGAGATAACCATCATATAAGTATTGACAGAGCAGGGATATGTAGGAGACATCGACTGTCACACAACACTTAGAGACTACCAATCATATAAGTATTGCCAGTGAAAGATGGTTACCCTCCAAGAACTACGTAGGAAAGCAAAGCAGTTTGGAATTCGAGGGCTCTCTAAGTTACGCAAACACGAACTCATCCATACAATAGCTTTAGCTTTATTTCATGAAAAAGGGAAGAGGTGGGGCAGACATAACAAAACAGGTAGATTTCCAATTCTTCAAGGAGGTCTACCCGAGCCACATAAATTCGCCCAATTTATGCGTGAACTCAAACAACTTGATGAGGATGCAGCAGTAAGTCTACGGGCTAAAGTCGTCGCAAGAAAGATGGAAACTAATCCTTCACTTCGTATACCCCTTTGCGGCGAATTAGTGATCGAATATTTAGTAAGCGATTTCAACAAAATCCTCGCAGTGAACCACTATCACGCAGCATCATTCGAGAGGCAAATACTATTCTCGATGAGAGAGATGGCACACTTGAGGGAGAAGAAAAAGGTAGACGCACGATTAGGTGGCGATTTTTCAAAGGTGTGGCGAGTGATTTGACACATAGGATCATGGAGAAATTGACTGCAAACGTCGAAACTAGTTTCTATCTACGCTATAGCTATGTCTATCGCATTCGCAACGTCAAGGATGGGCGTGTAATGCTATTTTCCAAGACAGGTTCAGGATCTCAATGGATAAATATTCTAGACGATGCGGCGGAATGGATAAACAACAAGGAGATTGCCAGATTGAATCCCGATAATATAGATCGACCCGACACTCAGTGGGTATTCGTACGTTGGATCCATGTGGATGTCAAAGTCGTAATCGATCGTCAACCTTTGTTGGGAACCGGTCCATTACCACAATGGCTTAGACAGAAAAAAGGAATGTTTTCCATTGACAAATACGACGACAATCTATGCCTTTGGCGATGCCTTGCTATATACAAAGGATCTCGTGTAGATAAGTGCAATACCGCAGCTCGAAAATTAGCTCAAGAGTTCTATCAATTGGTAGCGCCTATACGAGATACTCCCAAAACTTCACTAGACCAGTTGGATAAGATCGAATTGCACTTTGGGATAGGTATTTGCGTGTATGAACCTACGAAGGATGGCGCTTGGCATTTGACACGACATGCAGCTCACTACAAACATACGATGACGATTGGGATATATGAGGGACACGCCTTCTATATCAAGAAAGTTTGGCAACTCGGGGATCTCTATATCTGTAATGATTGCAAACAACGATTCACGAAAGCCTCAAATCTCCAACGTCATGCAGATCGTTGTAGTCGTGGCGAAACGAAGATAGTTTGTTTAGGAGAAAAAATCATATCCCCACAATCTGCATTCGAAAAGCATTTTGGCCAGTGTGTCATGCGAGTAAGAAAGCCCTACGTTGGTTGAAACGCAAATCGGAAAGAATCGAACGACATATTCACCACGCAGCTTGTGGTCATGGTGGAGAACATTGGATAGAAGGAGCACTCGTCGATGGCTATGAACCTATTTCCAAAACAATCTTTCAATTCCATGGGTGCTACTTTCATGGGTGTCCAAAATGTAGGAAAGACAAATCATGGGGTAAGAATTTATATCGCAAAACTTGTGCAAGAACAGCAAAGCTACGATTGGCCGGATATACAGTGGTGGAGGCTTGGGAATGCTCGACGAAGAAGACCAACGAACCAATTCCAAGTCCAGCACAAACCGCTTATCCACATGCGATAGTATATGATCTCGATACGACGAAAGGAAGACAACCAACAGACCGTTTAACCATCGAAAACGTACATGTTCCTATATCAGTATCAATTGCCGACACGTACAATCGAACACCAACTTTTATCTGTCGATTCGATCCAAAGGAACTCATAGTCGCCTTTATCGAAGAACTTCAACGAAGAGAAAAAGTAATCCAAGAAGTTGTCATCGAACAGTTTTGTCCTAATACACCTGAATTCTCTTTCGATACCCTACCGAAAGAACAACAAATGAAAATCAATGAATGGACAAATCAAGTTCCCGTATTAGGATTCAACTCCGGTCGATATGATTTGAATTTGATCAGAAACTATTTCGTGGAATCTATTGCTGACACATGTAAGAAGGTCAGAGTGGCAAAGAAAGCCAATTCCACTATGTTTCTATTGACCCCAGAATTCCGTTTCCTCGATGTGAAGAATTATCTTGGTCCCACAACTTCCTATGAACGTTGGATCACTGCATATGGATGTGAGTTGCAAAAGAGTTTCTTTCCATACGAGTGGTTTGATTCTCCAGACAAATTGGATCACATTGGTTTACCAGATTATCAAGAATGGGTATCAAAGTTGAAAGGATCACATTTATTGACTATGACAGAGTTCGAGGATTGTAAGCAAATCTTTCGTGATAACGGAATGGAGACCTTTGCTGACTGGTTACGATACTACAACAACTTAGATGTAGTTCCCTTTATAGAGGCATTAGAAAAGATGCGCGATTTCTATCACGATAAAGGTATAGATATATTGAAAGATGCAGTATCTATTCCAGGAGTCTCACTACAATTTCTTCTTCGAGGTAGTGTAGAACGTGGTGCTAAGTTGTATGCCCCAAATGAGGAGGCTTATCATATGCTCAAAAGCGCTATCGTTGGTGGACCAAGTATAATATTCACTAGACGTCATGAAGCAGGAATAACTAAGATTCGTAGTCATCAGGGTGGTATAAAAAAATGTCGAAAGATTCTTGGATACGATGCCAATGCTTTATATCTTTCTACTATGGCACTCGATATGCCTTGTGGTAAAGAAAAGGTTGTCCACTATGAAGAACCAGATCAAGCCGTCGAAGGGCTTGTCGAACGTCTACGCAATGGTACGTGGTTTGGATTCGCAGAAGTAGATATCGAGATACCTAAAAGTAAATGGAAGAAATTCGAGGAGATGCCACCCTTCTTCTACAATAGAGAAATTCCAGATGAAGCAATCCCATCAGAAATGTTATCATACCTTGAGAAGACTGGTCGAAAGAGATCTAATACCAAGAAGTTAGTTGGATGTCTATCTGGAAAAAAGTTATTACTCTATGCTCCTCTACTACGTTGGTATCTTGATCATGGAGCGATTATAACTGCGATCCATCGCACAATAGACTATGAACCCAAAAAAGTATTTGAATGGTTTGTAGATCAAGACACCGAAGCACGAAGGACAGGAGATGTAGACGAAAGTAAAGCTCTACTTGCAGATGTATTCAAATTACTTGGAAATAGCGCCTATGGAAAGTTGATCGAAGATTTGGGACGCCAAACAAATGTCACCTATACCAAGGATGAGAAGGTCGTTGACAAAGCATTGCGTAGTGTTTGGTTTTCAGACTTAGAGGAAATTGGTGACGCATATGAACTCGAGAGTCGAAAGAATCGTATTCAAATCAAACGACCTTTCCAAGTAGGTATCGCTGTATATCAACTTGCCAAACTTCGTATGCTCGAATTCTACTACGACTTCCTTGACAAGTATATTGCTCGAGAGGATTTCGAATACATACAAATGGATACTGATAGTGCGTACCTTGCAATTTCGGGAAATAGCATTGACGAAGTAGTACGATCAGAAATGCGAGAGGATTTCGCAATCCATAGAAATGATTGGTTAGCTTGGGACAAATGGAGTGGTCGCACACCAGGACTATTCAAACTTGAACTCGAAGGACAACGAGCTATTGCACTATGTTCTAAAGCTTGGTATGTCGATGGAGCGGCTACTCGCAAATATTCCACCAAAGGGATGTCGAAGAGGCATAACGATGTTACGTGGGATCGATTCAATGAAGCCTTATGTGGTAGTATCGATAAAGCACAAAATCGAGGATTCCGTCTACTACCAGAAGGTATGGCCACTTATACGCAACATAAACTTGGACTTTCAGCGTACTACGACAAAAGACGAGTACTCCCAGATGGAATCCACACTGAGCCTATAGAATACAGTCTTTGAAATAACTACCTCCACAAACATTTAAAGAGAAGATATAGGTATAGGTATAGCCAATATGATTGGTCACATCAAATCGCTACCACTAGAGATCATATCTAAGATTGTAGAGTTTGCAGGCCCTACATCATTTGCAAGTATTTCTTCGACATCGAAAAGTTTCTACGAAGCAGCATCTATAGCTCGATACGACGGAGTGAATCGACGTTTTCTAAGACAAATCCTTACACAGGGATTTAGTGCTGCTCGAGATGATGGTAAGCGAGACAACTTAGCTAGTATCTTCAGGATTTCCAAAAAGGATATACGCCAGGAAAGAAATATTGCACTACAATTTGCTTGTATAGACGGATATCTATGTACCATCAAATGGCTAATCAAACGTTTTCAACTAACTGCAAAGGATATACGCATCTACGACAATCTCGCACTACAACTTGCTTGCACCTACGGAAACATTGGAATTGCCAAATGGCTCACGAAGAACTTTCAACTCACTATAGAGGACGCACGTGCAAACCAAAATGGTGCTCTACGACAAGCCTGTGAAAGTGGTCATCTCAATATCGCCAAGTGGCTAACTAACCATTTCAAATTAACAATCGAGGATGTATCTACTCTAGACAACGATATACTATACCAGGCATGTAGCCAGGGATATCTCAATATTATCAAGTGGATTGCTGTTCGCTTTCATCTTTCCATTGGGCATTCGAGGTATATCTACGCACTTCGATTTGCCTGCGAAGGAGGTCATCTTGATGTTGCTAAGTGGCTAGTGGAACATTTTCAGGTAACTGACGAAGAAGCGAGATTTGGGTACAATAACACACTGCAATTAGCTTGTGCATCTGGTTATCTTGATATTGCTAAGTGGCTCACCGATCGCTTTCATTTCACTCTAGATGATGTACGCAGTCGAGATGTGCTATACATGACCTTCGACAATGAACATCTTGATGTTGTCAAATGGCTCACAAAACACTTTCAACTCACTATAGTTGACGTACGATCCTGTTGTAGCGACGCTCAATATAGTGTCAAAAAACACGAGCTTATAAGCTGGTTCCTTAGACACTTTCAGATCAACCAATGACTAAGAGAACTGCAAATAGTTAGGAAACAAATACCACCACAAATAGATAGAAAACAAATGTCACCGAAAATAGATAGAAAACAAATACCACCGCAAATAGATAGATCACATGATCCCACCAGCTAACGATAGAAAACAAATACCACCGCAAATAGATAGAAAACAAACGTCACTGAAAATAGATTGATCACGCGATCCCACCAGCTAACGATGGAAAAAACGAATGCCACCGTAAATGGATAGAAAACAAATACCACCGCAAATAGATAGAAAACAAATGCCACCGAAAATAGATAGATCACGCGATCCCACCAGCTAACGATAGAAAACGAATACCACCACAAATAGATAGAAATCAAATACCACCGCAAATAGATAGAAAACAAACGCCACCACAAAGATAGAAAACAAATACCACCGCAAATAGGTCGAAAACAAATGCCACCACAAAGATAGAAAACAATTAACACCGCAAAAAAAAAGATAGAAAACGAATGGTACCAAAGAAAATCGGGGGAAACCACCGGATTTCCAAGATCGCAGAGCACCTACATATGTACAAGACCCATCACAAGACACCAACAAGATCGCATCTATGTATATCTGGCACAACAACTCGATTCCAACAAGGTTGCATCTATATACCTCTAGACATTTGCTAGACATTTGCTAGATGTTTGCTTGTTGTGGCCTTGTTGGAATCGAGTTGTTGTGCCAGATATACATAGATGCGATCTTGTTGGTGTCTTGTGATGGGTCTTGTACATATGTAGGTGCTCTGCGATCTTGGAAATCCGGTGGTTTCCCCCGATTTTCTTTGGTACCATTCGTTTTCTATCTTTTTTTTTGCGGTGTTAATTGTTTTCTATCTTTGTGGTGGCATTTGTTTTCGACCTATTTGCGGTGGTATTTGTTTTCTATCTTTGTGGTGGCGTTTGTTTTCTATCTATTTGCGGTGGTATTTGATTTCTATCTATTTGTGGTGGTATTCGTTTTCTATCGTTAGCTGGTGGGATCGCGTGATCTATCTATTTTCGGTGGCATTTGTTTTCTATCTATTTGCGGTGGTATTTGTTTTCTATCCATTTACGGTGGCATTCGTTTTTTCCATCGTTAGCTGGTGGGATCGCGTGATCAATCTATTTTCAGTGACGTTTGTTTTCTATCTATTTGCGGTGGTATTTGTTTTCTATCGTTAGCTGGTGGGATCATGTGATCTATCTATTTGCGGTGGTATTTGTTTTCTATCTATTTTCGGTGACATTTGTTTTCTATCTATTTGTGGTGGTATTTGTTTCCTAACTATTTGCAGTTCTCTTAGTCATTGGTTGATCTGAAAGTGTCTAAGGAACCAGCTTATAAGCTCGTGTTTTTTGACACTATATTGAGCGTCGCTACAACAGGATCGTACGTCAACTATAGTGAGTTGAAAGTGTTTTGTGAGCCATTTGACAACATCAAGATGTTCATTGTCGAAGGTCATGTATAGCACATCTCGACTGCGTACATCATCTAGAGTGAAATGAAAGCGATCGGTGAGCCACTTAGCAATATCAAGATAACCAGATGCACAAGCTAATTGCAGTGTGTTATTGTACCCAAATCTCGCTTCTTCGTCAGTTACCTGAAAATGTTCCACTAGCCACTTAGCAACATCAAGATGACCTCCTTCGCAGGCAAATCGAAGTGCGTAGATATACCTCGAATGCCCAATGGAAAGATGAAAGCGAACAGCAATCCACTTGATAATATTGAGATATCCCTGGCTACATGCCTGGTATAGTATATCGTTGTCTAGAGTAGATACATCCTCGATTGTTAATTTGAAATGGTTAGTTAGCCACTTGGCGATATTGAGATGACCACTTTCACAGGCTTGTCGTAGAGCACCATTTTGGTTTGCACGTGCGTCCTCTATAGTGAGTTGAAAGTTCTTCGTGAGCCATTTGGCAATTCCAATGTTTCCGTAGGTGCAAGCAAGTTGTAGTGCGAGATTGTCGTAGATGCGTATATCCTTTGCAGTTAGTTGAAAACGTTTGATTAGCCATTTGATGGTACATAGATATCCGTCTATACAAGCAAATTGTAGTGCAATATTTCTTTCCTGGCGTATATCCTTTTTGGAAATCCTGAAGATACTAGCTAAGTTGTCTCGCTTACCATCATCTCGAGCAGCACTAAATCCCTGTGTAAGGATTTGTCTTAGAAAACGTCGATTCACTCCGTCGTATCGAGCTATAGATGCTGCTTCGTAGAAACTTTTCGATGTCGAAGAAATACTTGCAAATGATGTAGGGCCTGCAAACTCTACAATCTTAGATATGATCTCTAGTGGTAGCGATTTGATGTGACCAATCATATTGGCTATACCTATACCTATATCTTCTCTTTAAATGTTTGTGGAGGTAGTTATTTCAAAGACTGTATTCTATAGGCTCAGTGTGGATTCCATCTGGGAGTACTCGTCTTTTGTCGTAGTACGCTGAAAGTCCAAGTTTATGTTGCGTATAAGTGGCCATACCTTCTGGTAGTAGACGGAATCCTCGATTTTGTGCTTTATCGATACTACCACATAAGGCTTCATTGAATCGATCCCACGTAACATCGTTATGCCTCTTCGACATCCCTTTGGTGGAATATTTGCGAGTAGCCGCTCCATCGACATACCAAGCTTTAGAACATAGTGCAATAGCTCGTTGTCCTTCGAGTTCAAGTTTGAATAGTCCTGGTGTGCGACCACTCCATTTGTCCCAAGCTAACCAATCATTTCTATGGATTGCGAAATCCTCTCGCATTTCTGATCGTACGACTTCGTCAATGCTATTTCCCGAAATTGCAAGGTACGCACTATCAGTATCCATTTGTATGTATTCGAAATCCTCTCGAGCAATATACTTGTCAAGGAAGTCGTAGTAGAATTCGAGCATACGAAGTTTGGCAAGTTGATATACAGCGATACCTACTTGGAAAGGTCGTTTGATTTGAATACGATTCTTTCGACTCTCGAGTTCATATGCGTCACCAATTTCCTCTAAGTCTGAAAACCAAACACTACGCAATGCTTTGTCAACGACCTTCTCATCCTTGGTATAGGTGACATTTGTTTGGCGTCCCAAATCTTCGATCAACTTTCCATAGGCGCTATTTCCAAGTAATTTGAATACATCTGCAAGTAGAGCTTTACTTTCGTCTACATCTCCTGTCCTTCGTGCTTCGGTGACTTGATCTACAAACCATTCAAATACTTTTTTGGGTTCATAGTCTATTGTGCGATGGACCGCAGTTATAATCGCTCCATGATCAAGATACCAACGTAGTAGAGGAGCATAGAGTAATAACTTTTTTCCAGATAGACATCCAACTAACTTCTTGGTATTAGATCTCTTTCGACCAGTCTTCTCAAGGTATGATAACATTTCTGATGGGATTGCTTCATCTGGAATTTCTCTATTGTAGAAGAAGGGTGGCATCTCCTCGAATTTCTTCCATTTACTTTTAGGTATCTCGATATCTACTTCTGCGAATCCAAACCACGTACCATTGCGTAGACGTTCGACAAGCCCTTCGACGGCTTGATCTGGTTCTTCATAGTGGACAACCTTTTCTTTACCACAAGGCATATCGAGTGCCATAGTAGAAAGATATAAAGCATTGGCATCGTATCCAAGAATCTTTCGACATTTTTTTATACCACCCTGATGACTACGAATCTTAGTTATTCCTGCTTCATGACGTCTAGTGAATATTATACTTGGTCCACCAACGATAGCGCTTTTGAGCATATGATAAGCCTCCTCATTTGGGGCATACAACTTAGCACCACGTTCTACACTACCTCGAAGAAGAAATTGTAGTGAGACTCCTGGAATAGATACTGCATCTTTCAATATATCTATACCTTTATCGTGATAGAAATCGCGCATCTTTTCTAATGCCTCTATAAAGGGAACTACATCTAAGTTGTTGTAGTATCGTAACCAGTCAGCAAAGGTCTCCATTCCGTTATCACGAAAGATTTGCTTACAATCCTCGAACTCTGTCATAGTCAATAAATGTGATCCTTTCAACTTTGATACCCATTCTTGATAATCTGGTAAACCAATGTGATCCAATTTGTCTGGAGAATCAAACCACTCGTATGGAAAGAAACTCTTTTGCAACTCACATCCATATGCAGTGATCCAACGTTCATAGGAAGTTGTGGGACCAAGATAATTCTTCACATCGAGGAAACGGAATTCTGGGGTCAATAGAAACATAGTGGAATTGGCTTTCTTTGCCACTCTGACCTTCTTACATGTGTCAGCGATAGATTCCACGAAATAGTTTCTGATCAAATTCAAATCATATCGACCGGAGTTGAATCCTAATACGGGAACTTGATTTGTCCATTCATTGATTTTCATTTGTTGTTCTTTCGGTAGGGTATCGAAAGAGAATTCAGGTGTATTAGGACAAAACTGTTCGATGACAACTTCTTGGATTACTTTTTCTCTTCGTTGAAGTTCTTCGATAAAGGCGACTATGAGTTCCTTTGGATCGAATCGACAGATAAAAGTTGGTGTTCGATTGTACGTGTCGGCAATTGATACTGATATAGGAACATGTACGTTTTCGATGGTTAAACGGTCTGTTGGTTGTCTTCCTTTCGTCGTATCGAGATAGGCTTCGAAATCATATACTATCGCATGTGGATAAGCGGTTTGTGCTGGAGTTGGAATTGGTTCGTTGGTCTTCTTCGTCGAGCATTCCCAAGCCTCCACCACTGTATATCCGGCCAATCGTAGCTTTGCTGTTCTTGCACAAGTTTTGCGATATAAATTCTTACCCCATGATTTGTCTTTCGTACATTTTGGACACCCATGAAAGTAGCACCCATGGAATTGAAAGATTGATTTGGAAATAGGTTCATAGCCATCGACGAGTGCTCCTTCTATCCAATGTTCTCCACCATGACCACAAGCTGCGTGGTGAATATGTCGTTCGATTCTTTCCGATTCGCGTTTCAACCAACGTAGGGCTTTCTTACTCGCATGACACACTGGCCAAAATGCTTTTTCGAATGCAGATTGTGGGGATATGATTTTTTCTCCTAAACAAACTATCTTCGTTTCGCCACGACTACAACGATCTGCATGACGTTGGAGATTTGAGGCTTTCGTGAATCGTTGTTTGCAATCATTACAGATATAGAGATCCCCGAGTTGCCAAACTTTCTTGATATAGAAGGCGTGTCCCTCATATATCCCAATCGTCATCGTATGTTTGTAGTGAGCTGCATGTCGTGTCAAATGCCAAGCGCCATCCTTCGTAGGTTCATACACGCAAATACCTATCCCAAAGTGCAATTCGATCTTATCCAACTGGTCTAGTGAAGTTTTGGGAGTATCTCGTATAGGCGCTACCAATTGATAGAACTCTTGAGCTAATTTTCGAGCTGCGGTATTGCACTTATCTACACGAGATCCTTTGTATATAGCAAGGCATCGCCAAAGGCATAGATTGTCGTCGTATTTGTCGATGGAAAACATTCCTTTTTCTGTCTAAGCCATTGTGGTAATGGACCGGTTCCCAACAAAGGTTGACGATCGATTACGACTTTGACATCCACATGGATCCAACGTACGAATACCCACTGAGTGTCGGGTCGATCTATATTATCGGGATTCAATCTGGCAATCTCCTTGTTGTTTATCCATTCCGCCGCATCGTCTAGAATATTTATCCATTGAGATCCTGAACCTGTCTTGGAAAATAGCATTACACGCCCATCCTTGACGTTGCGAATGCGATAGACATAGCTATAGCGTAGATAGAAACTAGTTTCGACGTTTGCAGTCAATTTCTCCATGATCCTATGTGTCAAATCACTCGCCACACCTTTGAAAAATCGCCACCTAATCGTGCGTCTACCTTTTTCTTCTCCCTCAAGTGTGCCATCTCTCTCATCGAGAATAGTATTTGCCTCTCGAATGATGCTGCGTGATAGTGGTTCACTGCGAGGATTTTGTTGAAATCGCTTACTAAATATTCGATCACTAATTCGCCGCAAAGGGGGTATACGAAGTGAAGGATTAGTTTCCATCTTTCTTGCGACGACTTTAGCCCGTAGACTTACTGCTGCATCCTCATCAAGTTGTTTGAGTTCACGCATAAATTGGGCGAATTTATGTGGTTCGGGTAGACCTCCTTGAAGAATTGGAAATCTACCTGTTTTGTTATGTCTGCCCCACCTCTTCCCTTTTTCATGAAATAAAGCTAAAGCTATTGTATGGATGAGTTCGTGTTTGCGTAACTTAGAGAGCCCTCGAATTCCAAACTGCTTTGCTTTCCTACGTAGTTCTTGGAGGGTAACCATCTTTCACTGGCAATACTTATATGATTGGTAGTCTCTAAGTGTTGTGTGAAAGTCGATGTCTCCTACATATCCCTGCTCTGTCAATACTTATATGATGGTTATCTCTAAATGCTTCGTGGCAGTCAATATCTTCCGACAATTTCCTCTGTCAATACTTATATGATTGTTATCTCTAAATGCTTCGTGGCAGTCAATATCTTCCAACAATTTCCTCTGACAATACATATATGATTGGTAGTCTCTAAGTGTTGTGTGACAGTCAATATCTTCCGACAATTTCCTCTGTCAATACTTATATGATGGTTATCTCTCAATGCTTCGTGGCAGTCAATATCTTCCGACAATTTCCTCTGTCAATACTTATATGATGGTTATCTCTAAATGCTTCGTGACAGTCAATATCTTCCAACAATTTCCTCTGTCAATACTTATATAAGTGGTAGTCTCTAAATGTTGTGTGACAGTCAATATCTTCCAACAATTTCCTCTGTCAATACTTATATGATGGTTATCTCTAAATGCTTCGTGACAGTCAATATCTTCCAACAATTTCCTCTGCCAATACTTATATGATGGTTATCTCTAAATGCTTCGTGTGACAGTCAATATTCCTGCTCTAATCGATTGGGAGGTAGTTCTTTTTCAATTCCAATAACACCTTTGCAAAGCGAACCTTAGTATAACGTTTTTTATCTTTGAGGTATTGACTCGTTTTCTGTCCGCACCTTGAGCAAAGTCCATAACTAGTACGACATCCAATCCCACAGTTCGAACAGGGTATTGGTGATCTACTTCCCTCTCTTATCTGATAATTATGTTGAGCACAGTACTCTGTATTATATCGCTTTCTTTTACACTCGTAATCCTTCCCAAGCATCAACCATATACAAGTGGCTTTATCCATGAGGATGTCTATTCGTATATATCTGTCAGTCTCTAATAGCTTGGGGGATGTGAGTTATAAGTCCTGGCAAAAGATGACCGCCATGGAAAATGCAACAACTATGTCGCCCATATCGAAACTAGGGGTAAATAATACCTTTTGTGCTGCAATTCGGTGTCAAATAGATGTTGTGGGCTAAAAGGGGGTAATATAGCGCGTTGAATCAACGGGTATCATAAAACATGACCGAAAGCAACAACTCTGCCACCCATATCCTAATTGGGGGTGAAAAAATACCTTGTGAGGCAATTCGGTGTCCAATAGATGTTTTGGGCATAAAAAGGGGTAATATAGCGAACAAAAGCTCTAAGGGGGTGTCATAAATGCTAAATGGTTGTAAAAATACGCCACTGCATTAGGGCTTTGTCGTATCGCAGAAACGGGTATCATTTTGACTCCGGGTATACTACTACTTAGTTCTAAGTTTATATCTCTAGAGGTAAAGTGGTCAGTCCATCTGCTAATACTTTGCGCTTAGGGTAAAAATAAGAAAACCCGGGCCTTACTTGTTGATAAGTATACATAGTGATGTTGACAACACGCAAACCCTTATTGATACCCGAGCAACACATTTAGATAGTTTTCTTTATCGATCTCATTACATCTCTTATTAATTCCCTTACGACTAAACTTATCCGAAGCTCCAAAGCAATAATAGGGTTTACTACCCAACGCCCGCCGCCCGTGAACGCCCGTGAACGCCCGCCGCCCGCCAACGCCCGTCAACGCCGGTCGACGCCCGCCGCCCGCCAACGCCCGCCAACGCCTGCCGCCTCCTCCTCCTCCCTCCTCCTCCCTCCTCGCTACCCCGAGTCTTCCTTATGTTACACTTTCGGTTGGCCAGATATTTTCTGTAACATAAGGAAGCTTTGGGGTAGCGAGGAGGGAGGAGGAGGGAGGAGGAGGAGGCGGCAGGCGTTGGCGGGCGGCGGGCGTCGACGGGCGTTGACGGGCGTTGACGGGCGTCGACGGGCGTTGACGGGCGTCGACGGGCGTCGACGGGCGTTGACGGGCGTCGACGGGCGTCGACGGGCGTTGACGGGCGTTGGCGGGCGGCGGGCGTTGACGGGCGTTGATGGGCGGCGGGCGTTGGGTAGTAAACCCTATTATTGCTTTGGAGCTTCGGATAAGTTTAGTCGTAAGGGAGTTAATAAGAGATGTAATGAGATCGATAAAGAAAACTATCTAAATGTGTTGCTCGGGTATCATTAAGGGTTTTCGTGTTGTCAACAACACTATGTATACTTATCAACAAGTAAGGCCCGGGTTTTCTTATTTTTACCCTAAGCGCAAAGTATTAGCAGATGGACTGACCACTTTACCTCTGGAGACATAAACTTAGAACCAAGTGCTGTAAAATAGTTATATTATCGTAAAGAGTATTTTTAAGCTTAATGTAAACAGTTATTTTATTCTTACTTAAAATGTACAAACTTCCAATAAATGTGTTATGGAAATGAACACGTCTCTATTCATTTGTCCTTTTTGTCCTGTTTATCCTGTTTGTCCTGACAAATTACGATAAAATTCACAATGTTTTATTTTTTGAATTAGTTTTATCTTGATCTTCAAAGGATTAACAGGAGTCAACGCGTTTGTAAAAATTGCCCGTTGCCGAATTGTGGATCAAAATATTTTGTGAAACTTTCCAATCAAGTATTATTTACAGGAAGCAACATTACAAAAACCTAAAGTGGTTCGAGTGTATAACCAATCAGCTAATTCATGGCTCATTTCAGATAGACTAAATATGTTTTCTTTATTAATTTATTAAAACGATCAGCTATCTAATTACAAGTATTTTATATCCCTTTCATCTACCCAAGTATTAAAACTCTCGGGATACCCCTTCCGCTGGACAAGGTATTCAATCCTGCCTTTCCGTTTACGCTTTTTTAAGACTTTTTCTACCCGGTAGAAATCATCTTGCTTTTCGACTCTCTGTAACTCGGCTTCGTAAAATGTTCCTTCTAAAAGTTATCCATGATAGTCCTTTAAACGATAGACAGGTGGCTGTCTTGGTATTCTTTCAGATATGGTAAATATCTCTTCGGTCTAGTTTGGAAAATAACCTAAAACAACGATAACGCGTGTCTTATTCTTTACGAATAGAGTGTAGCCTGGGAATGACAAACTATTTGTTTCCCCCTTCTAATTGTTAGCTTATCCAAGTGAAGCAGCATTTGTCAACAAGAAAAAAAAATCAATGAAACATAAATCAGTGTAATCTTGTAACACGGTACATTATATCAACCCAAGAACTGAGAAATAAGAAAGTTATCAACTCCGCGACGATAAGGAAAACGAACTGTAAATTGGTGTTTTTGAGATTGAATAAACTTTGTTTTGGTGGTTGTTTTTATTCGTATGGTAATTATCGGTTCAGTTTTAGAGAATAATTTGCATCTCAAGAGTTTTCCTCAAGACAATAGGCCCTTCAGTTATCGCTAATCCCTAAGAACAATAGCAGAGTTGATCTAATAAACCATACCGGATTTTGTATACTTATGAGTTATTAACTGTAAAGGAAAATAATAAAGACAGTTTAGGGCCTATCACGAGTAGTTTGTTCTTACTATTTACGCTACAAAGGGTTTAGATATTGCGAGATATTTATTACTTTTTCATTCAACTTCGAATGTATTCAGGGCCGATCGCTCCTGGTTTTAGAGACGACCCCAAACAATAGGCTTTAGCCAAACATACCCGAATAGATCGATGACCTCATTCACAGAAATAATAGATAATCTTCTGAGTTAATGAGATTCCACTTTATTCATGAGACGCCGCACTTTACCGCACTTTATTCATGAGCGCGCCTCACTTTATTCATGCGGAAAGACAATAGAACACCCTAAAAATTAGCATAACACCCTAAAAAAGGGCGTACGCCCTAATTAATTTATGCATGACCTAAGACAATAGGACCGTGACGTCACCTGAATTAATGAGAGCGCCTTAAAAATTAGCATAACACCCTAAAAATTAGCATAACACCCTAAAAAGGAGGCTAATTCCATCCCTCCCCTACTACTGACGATTCGGAGTTTTATACTTTTATTTCGCTTAGTCTTTGATGTTATGTCTGTACTTGGTCTTGATTTCGTAACAGCATACAACGTACAGAAGTTCTAAATCGTAATACTGTTTTTTTACTATATGCCATCCATTTCACAGGACGGTTTTCTGCTGTGTACATCTGTTATGTAGTAATGTGGCTCTCCTCGCATCAGGTTCAGGACTTTTGAATTTTTCACCCGTTTCCCAATCAAGGTACTCGTACAAAGCAGGTGAACTAAAATAAACCGCGATCGGTAGTTTTCTTACTGTGAGACCACCATTCAGTTCGGGTATGATTTCTTTGATTTCTTCCCATGCTAGGTTGTTCTCGTATTTGATGGTGGAATCATAGAAAACATGGTACACCAAGTCGATGGCTATCTGCTCGACTGATACAATTTTGTGTCTTGTATTACCAACCGTTATTGTTTTCCTTGACTTTGTTCTCGCACGATCTCGATCATCTTTTTATAGCTATTGCATTGGTAAATATCTTTAACATACTTGTGCAAGATTCGTCTCCTCGTACTTCGGGTCCTCAGATTTGGTAGAGTATTCTTGTTCCATAATACGAGGAAACAGCTGGAACAGTTTTCTTGGCGGAAATTCAACTCCCAAACGAATGTGTATAGCATTGAATGCGTTTTTCCAAAAATGTTCATCGGGTTTTACAGCTAAGCAGGTCACTCAGAGTGAGTTGTGATGATGTGCGCGCCATAATGGCTGCCGGACGTAATTTATTGCTCTCCACTTTTTATATAATTTTAGCGCTATCTATTCAATCAATATCCTTCGACCAAACATAAGCATAATGCTACTAAAGGAAATGTTCATCACTCTGCATGTGGATTACCTACGGGTGAAGGCCCTTTAAGAAGTATTTTACACTTTACTGGATTTCATGTACATTTCAACTGCAATGAACTTGCATCTCATTACGGAACGCCGATTACTTTATCTAAATCGACCAAACACGGACAGCTCTGCCTAATCCTACCTTCATGTGGACATCTCAAGAAATCTAGGACCGGCCCTCAGTATTCATAATGTTCATATAGCTACGTAAACTGTTAGATCACAAGATATTCGTACTTCACATGTCGTGGCCATTGAATCTAATTATTCAAGAAGAGATTTGTTGTTTTTAAAGAGGTATTCTACTCATATCAAGCCTGGCGTTATTATGTGTTTAAAGGAACTTGGACTGCTTAGAAATCGTGGAGTTCGAGCAGGTAGACGGAATACTCGCAACCACCAGGACAAGTCAATTTCAATTCTGAAACCTTTGGTTTCGCGTTGTGCCGCGTTGACTTTATTATCCCAGGGGGGTTAATACTAACAATCTTACTTACATTAAGGAACTTCCTATCAAAGGAGATCCTAAACCCGCTATGATGTCCTCAACTATACCTGTCATAATAAGTGTTTCAGATTGCGAAATTAATCCACTTAATATGAACAGGGCTAGAACTCTTACACCTATACCAAGATATGTTGCTATATGTAAAAAGATCAGGAAAATTAATTCTCATCCACTTAGTGAATTGTTGCCTCGCAATCAAGGACTCAACTTTAAGACTACAGAGACAAGGAAGCTTATGGCCAAGGATAAATACGGAACGTTTTAAAAATTGTTTTATAAATATGTTTGTTTTTAAATATAACTTAGCTTTTTAAATATTGTATAATTAATTAATTCTTAGATTTGTACGTAGATTTAGTACTTTTTTATCAGATTGTCCTTTTATCATAACATTGTAACTATTGGTATTGTAATTTATCATAAGTAATAAAGACATTATTATTATTATAGTTTTCTTCCTGTTTTTGCTTCGAGCTCTCGTAGTCTTTTTTCATTTCCGATTGTTTCACAGACGTGGTAAAACAGAAATCGGAATGTTTTCGTTTGTTTCTTGCTCTTCGATTTTATTTTTCATGTTCAGCTTCTGTCTTTTGTCTTCTGTCTTCCATCTTTTTGAGCTTTGTTAACTCTGGATGAGCGCAAGCGCAGCACACGAGTTATTGGAGTGGGTCAGTAGCTAATTTATTCATCGTTTTATGGTGTGTATTTTGTATTTTCTGTGTACATCGGGGACTCTCCGTTGGCTTTCCGAATAGTGTTCGATTTCCAGAAGATATATTGACGGCACGCGACCAAGTTAGCGATACTTCGAAAGGATTTGGTCGTGTTGTTAAAGGTAAATATTTCAGTTCCTAGCATTCACAATACTTATTAAAAGTACACTCCAGTGTAGAACATAAGCTATATATACGGTATGCATTGTGTATAAACTACATCCCATGCAGTTCCTTCAGAGCAGAACAAATTAGAAACTCTTTCTTTGTTAAAACTATCGCTGATAGTTCACAACCTATTATTGTGGGCTCAGAAATGCAAATGAACCTGACATCACTGAGAGACTGGACTGGATATAAAAGAAGGGGTTTGGGGACATACCACTGGAGACTACATATGAAGGTTGGCTTAGTTGTATTCGGAGGTAATACCTGACAGACCAAAGCTTAAAAATGCTGTTGAGACGTCGCCGAAACCTGAAACCTTTGTATCACACAAACGAAGATGAACCATCCACAAAGACAAACATAGGGCCCCTAAGGGCAACTCGTGGATGGTCAATATTTTGTCATTTGTACTAAACAGGGTTCTAAAACTAGAGGGTGTTATCCTAAACAGGGTCAGGGTTTCAAAACTTCAGCGCACCACTATACCCCACCATGTGTCAAGTACCCCCCCCCCCCCCCCCCAAGATTCCACCGATCGTTTATTTTAGTTCGTGAAACAGAAGATCGTAGCATATTGTACACATCTTAGGGAGTTAGTGTATGTAAAGATCCCGTCACAGACCTCGGAATCTATCATTGGAGAAAGGTAAACTTCAAGACAATAAAATAGGTTTTTCCACAGGGTGACTACCACAAAGATACATTAAGAACTGAAAACTGTTTTACCGGCCATTGTACTACAAACTGGTAACTGATAAAATAACTGCACTCAGAAAAAGGAGTATTCATATATAAGCTAATAACAGAATTCCAGCTTCAAAAAGACTTCGCTTTCACAAAACATGTTTAAGCTTAAAATTCGTTAATACGAAACTGGTTGCGAAACTGTACGAGTTTCTATGTGCACTGGAACGCTATGTGAAAAGAACACCTGTGGTTACTGACTTTCGCCAACCATGATTCTCAAGAGCGTATCAATATACATGTAGACCTCTTCATTCATACCTTTCTTAATAAAATATTTGGGTAAGAATTTTAAATTAGACAAGAGGTACACTTAACTTGCAGGATAATTGTAATTCTCTGAGCCATACGGAACATTATGACCTTATACTGCGTACTTCCTTGCGCATGCGCAATCGCCCACGTTCCAAAGTAACCATTGTTATGCAAATCATAACAGGTATAAATTCAGGTAGCAGGACAGGCCAGGCCTCTTCTTCTTGAGTGCAAAAGTACTGAGTATATTTGGCATCCACTAACAGGGTAGGGTGTAAAAGTTGAAAACGATATACCGGGTGGGTAGATATAAGGTCATAATGTTCCGTATGGCTCAGAGAATTACAATTATCCTGCAAGGTAAGTGTACCTCTTGTCTAATTTAAAATTCTCTTTCACCATACTCCACATTATGCCCTTATACTGCGTGTTCGAAGCTCGATGCCAAATAGAAACACACAGGAATACAGTAACAATAACCCAAAGGCTCGTTTCATTACTATGAAAAAAACAAGGTGCTATATGACACCGAATTGGAATCTATTATAGGTTTCCTATAATATTTGTTGAATGTAGATGGCCGAGACCAATCTGCTAGCTTCATGATATCGGAGACTGACAGTCCCTTAAATAAAGCCTTGGAAGTGACCGCACTTCGTAAACTGTGCGCCTTCGACACAGACGTATCAATATGAGACAGGCTGAGCACACACTTAAAGTGCCTATAACCCTTTTGCAATTTTTATTGCTTACAAACCTTCGAAGAGTTTTGAGTACTTCTGTGAAGAAAGTTTTGGTTTTGAGTGAATACTCTATGTTCTACGCTTGTTTGAAATCGTGTAAATGTGACCTTCCCTGATCCATGACCGCGTAAGCAAAAACCTGGGTCGATACCTGTATGTACGTCATCTTGACGTCATATAATTAATTCGGCTTTGCAATCATTTTAAGAAATACTTAACATGTTGACTAAAATGACTTTTCTCTTTACTAACAACTCACAAACTGTGTATATTTTCTATGCATCGATGTTGTTGTGATAGAAAGGCGCTATGGAGAATAATGCATTAATGAGGTGACGTATATACAGGTTTCGACCCAGGCTTTTACTTACGCGGTCATGGGTCAGGAAAGGTCACAAAAGGTCACATTTACACGATTTCAAACAAGCGTAGAACATAAAGTATTCACTTTAAACCAAAAATGTATTCACAGAAGTACTCAAAACTGTTCTGAGGTTCATAAGCTATCAAAATTGCAAAAGGGTTATAGGCACTTTAAGCCACCTAGCTATAGTACTGGAACTAATGGCCTGATAAGGCTTACAATTGGAAATAAACAACTGTTGACCAGACTCATAGTCTCTTGGCCTTAACAACTTAGTGCTTTCTATGTAATGAGTTAAATTCGTATAAGGACACAAACGTGTGTCATCAGAACAAACTCGGAATAATAACCGACGGCGGATTCTTCCCTGGCCGGGAAGTCTTAACGCGCGGTCCTCAATACTGAAAACAATTTTCTCCGCAAGTACACTCTAATAAATGAATAGATTGTCACCTTAGAGCCAAAACTAAGGCAACTAAGGTTATCACGTTAAGAGTACGTTATTTCAGCGTAAGGGCTGAAAATGACGACAAAGTCTTCAAATAATCTGTGACTAAAGTAACGTCCCTTGTTGCTGTGTACCTTGGTCGTGGAGGCCTTCCCACAAACACACCTTTCATAAACCTGGTGACCAAATGGTGACAGCAATTTTTTGACCAGTTGTGGCCTCTATTGAAGTAGACACAGTAGACCTGTAGGTATTGAGAGTGCTGTAGGACTTTCCCTCCTCATACACATGGTTAAGAAAGTCCAGAAACCTAGGTAACTACAGACGCTTGAAAGGGATTACGTGATCGTTCACTACACCAGCTACACCACTTTGAGCAGGCGTTGCCATACTGCTTTGCGGTGCCTTTAATCCACGACTGGGAAATGACTTCGGAAGTCCTCGATGAAACTCCCTGACTGACAAGGCGCTGCTTGACCGCGTCCATGCGGCAAGCTGCAGGTTGTCCCGGAGAGGGTGAAGTTCTCTTGTGTGGGGTAGTTGCAACTGGTTCGGCCACCTCGGCAGGAGGATGGGGCGTTAGATCAACATCTGTAACAGTACAGAATACCACGGCTGGGACGGCCAGACAGGTGATACCAGTAGAAACTTCTGAACCTGGTGCTTCTATACCTGTATGTGCTAGCACTTTCGGGATTAGCCTGAAAGTAGGACATGCATATGCATCAAAATCCTTCCAAGACCAAGAAAACGCATCAAACGCAAATGTACCTGGATCAGGTGACCACGATGCAAATTTGCTAATCTTAGCGTTGAGTCGAGATGCAAATAAATCTATCTCTGGTGCAAACGTGGCTTTTTGAAGCCACACAAAAACAGTTGGATGCAAGCTCCACTCCGTTCTAACGTTAAAGTTTCGAGACTTAAAGTCAGCTCTGTAATTACTCAGACCAGACACGTGGATAACAGTGACGCAAATGTCCTTTGACATGCACCACGCCCATATTTTTCTTGACAGGGAGTTAAGTAGTGGAGACCTAATACCACCCATATTGTTTATATAAAACACAGCTGATCTATTATCAAGTTGCAGTTGAACATGTTTCCCACGAGCATCACAGGCAGAATATTTTAATGCAAAAAACGCCGCTAGCGTTTCTAAATAGTTAATGTGATACGGAGCCTTGCTTTAAGACCAGAGGCCTTCTGTACTCGTTCCGTTGTCACATCTCTCTCAATAGTCAAGTCCACCTGCGGGGAAACTATAGGCAGCCCGTTATGCTGACGAATGTTGCTGATAATCCATTCTAAATCAGTACGAGCAGAATCACTCAAGACGACCTTTTCATCATATGCCGTACCATTAGATATACACCCTGATATACATAACTTAACGCAAATACTTAATCGCTCGAAAAGCTGATACTAGCAAGCCGGTTACATGTGCGACATCTCGAATAGAGGGAGATGGATTATCTAGTAGCCGCCGGCATGAATGAGAAATATTGTTAACCTTTTCGTCAGGCAACAATAATGTCATAAGGTCAAAAACCATCCTAAATTCCAATTCGACCATGGAGTTCGTCGGAATACTTAAACATAAGCCTCTGGCTTGGGAGACCCGGTAACGGCTTCCTGTATCTTCGACGAAAATAAACTTTTTATTTTAAAGGTTAGAGTCAACAACAAAGCCGAAGAAATGCATGACTTGCGATGGAATCAACTGTGACTTAGTTGTATTTATCGTAAACCCGAGTTTCGCTAATACATCACAAACCTCGTGCACATGTTGCGAACATTCTTCGCTGGAACTACCTATTATTAAAGCATCGTCGATATAGTAGATAACTCTAATATGACGAAATCTTAAAGCCGCGTAAACTGGCTTAAAAATCTTCTAAATCTTAGTAAATGTATACGCGGTGCTAAACTGTACCCGAAAGGTAGGCATGTAAATTCGTAAATTGTGTTTCTCCAGCAGAACCGTAGAAATCTACGGTCGTGACTATTAATAGATTGCTAAAATAAGCGTCCTAACGTAACTGAGGCAATGTTAGAAAATAAATTCATTACGACAATGGGCTGTCTCAACAATAGCACCCTTGTCAACCTCCCCGTTAATCAAATAACGTTCTGATTCCGACAAAGTCGGGGCCTGAGGAGGCTTGTTTTGCTCCGGCTGAGTCTCAAATTCGAGACGATACTTTGAATAGTTTCAAGCACCCAACAATCAGTCGTGATTTTAGACCACTCATTAACGTTGTTGGCCAAATTACCAACATGGGATGAGACACTCAGGCATGAGTTACTTGTCTCGACTGGTTTCTGTCTTCTTCTGATCTTTCGTCCAAGTTTCGGCTTGATAATTTCTCTGCTTCTGTAATAACCGTCGCGGCTCGAGCCTCGCTGGTTCGACCTCGGCGTCCTTGAGCGTAAACAATTTCCGGTAGAATTGTAGTTGTTGTAATTGCCACGACCCCGACGTGAGCGATAGACAGAACAGGATCCTGAACCGCTAGTGATCTTGTATGCAATATTATTAACTTTTGTTTATATGTTATCAACATCCTTCGAAAGGTCGTCCCAAAACAGTAACGTAGAAACAGGGGCTGACTGGGAGCATAGCGACTGAAACGTTTTACTGAGCTCAGGCTTAAGAAGCTCGCGCCGCCTCAAAGACATCTGGTAACCAGCATTGCCTACAAAAGCTATCTGATAGCATCGGTAAGACAGGGTAGAAGGTCTCTAGGCTTCTTTTTCTTTGCCTGAATAACGGACCCGTCTTTATAATGGCATTCTGAGCTTCTTGAAAACCAATATCGGTTCTATGCAACTTATGGGGTAGTTCGTTCCATAAAGGCGGATTCACCCTAGGAACACAGAGAAACTCACAGTTCTCTAGAGTCTTGAACTTCTCTGAAAGAGGTTTCATTTTCTCCTCGATCGGTTTGACCGTAAATGCCTAATTGACACGTTTTTGCCAAAACGTCTGCCACTTTAGGCCCAAGGGACTCATGTACATCAAACACCGGCGGTAGGTCAAGTTCATCATCATCTTCGCTGTTGCCGTCGAGCTCAGAGTTTTCGCTGAGTTCTTGATCAATGGGAACGGAGGGATAAAAATCCTCTCCTTTATTACAGTCATTATCCACACGAGGATTTTTACTAGCTGGGTCAGCCTCTCGTGTTTCGCGCGACCTTCTCTTCGTATTAGTCGCAACAGAGTCCTTGACAATTGCAGGACTTACGGGCGGGAATTCACATACACGCTAAGTTTGTGAAAAACTTTACTAGTACTATTAAATGGAAAATGGGCGTAAAACTTTACTCGTAAAGAAGTACTTTATGAATATTACTAAACTGAATTACTACTAATAAACGGAAAATTTCGGGCGTGAAAGGCAAGTTGACTTTTCGCCCAAAACATTTATCAAAATTAATACTAATAAACGGCAAATTTCGGGCGTGATACTCAATTTGACTTTTCGCCCAAAACATTTATCAGTATATTATTGAGTGAATTAATGCTAATAAACGGAAAATTTCGGGCGTGAAACTCAATTTGACTTTTCGCCCAAAACAGTGTCTGTAGAGAACAAGATGGCGGCTTACCACGTGAAACGAGGGCTCCGGCAAGTTTGCTTCGTTTTCTATATATCTCTGGTACTGAGTGGTTTAAAATACCATCCCAAGCCGCTTGAATCAACCGTAAATCGTTTCTACGTGGAAACTCAGCTATGTGTGCCTACGGCGGTGTTTCCTGGAGCTGTTTATCGATCTGGTAGTGGAGCTCGCCGTTTGCATGACCTGTCAAGTATTTCAAATAGAATGCTCCTTTCTTCGTGGTCACGTCTACTTAAGCAATCTAGTGTGGCCTTATATTTACTGTACTTGGCTGGCGATTTAGAACTAAACCCAGGACCTGTTGGTAGTCCTCATGGTTTGAGTTCAGGCAAATCAAATCTACCGCGAACTGGAGTTGAACAATATGCAAATGAGATTCATCCCAAAACTATATACCGAAATGGATTGAACATTGGCCAATGGAGCATAAACCATCTTTCCAATATTAAGCTTGAGCAAATACGTTTATTGCTGAGTTCTACTCTTCAAAATGTGGACGTATTATTCCCCATTGAGACCTTCCTTAAGCCTACTACACTACCTGACTCGGCGATTGAGATCCCTGGCTATGAGTAGTATATACAATGGCGGTCCTAATTCACATCTTCGTATAAGCTCTTTTTTCCTCATTATATCTCCCTACCCCCCACAAAAATCGTCGAAATTGTTCCTTTTATAAGCCCATATCCAACACACATGTTCCTCATATAAGCCCCCCCGATTCCCCCAGGAAGAACTACCACCAATACGCATTTAATGCAACCATTAATAAACCCCTATTACAGACATGTTACCATCATATTATGAGGTTATACCACAGCTACTATATCGAAGCATCCCGTATACTATGGCTAATATATTGTACCTTCCTATAGAAATCTTGACTAAGATCGTAGAGTATGCCGGTCCCACATCATTTGCCGCTATTGCTTCGACTTCAAAACATCTAAATGATGCCGCATCTCTAGCACGCTACAAAAACGTAGATCAAAAGTTCCGTAGACGAGTAGTCCTATTCGGGCTTATGTCTGCTCATAACGATGATGAGAGAGATAATTTGGTTAGGAAATTCAGTATTTCCGAGAATGACGTACGCGACTACGACGACGATAGTTCCATAGGATATAGGTTTGGTAGTGGTAATTGTGAGTGCTACTACCACGATTTCGACGGCAACGAGCATAACTACGATGGGGACATACTAATCAATGCCTGTAGGAATGGTAATTTTGGTATCGTTAAGTGGCTCATTGAGCGCTTCAAGTTCGACATAGACGATATATACATTGCATGTGCATGCGAAAATGGTCATATTGATATCGTGGAGTTGTTAGTTAAGCACTCCCAGATCTTCATCCCAATATGTGATGAAGATATGTTCTATAATGACACGCTATCCAAGGCCAGTAGAAATGGCTTTCTTGACGTCGTTAAGTGGATCATTAAGCACATTGATATCTACATATATGATAAAGACGCCAGTCTCGCACTAATGGATGCCTACAATAATTATGATCGTGATATCATTAAGTGTCTCGTTGAGCACTTCTTCCAGCTCACCGTAACGTTATTATTCGATGTCTAAGAAAAGGTGGCATTTTGCCACAGAGTGTGACTGTATTATTATACATTATTCGATGTCTACGAAATCACCATAGAGTGTGACTGTATTTATTATACGTTATGCGCTATTCGATGCTGGTAAAATAGCCATCCTGTTCACCATAAAAAGCACTTCTTTCCCATTTCTGGTCACAATATAGATAGAACGATTTCTAACTAGAACATATGATTTTAGTTCTAAGAAGAAAAAATCGAATAAAGAAAAAAGACGAAAAAACCAAAAAGCAAAACTGGACTTTGCCAGAACCTCTCTAGGAACCTTTCGCCTTTTCCTTCCTTCGCCATTTTTTCGTTCCTAGAGAGGTTTTTGCTTTATTGCCGGGCCCGGCATTTGACTGTATTTGTTCTACTGTATTTGGATCCTGTACTAACTGGTTGAGGCACAACCGGCACCCGTGGGTCCCTTTTAAGATCCCTTGAGCTTCACCCAAGCACCCGACCCAGTATTGACATTATACCACATTTCTGCCACATCGACAGACGCGCTACGATTTGTGGGGGGCTGGAGGCTTTTTACCCCCCACAAACCGATCTACCATATATAGTCCCCAGCCGGATTCGAACTCTGAACTGAAAGGGCCTCCATTTTCCTTCCAGTCCAGCGTTGAACCGCGAGGGCTATATATGCTAGACAGTGACGTAGGCGAAAAATATCCTACTTATGTCTTAAACACCTGCCGTATGTTAATTAGCGGCGCCTACGCTATGTCTCGAAATTTGCATACGAACTCGACATACAAGTTAATTTATACGATTTTGCTCTTAGAAAAGTGTAAATATCGCCCACGCTCACTTTTCTCATATGAGATATCAATTTTTATCCCAATTGTGCTCTCATTTCTTCTAGCATTTTTTGCTTGACTTCGGATCGAATTTGTTCCACGCTTTTTTCACTCATTCGTCCGGCGGTCATAGAAGTCTCTCGGCGAATTTCAGACCTCATAATCTCGTATTTATCTGCTTCAGCGAGGATGAGGCCGTATTCAGAGTCAGATATATTTTCATCGCGAAGGGCCTTTGATACTAGATCACGAATCGTATTAATTTTCGCTTTAGCTAACATAGCGGTTTTCTCATGTTTAGAAACTTTTTTCCGATCTTTTTAGCCCCCACAGTTGTAGATGCTGAAATCATCCCACAGACCCCACCAATAACACCGAGTGGTAGACCAATCACTATTCCAAAACCGGTTAGAGCGGCTGCTAATCCTGAACTCGATAATAATACAGATAGACCTCCTGTTACCACAGCGACACCATGGACAATTCCTTGTGCGCGGGCGTATTTCTTACGCACACCTTCATAGTGTTTTTCTTGAGTTTCGATATCTGAAAGCGTATCTCGGACTGTTTGCAACCGAAAATTCTTTCCAGTGTCGCTCCGTTCCCCTGGGCCGAGCGACGGATAAATATTTGGTGCCGTTGGAAGTAATTGAATTGAATCGCTTGCCATTACTATATATTATATGATTTACTCAAGCTTCAATACGAAATGTAGAGGCTGCTTGTTGAAGTCTATGATATTGCCTTTCTCATCGCGAACTGTGAGGCGAATGTAGTTCCGCATCGTTCCTAAGGCTCGAACGGGTATGAGAGTTGGTGGAAAGTAAGTTGTTGCTTTGAAACTGTGGTCTACCATGTGAAAAATATGTAGGATTTTAGATGGCTTCCCCTCGAGAAGTGAGAAGTCGGAATCTATCACATCGCAGTAGATATATGCATAATGAATATCTTTTGGCATCAGGGTATATTTCCCCACATTGATAGTCATATAGTCTGTCACATCTTTATTTACTTCAATACCAAACAAATCGCAGATATTCTTAGTGAACTGGATTGGTTTCTTGACCTCGATAATCCAATATTTCCTAAATGGGTGGTCTATGAATTTCAAGAAACCAGCCTTAACTGCGGGATCGAAGTAGGTTATCAAGTTTTCTGTACTATAATGTCCCACCTTAATTTCATGTGTAAGCATCACGCTATTGCCACCCCACCTAAAGCTCCCTTCCTCAGCTAGGTTCCACCAATTATGGCTAAGAGTGACCTCAACTAGCGAAATATTATTGATAAGAATAGGGTGGTCAAAGTAGACCGTATGGTCAGCCGTAGTACATGTGACATTTAAGATTACCATATTAAAGCTTGAAGTTTACTTCGATATCAGAAGTTTACTTCATGATACTAACATATATTCTTTACTTCACGATATTAACATATGTCGTAACTTTAATACGTATCAATATCAAACAGATTAGTCAAGTGGATGAATCGAACGGATTGATTGGCCCGGCGCCAAGGATAAGAAACCATGCCTAATAAAGTTCATTTCGAAGGAGATTGGGGCGACTATATCGCACCTCGCAATGCAAAGGCTTTCGCGGCCTTTAAGAAAAAATATCCTCACGCGGACTTCGAGAAGTTCTCAGCTAGGACAACGGCATCCGACATACACGATGAGTCAACATATGAGACTAGGATCATGTTTTATGATGATGGACAACATTGGTATATAGGCGGTCTCATACCAGCAGATATACGAAAACATGTTGACACAGCGTTACGCGTGACAACGCAAAAACATGCGGTAGTTAGGGGTTTTCCACTTCCCTTCAGAAGGACGGATTTTAAGTATCCAGTTCCAGCCGTTTCCTGGGCACACGTCGCTAAAGACATATACCCAATCATACAAATTCTAAGGATCTACGTAGCAAAAGATCGACTATTTACGTATGAGCCGCGACATATTTTTCAAGATCTGGGACTCGATCTTAGCGAAAAACAATCGAAAGATCCTAACCCTATCGAGATGGCGGTTAAGGTTGCTAAAAGAGCGGCAAAAGAGAAAACGTGGTTTGATGCTGAACCAATGAAACTTTGGCAGCACCAATTATGTTTCGCCGTTTGGTGTGCTACGGCAGGCTGCGGTGTATCATTCGATGACCATCTTTCAGATGATGCGCCAATCATCGACAATATTCGGAGCTTTTATCGATTTCATGTATACTGTACGATCAAGCGAGTACTGTTTGAATTGGGAGTCCCACTCCCCAGAGAAAGCATATTCAATAAGTTCAACAACGTTCCATGGAATTACGTCATATATGACAAGATCAGAAGAGAGTTCGGTGCTTATGAAATCAACTTTGCCACACATCGAAATGATATGAACGAGAAGCACTACAATTGGTTCGTTCCACAGAATGGGAAAGGATTGACAAAGGCCGGGATAGTCCGAATTAATGCGTCAATAATGGTATATTTGTTTTCTGTCCTATCATCCCAGGCTTCAACCGGCTCACCAATCGTAGGATCGAAGTCCCCAGCCGCCCAAAATAAATTCGATACGATGTTTGAAAATGCCATCATAGAATCGGCTTCAGACACTCTAGCCCAATACCGAGAATCTATTAAGGATATTAGTTCTCGTCTAGATCTAGCAGTTGCGAAGGATTGTCTGTTAATGCCTAGCTATATGATTATCTTTAAGGGCGTTACGTATGTAAACAGCCTACGAACGGCAAATAAACCTGGTATCAGTTTAGGAATAAATGATGACATCAATCTTAACGAAAAATCTCCACCACCAGCCCCTATGGAAGGCTCGAAACCAAAGGCACCTAAACATACGACTGATACCTCTAAGCCACACGGGCGACAAAGTCGCGGCGCATCGCCAACGAGCCACGAAACCAACTTAGCAATTGTGGGTATTGTGGCCGGCGTAGCCTCATGGACGATATTTCGTTAGCGCCGACGTTTCGACGATTTATATTGCTCTACTAAGAATATGACCACTGCTACGATAAGTAACCACGCATTCTTGGCAAGTGTGACGTTCCGCGCCACGTTTTGGGCTCCCTGTGTCCACCGAGCAAAGAAAACCCTCCCTCCGTGTATCCCTTCCAGTGAACCACACACAATTTAATCAAGAGAATGTTTAATATGACTTAATACTGCGATTAGCTTACTGCTAGTCCCAAATATATAACATTAACTAATAACTAGGATAAATATAAGTGACGTGATATAATAATTAATACGAAATGAATTCTAAAATAAATTAAATGTTAAGTAAATCTACCGAAATTATTTCTAACCAGTGTGTGTGTTGTTTGCCAAAGTTTTTGTTTTGTGTACAGTAATGATTTTCTTTTCTCCTTTGTTGTTGTTGTCCTTACATACTTAGTGTTTCTTTCTTTTCTTATCCGTTTCTCGTGCGTCCTAAACAATTCCAATACCAAACCTTTACCTTGAACTCCACAACTCTCCTTCGTTCCCCGAAACTTTTATGTATTCTTGTGTTTCCACTCTTGTTTTATCGGATTCCTTCGTTCCCCAAACATTTACGTATTCTTGTGTTTCCACTCGTTTTATCTGTTTCCTTCGTTCCCCAAACTTTTACGTATTCTTCTGTTTCCACTCGTGTTATCTGTTTCCTTCGTTCCCCAAACTTTTACGTATTCTTCTGTTTCCACTCGTGTTATCTGTTTCCTTCGTTCCCCAAACGTTTACGTATTCTTCTGTTTCCACTCGTGTCGCACTAGACTCCTCAGTTTAGCAAGCGGGTTTTGCCTTGATTTTTCTATGAGTCCCAACTGACGAATTTCAGCTGTGAACGTGCTCCGTCTTCTCCTTCTTTCCTCTTCGTTCTCCCAAACCTTCACACACAAACTTCGACTGACGCAACGCTTCTATTCGAAGGGCGTATATATATGGTTCTAAACATTCCTTTTTAAGTTTACTAAAAGACTATTGTTGAAACAAAAACAGTTATGTAATCAATGCTGGAATGGTTTTACGTAACTTGTTGTTAAATCTTACAAATTCCCTACGGTTCGACTAATTGAACAATGTCTAATAACTAAAGCTAAATGGAATTTTAAAAAAAATCTTTTACACAAGCATACTGGAGGGCACTGGATCGTAACACCTCCCCCCTTTAAGTCTATTTGACAAAAAAACAAATAGTGAACGATGTGCTGGTACCTAATATAGGACGTATCTATATCCGGCTGAGGGCGTCTGCATTGCAATTCTTCTTACCATTCTTGTGTTCTACAAGCATGTCGTACTCCTGTAGAGTGATGCTCCAGCGGAGGAGTTTTCTATTTTTCTCTCTCACCTGATTTAACCATACTAAGGGGTTATGATCAGTCTGTAACTTAAATGTTCTACCGTACAAGTAATACCTGAATAATTCTACCGCCCAGACGATACCTAAGCACTCCTTTTCAGTCGTGGATAACTTCTGTTCTCTAGGTTGTAGTTTTCTACTAGCGAAAGCTATCGGGTGCTCGTCCCCATTCTGGTCTTTCTGGCTGAGGATTGCTCCTAGTCCTCTATTGCATGCATCAACCTGTACGATGAACTGTTCTTCCCAATGAGGGGGTCTCAACACCGGTGGATTCTGTAGTGACTGTTTTAAGTCCTGGAAAGCAATTTCATGTTCCTCTAACCAACTTATCTTGGTAGGACTCTTACCTTTCGTTAGGTCTGTTAGTGCGGCAGCCCTGTCTGAAAAGTTTGGTATGAATTTCCTGTAATATCCAACTAAACCTAGGAAAGACCTTACCTGCTTCTTCGTCTCGGGCCTGGGAAATCTTTGAATAGACTCCACTAGAGCAGCACGTGGTCCAATTCTGTCCCTACCTACTCTGTGACCTACAAAATCTACGGAGGCCATGGCAATCTTACACTTAGTGGGGCGTGCATTGAGTTTGCAATCTCTCAGTCGTTGGAGAACCTCGTGAATCTCGGACAGATGTTGTTCGAATGACGAGGGCGTGTCAATCTCTACATCGTCGATGTAGGCGTCTGCAAAGTCCAGACCTTTGAGAACAGTATCGGTCATCATCCTCTGAAAGGTTGCTGGGGCTGTCTTCATCCCAAACGGCATCACTAGGAACTCAAACAAACCTCTTGAAGTGATGAATGCAGATTTCTCAATGGTAGATTCTTCCAGTGGTATCTGCCAGTACCCTTTGGTAAGATCGATCGTGGTGATATACTTGGCAGCTGCGATTTTGTTAATCATGCGATCCATGGATGGTATGGGATATGCGTCCATCTTTGTCATCTTGTTTAATTTTCTGTAGTCAACACAAAATCGGATCGTTCCGTCTGGTTTTGGGACGATAACCACAGGAGAGGCCCAAGGGCTCGATGAGGGACGGATTATCCCCATTTCTAACATTTTATCTATTTCCTTACTTACCTCCTCCTCCAGTTTCTGTGGTACTTTGTATGGTGGACTACGAACGGGTAGGGAATCTCCAGTATCAATTTCGTGGGTGGTGAGGTTCGTCAGGTTAGGATTTCCAGAAAGCACATCTGAATATTCCTCTAGTAGGCAACGAACTTGCTGTTTCTGGTCATCATCGAGTTCATCTGAGATCTCAACGTCTCTCCAAGTCTCTTCATTGGTAACTAGGGGCACGTTGGCTTCATGCGGTAGTGTCATATCTGGTGACTCAGGCATCACCATGGCAACCAGTTCATCTCTGCTCTGCCATTTATTCAATAAATTGATATGGTAAGTACGGTGTTGTTTGTGTGCCTTACCTGTGTCGAGCTCATAGTTAAGCCCATCCTCATGTGCCTTAGTCACTACATATGGTCCTTGCCATTTCATTTCCAACTTACTTCCAGGGGATGATAACAATACTAAGGCTTTGTCACCTACCTCTAACCGACGTTTGGAGCTGTAAATATCATATAGACGTTTCTGTTTACATTGTGCCTTTCTCATGTTCTCATCAGATTCCTGGTCTGCAATCAACTGATTCCTGTTTCGGTCCAATATGTTAGTGGTAACATTATTCTTACCTGTCTTGTCTTTGTCGTTACTTACAGACACTTTATCACTAGCTTCCTTTGACTCATTTTTGTCGCCAAAGAGGGACCGTAGATGTTCTTCCCCAAGACCCTCTGGTTTCGTCTCCTTCTTCGATAAGCTCTTAGCCGCTACTATATTCTCTCTGTCCATCAGCATATCAGCTCTTTGCTGAGCTTCCTCTAGTAATTTCTGTCTGCGGGTCACAACAAAGGCTTTACTGTTTTCGTCATCGTCAAGGGTTAAATTCTTTTCCCACTGATCAAGGACATTCTGCTTTGACAGTGTCTTTCCAAAAGACGACCGTCCGAGTAGACAGTCCACTGGCAACGTTTCCATCACTCCCACAAGTTCAGAGTACTTACCTTGCTGAGTCTCAAATTTTACCCATGCCAGGGGAATCGTGAGGCGCTCCCCTGCAGCTGTCAGCACCGTTATCCTTTCACCTGTAAATGAGTCCTCAAGAATAAATTTTCTATTAACTAAAGTCCTTGTGCAGCCAGAATCGACAACCATTTCTGCGTCTTTTCCACCAATCTTACCTTTGACATTGCATCCTGGGAATTCGGATTGTTCTATTGCTAGGGGAGTCATACATAATAAATATCCCTGCGAAATTGGCTTGCCTCGACCCTTACTGCAATTTCTGGCTATATGACCTTCTTTACCGCAAGAGTAACAAGTGAACGGAGTCTTAATAGGCTTACCTGCAGCAGGAGGGACAGACTTTGATAATTCCTGTTGCAGCTTCCATTCCGGTTTTCTCTCAACGGTCGATGGAGTGGGGTTACTTTCCGGTCCTTTGCTATCTCTAAATTTCTGTGGCTTGTAATAAGATACATACTTGCCTGCAATGAGAGGGCCCTTTCTCGCCTGTACATGTAAGTTTGCTAAATTTCCCAATTCCTCGGCAGTCTTAGGTTTTTGTTCCTTTAACCAAGCCCTAAGTTCCGGACTTACGCATCAAGAAGTCTTTCAATCATTACCTGCTCTAGGATCTTTTCAGGATCACCCGTTGCTTCTACCACAGCCATCCAACGGTTAAGATAACGCCTTGTTCTGTTTCCCCACTGTACAAAGTCTTCGTCTGGTTCTTTCTGTGCAGTGCGAAACCTATATCTATAATGATCGACTGTCAGTTGGTATGCTTTGATAATAGCCGACTTAGCTTCTTTATAATCTTGACAGATAGAGTCAGGAATCTCTAGATAAATCGACTTTGCCTTCTCTGTAAGTTTTGGAACCAAATTACCTACCCATTCATCTTCTGGTAGAGATTGAGCCTTGGCAGTCATTTCAAATATTCTGAAATAATCATCAATATCTTCACTCTCCCTCATCTCTCGGATTTTCATGAACTTCTGTCTTCCTAATTTACTATTTTGTCTAGCTGCATTACTAGCAATCTCCGTTGTCTCTGCCAACCTTCGTTCCGCTTCTCTAGCTTCTCTTAGTCTCTGTTCTTCTCTGATAGACCGCTCTTCCTCCTCCTTAGCTCGTTGTCTTTCATAGTGCCATTGTGCTTCGCGTCTTTCTTTTTCGGCCTCTAACCTCAACCTTTCTGTCCTTTCTTCTGCCTCACGTTCCTCCCGTTTAATCTGTCTTTGTAATTCTAACAGTTGTATTTGTTGCTCAAAACTTAGAGAAACTGTCGGACTTATTTTTGTAGCGTGATCTTCGGCTTCGTCCACACTACCGGTCGCCCTATCGTATGATCTAAGCTTACTTGCTAACGTTTTTGCACCGTCCTTAGTACTAAAAGGTATCGCTCTTTTTGTGGCTTCACTTCTTAAATCTTCTAATTCCCATGCGTCATAGTCTTGGTCTTTAGTAGCCATAGCAAGTTATAAATTAAACTGTGTTTGGTTACTTCTGAGATACACGTTTGGACAACCAAGGGAAATCCCACTTCTGACACCAAAATTCTGTGACGTTCCGCGCCACGTTTTGGGCTCCCTGTGTCCACCGAGCAAAGAAAACCCTCCCTCCGTGTATCCCTTCCAGTGAACCACACACAATTTAATCAAGAGAATGTTTAATATGACTTAATACTGCGATTAGCTTACTGCTAGTCCCAAATATATAACATTAACTAATAACTAGGATAAATATAAGTGACGTGATATAATAATTAATACGAAATGAATTCTAAAATAAATTAAATGTTAAGTAAATCTACCGAAATTATTTCTAACCAGTGTGTGTGTTGTTTGCCAAAGTTTTTGTTTTGTGTACAGTAATGATTTTCTTTTCTCCTTTGTTGTTGTTGTCCTTACATACTTAGTGTTTCTTTCTTTTCTTATCCGTTTCTCGTGCGTCCTAAACAATTCCAATACCAAACCTTTACCTTGAACTCCACAACTCTCCTTCGTTCCCCGAAACTTTTATGTATTCTTGTGTTTCCACTCTTGTTTTATCGGATTCCTTCGTTCCCCAAACATTTACGTATTCTTGTGTTTCCACTCGTTTTATCTGTTTCCTTCGTTCCCCAAACTTTTACGTATTCTTCTGTTTCCACTCGTGTTATCTGTTTCCTTCGTTCCCCAAACTTTTACGTATTCTTCTGTTTCCACTCGTGTTATCTGTTTCCTTCGTTCCCCAAACGTTTACGTATTCTTCTGTTTCCACTCGTGTCGCACTAGACTCCTCAGTTTAGCAAGCGGGTTTTGCCTTGATTTTTCTATGAGTCCCAACTGACGAATTTCAGCTGTGAACGTGCTCCGTCTTCTCCTTCTTTCCTCTTCGTTCTCCCAAACCTTCACACACAAACTTCGACTGACGCAACGCTTCTATTCGAAGGGCGTATATATATGGTTCTAAACATTCCTTTTTAAGTTTACTAAAAGACTATTGTTGAAACAAAAACAGTTATGTAATCAATGCTGGAATGGTTTTACGTAACTTGTTGTTAAAATCTTACAAATTCCCTACGGTTCGACTAATTGAACAATGGCTAATAACTAAAGCTAAATGGAATTTAAAAAAAAATCTTTTACACAAGCATACTGGAGGGCACTGGATCGTAACAGCAAGGAAGGGAATAACTTGACTTGCTATCTTGAATATGTAACTCACAATAGCGCTTATCGCGGCAGGTAGCATGTTAGCTATCTTACTTCCAAGATCCTTCAAAGCCTCACCAACTCCATTAGCAATGGCGGCTAAGCCTTTTGTCAATATACCAACGACGGTACCAATTACGACACCTGCGACAGTTAACACTCCAATCACTGTGAATCCGTATTTCTTGAAGATGGCTTTTATGCGGTCTCGTAGCGACATACGATCTTTGATGGCTTCGATTTCTTTCTCGATCTCCTGTTTCTGATCCTCTAGTGCTACTACTTTATTCTTTGCCACCTCATATTCTGGAGTTCCCTTAGTTAATGAATCCATCTTTTTTATTTCCTCGGCCTTTTGTTTATCTTTTTCAGTGGCCATATCCTCTTTCATACTAATCTCCTTTTCCGTAGTAGGTCCAAGAGCGTTTTTAAGCGTTTTCGGTAATACATTTGGAGTGTCTACGGCGTCCGACAGTAAGTATGATCCAGCATTAATACGATTGAGTTTTATCACGACCCTATCATAGTCATCCAAACTAGCGGTGAACTTCTTTAGATCTGCTTTTGGAAACTTTATAGTGATTTGGTCCTGTGCATTTTCAGTCCGTCTTTCCAGTCTTTCAAATGGCGTTTCCGTAAACGACGTTTCCGCAGTACTACTGCCTGGTACCACATCATCACCTTGATTGACTAATTCTATATACTCAACTGAACTGGTTACCCAGTTACTACGATTTTTCCACAACCTATCACGTATGCTTTTCGTCGTATTTTTGAATCTATGCTTAGCTCTATTCCACCAATCCATTTCTGCCTCACCATCATCAGGTCTAATCTCCGCCCATTCTTCGGCAGTAAGATCATTCACATCGGCTCTACCTTCTTTGGATGTAGGATCGAAATCCATATGTCCTTCCATATTGAACACTGGATATGTGATATACTATTAGTATTGACAATATATTCAATAGTGGTGGTTTGTGGAACAAACATGATATCAACAAAGCTCCATCCTGATCATGCTCCTAGAGAGGGCGAATCTCTCAAAGCCAGACGTGCTATCTATCGGATGAATTTCAACCCCACAACGGCCAATCCAGGTATGACTTTGAGAGTTGATGTTCCCACGCTCGGCGAAAACAGACTTCTAGTACCTGATAGTCTGGCACTCATAGCCAATATCACTCTATCTGGAGGTCATCCCAACAACTATCTGGTGGCCAATGTCGGACGCTGTTTGGTATCGCAGCGGATCACAAGAATGAATCTCGATAGCTTAGAAGATTGTGCTAGGATAGATCTACCACAGGTATATAAAGATCTCTATCTATCTAAGCCAAAACGAGAGGCAAGTATGGCACAGGGTATTCAATCCAGCAACGTGAACAAACTTCGCTCCAAGGCCGGAGATGCAGTCAAGTCGAATGCGGTTGACAATGCGATACTGGCCGTATATGGTAGCAAGTACAGGATACCTATTGATCATGATATTATCACGACCTACGGCGTCTTTTATCCACATGCACTACACGAAGTCTTATCCTTTGCATTGACTCTAGCGCCAGCCATAGACGTAATAGTTGGATCTGACAGCACTAAAATAGGTACATATCAGCTCACAAACATCGAGCTCGAATACCAAACCATCGATAGTTCCGTTCTTGCAGCGCAGACCGAGCGAGTCTACGATTTTGGTAAAGACTTCATGTACAACCACATCGCATACTTCAGTACCATTCCAGTCAACACCGCAACCGACACACTCATAGCTGCAAACGTAAACATCCTTCGTCGCTCCTTAACTGGACTTCTTCTTCTCTTTGTGAAGCAACATACCTCAGGCACCCGAGACAGCGAGAAGTTTGTAAATCCGGGTATCACCAAGGTCGAGATGGACGTAAATGGACGCCCTAACGATCTCTTTCCTGCTGGGATGCTACCAGAAGACTTTTGGGAGTCAGCAAAGAATTGGTTTTGTGGAACAATGACCTCTGGGTCACAAACAACTACATCCATGACACCGCAAAAGTTTTACGAGAACAAGTTCGCTGTACTCATTGACTGTCGTACCTCTAAAGATAGTAATACTCATGGAGATGGTCTGGCCCAAATAGGCAGTGGTCAAAATCTACAGCTAAGGATTCATCGTACGGGCGACTTAGGAATTGTTCATATGCATATATTTGTGCTTGCTGATGCGCAGGCAACTATTGAACGTGGGAGGCTGTTAAATATTAAATATTAACCGTTCGCAAGGCAAGCAGGTTTGCAAGGCAAACAGATGGACGCACTAGTAGAACGAATCCCATTTAATGCCCTGATTGTGGGGCCAACGAATTGTGGAAAAACGGCTTTTCTTGTGGAACAGCTTCGCGGAGCCTTTCGTGAAAAATTTGACTACATCGTATTGATATGCCCCACATATGACCACAACGAAACCTATCGCGGCTTTGCTATAGGCGACAAAAACTTTCGCGTTATATCACCCTCACAGGATGCCATCAATGCGGTATTAGGGGTGTGTACCACCTACTACGAAGGAACCAATACTCTCTTCATCCTAGATGATTGTGCCGCTTCAAAGGATGTAAAAGGAAGAACTAGCAATATTTCGAAACTTGGCTTTTCTGCTCGCCATATTGGTATTTCGGTTTGGGTGCTCACCCAGCAACTCACAAGTATCTCCAAACCCTTTCGTGAAAATATAGCCATAGTAGTGGCCTTTCATTTGGTGTCGGCTATAGATGGTAAGAAACTTTTCGAGGACTACGGCGAAGGTATAGAGGTAGATGAGAAAAAAAAGTTGCAATCTGAACTCAAGTCCCACAAGTTCTCTCGGCTATGCTTTTGTTTACGAAGTCCTTTTACCGTTGTGTTAGAGCTACCTGCTCCTGTGATATACCACCACATACTATAACATGTCGGATTTGGATAAAGCCCTCGAAGACGTATTACGTGATAGTTTATCCGAAACAACAGGTCCTCCACCTACAACCCGTAGCGGAGCTACCTGTGAAGCTTGTCATGCAGTACACTGCGCTACCACCGATGAAGATCACAGCATAAAAATAGGTGACTATCGGGAAGCTCTTTCTATCCTAGCTGTGACTGGTACGACAAAAGAATATCTGGGGAAGGATTTTTCTATTGGGGACATTTCTAAGTTGCCTGATAAAGACATAGAACGCCTATATCGTAGATACCAAGCCGTCTTAGCAAAGCAAATAAATAACTGCTTAGTGGATAGAGCACTAAGTCTAGCAACTCGTGTAGTCGCATATGTGGTGCCTATAGATTCTCGACAAGAACTGTTGAAAGATCTACGAGAAGACCGCTTAGTCCGAAACGAGATATATGCCCTGGCTGGATCATTGGCCTACAAAGCAGGCCCATTCGTAGCACTAACTAGTGCCTTTTGTCATATTGTTAGCCATTATACGTCGGCGGAACAGGATGCCGAGGCGCAAGTATTGCCGAGCGAATATGAAGTGGCTACCCCACAAATCGATGAAGCACTTGAGGCATATTCAAATTTAAAGAATCTTTAGCGTAATCTTAGCGTAATGTTTAACGCAATTAGCGGTAATGTTAACGTAATTAGTGTAATGTTAACGTATTGAAGCTAAACACAACGAAGTTATAATAAGCTATGGCTGAAGTTGATCAAATTACTAATACGGACCCGAAGCCCGCGCCTAAGGAAAAAATCCAAACCGCGTGGGGGCTGGAAGAAAAATGGCAGAAACCAATCGCCTTGGTAGAGAGGCTCTTCGTGAGAAAGAGGAGGCTCGACAAAGCGGTGTATCTGGATGCGACATCGACGAATGCGAGAAGAACAAAGGCTGGTTCGATAACTTATCTGCCAATACTACGCTCACAGCTATTGGCGTAGGCGCTACGCTAGTAGGTCTATACTACCAATACAATGCTGGGTCTCGAGTGGCATCACCGAAAAACGCTGAAGACGCACGGCCTACCCATTCGGAACGAACACGCGTAAGGTCTACAATGGAGTAAGTCCATTTGAAGTCATAATATAATGAATGGATGTGTATGATGGTAGAGAATACGTTGATGAAAACATTACAGGACGCCGTTGTATTATCTGGACTAGCGGCAGGTATTGGGTTTTTAGCGAAAAAAATAACCAAAGAGTCCATGCTTAACGACCCTTCAGCTTCAGTCACAAACTACGCGAAGTGGACTGCCGTATTAGCGGGAAGCCTTGCAGCAAAGAAATACCTCGAGGACAAGGGGTATTGGAAGCCTGCTGAGTAACAGGTTCGTGTCGAAGCCATGGCATCAATAATATTTATGGCAATTGCCTTCGCCGTAGCGAGTGCTGCTGCTGGCATTGGCGCCCATGAAATCGAAAAAGCGATTAGCGGGCCGAATGCGGCTGCCGCAGAGATGGTAAGACATGATAAAGCTCAGGAGAAGGTAAATGCCGCTATGGCCGCCTATGAAAAAAATCGAGAAAAACGACTAGAAGCACTAGCCACCTGGAACCACTGGAAAGAAAACAATGCACACGTTGGACTTAAGGATAGAATCGATGCAATGCAAAAACTCCATATCTATCACATATTGCAAATGAAACTGGAAAAGCCTAAACTCTCGGATTATTATCGACCATCTAATTCGAGGAAAACTGCCGAATTGGTGGCCTTAGGTGGTAGCGTATTCGCGACTGGATACGTTGCCACTCGATTCTTATAAGAATTACTATGTAATTACTCCGCATAAAATGCGACTACTAAGTAGTAACTTTTCTGCTTAATGAAGATTAGAATGCCATATATATCGATGGATGCTAAACTTGCGAATACCTTCTACGGCCCTATGGGCTATTGGAAAGGCCGCGCAGCAATTAGCAAACTCTCAGTGGCGGCAAAGGTATCAGAAGACGTAGCTAAGAGTTGGTTGGAAAAGCAAGCCATATGGCAAATATATCTATCACCACCACGCTACATACCACGACCACATTGGACTGTATCGAAACCAAATGAGGTTCACCAAGCTGACTTGATATTCCTACCACACGATCGACCTGGACGTGGAAGGAAACTATATAAGTATGCTTTAGTCGTAATCGATGTAGCTTCTAGATATAAAGAGGCTGAGCCCTTGGCATCGAAAGATAGTGGAGAAGTGGCTGCGGCATTTGAGCGAATCTACAAACGTAGTCCACTAGAATGGCCAAAAACGTTGCAAGTCGATCCTGGGAGAGAATTCATGGGACGTATGTCTGAAACCTTAGAACTACGTGGTACGAAAGTTCAAAGAGGTGAGGCAGGCAATCACAGATCACAAAGCTTTGTCGAACGAGCAAATAGAACGATAGCTGAAAGATTGTTCGGATATCAATATGCACAAGAGATGGTACTTACTTCGGAAGGATCAGATGCGCGCAGTAGAGAATGGGTATTGAGGCTTCCTGAGGTTATCAAGGCCATGAACAACGAAGTTACTCGGCTAACAGGAAAGAACCCATCAAATTCTGTAGAGGCACAACAAGTAAACATAAAGACTCCTACATATTCTCGAACTGTTGGATTGGATGAAAAGCGACTACCATTTGACGTTTTAGTTCGATATCTCTATGCGTCTGGAGAATTGGAAGGGGGAACTAAGCGAGCGACCGATCCTGTATGGAGTTTACAGACATATATCATTTCACGTAGTGCTATATCTCCTAACCAACCAGTTCTGTACTATTTGACCTCCGTCCAAGGGGTTTCAAACGTTGCTCCGCAACCACCAAAGCGTGGATTTGTGCGTGAAGAAGTACAAGTGGTACCACCAAATACTGAACTACCTCCAAAGGGGATTCTAAGGCCATCACAGTTCGTTTGAGGCAAACAGATATCTTTATGTCCATGGGCTAGGGTATCGATTCCATTTTCGGAAATCCAACGTTTTGTGTCCAGGGGCGAAAGTGAGATTTTATTAACTCGCAGACCATAGATCTGGTGCCCAATGCTTCGCAGCATATTCATCCCATGTCTGAAGGTCTTCCTATCGAAAAGAGACTCCTTATACTGCTCGTGTCGCATATGCTTCTTCACAACATATTTCCGTATTCCTTTAGCCTTGCGAATCTCCTTGGTGTCTGCACATACGATTGAATACATCTTAGGTCGAAGTCCAACGTACTCTACGATGGCAACGCCTGCACACTCATCCTTCATCTTTCCAAGAACCTTTTTATTGGTAGTGTCATATAGTGGATGGTTTTTTGGGTAATCACTTGTATCGTATAGGTCTGCATTTTTGGCTATGTCGTCGTAGACGTCTTCTGTTTGGATCTCAAGCAATAGCGAATCTGTGTCTGTGTAGAGAAGTTCACATCGATTACCATATTGAGGCTGAAGTTGGTTGTAATAGAAATCGTACATCAGGTGTTTGGATAGGTCTAGGATGCTCATACCAACGTAAACTGGGCGGTTAAGTACGAGCCTGCTTTTATGCATGTGTAGGGCTACAAGGCCATCGTCAAAGATATTCGATCTAGCAAATGTTGGACTCGATATCAGCCGCCGAAGCTTGTCCTCCTCTCTTGCACGCACCAGCTTAACATCCACGCGCTTACGCAGATTCTCCATTGTCTTACCAAACACTGAGTTGTTCATCAGTTTGTAGAGGTCTTTCTCGAAATTGCTCGTAGCCAGTTTACGAAGGTCTGTATTCATACGTATATATGGCTCCATCCAAGGACTTTGGTCGAATATGAGTGCTCGGTGCACCTTTTTCAATTTCATACCAAGAGAAAGATATAATTGTAGATTTCTATAGTGCAGGACGTAGCGTTCTTTGTCAAATAAATTGGGCACAAGCTTTTCGACTTCGATTGGGAATACTTTTTCACCTAGTAGTCCGCATTGGTACTCTGACATCCATTTTTTCTGTACTTTCATACGTTCTGGGGCTAGTGGATACGAGTTGTGAGCGTCGTGGAGTTCTAGAGGATACTCAAGGTCTACCTCAAGGATATAACCTTTATCCGCATCTTTCTCGATATCGAGGATACTCGAGGTTTGTAGCTTTGCTACGTCACACCACTCAAATCCTCCTGTTGGTAGCGCTTGGCTCATAGCCCATCCGTATAGGTTGTTCGCATCCAGATACTGTATGTACGTAGTGGGCTTGATTGGGTCGTATTCTGCCGCATATGGATTGTTGGCCTTTGCATGGCGTCGACTGACCATCGAAATGCCGCCTCGCATACCTTTCTCGATGAAAAGATGCATATCGTAGTCGGTGAGCAGCTCAAGCTCTACACCAGTCTTCTTTAGCAATGCATCCCACGATAGACCGGGGCTCGTATAGTAGTGAGCTGGGTCCAAGCCATAATTTTGCATACATGTCGCTCGAAAGCCTTCAAACACATCTGCGAGTAAAAGTACATCAGTTCTAAGATATAGGTCGTGGTAGTCTCCCATAGTTTGACAATCGAATGCATCCCAAACCTTCTGTGCGTGAGTATAGTCCTCATCTGAGATTCCTTCATCAGAAAGCTTGCTATAAAAAGCATCGCGTGGCGGTAGCTCATCCTGAAACCTCTCCCAACTGTCCATATATTCGTATGGGTAAACGCCCTTGCGCCCAAGAAGGTGTGCATTGAGGGGTGTATGCGAAACGGTTATCGGAAGGCGAGACGGGTCGAGTTGCTTTATGCTCCCTTCTCCACACTGGGGGCAAGTCCCCACTAGCTCCCAAGCCTCGTTAATGACAACCAGCTCATCCTTATCGCATCGTTTACATTTGCCCGCTGCCTCTATAGTACTACAAACCAATTTGTCTAGCGACCCCAAGAGAAATTGCGCGCTATCAATGAACCGGAGGTTACCAAGTGAGAATGAAATGTACTTCTCCATGTTATTTGGTATGCAATTTATCTGCCCCTCTACTTTGGAAATAGACTGCATTAAGAGATGAGAATCGTATCCCCGCAAATTATGGAAGACTACTGGTATTATGGTCTTCTTTGGGTCTATCCGCAGGAGTAGATTGCAGGCATTGTGTGCTGCTCCACGATACTTTCCAGTGATATGGCAGTGATCGCGAACCGAGTCCCCATTAAGAGATTTCTGACAAATGTGGCAAATGGTTGCACCGCGGTGGGCTATAATGTCCTCTCGAGTCATGCGTAGGACTTTACATTTAGATAGGGCTGCCTTAACTTTCTGTTCTTCTTGTCGTATTGCCTCCAGGAACATTTCCGTAGCGTTGGGCCCTCTATAGACGACTGGAGTCTCCGTATCGCCATCACATCTCACCACAATGTAGCCGAATCCGCAAGCCTCATGTAGTTGAGTTTTCTGGGTGTTGCTTTTCCCCGGATAAAGCTCTGGTCCTTCGATCTTGGTTGTCAGCGCCTCGAAATCGGCGTAAATGATGTAGGGAACCTTTAGCTGTTTGTGCCAGTTCTGAAAGGATAGCTTGTTCTTACCCTCTTCAGGCATCTCAACTCTAACTGCTGTCTGTCCTATACCTTTGCATTCTGGAATGTGTTCTTCGAGGAGATCTTCTCGGCAGTATCCGTGGAGACACCTCTCGCAGAAGTGTTTTCGGTGCTCGTGCTTGCTCTGATCGTAGAGAAGCCGATTCAAATCCTTGATCCAGGCGTAGTGATACTTTACGGATTTCTCTATTAACAGCAAGTTAATGCGTTTGATGTCCCCACATTGCTTGCTAATCCTGTAGACTATCACCCCTTTCTCCAAGCCGAAGACATTGATTGCAAGGTTGTTTTGCTTCTCAAACCTGCAAATCTGTGATATGGGGGTTGGCACATCAATTCCTGTAAAGTCTAGATCATCCTCTATAGGATACTTAGATGGTCTTTGCGTATTAATCTCAGCGGGGAAGAGTGCTGATCGGAGTGTCCAACGAAAACAGTTATCATCCTTATTTTGAACATTAATCACAGCCCTCTTGTTTTGGACTTCTTTAGGTAGTGGAATGTATGAGCCTCCTCGTAGTGGTTGATATCGTGCGATGTTTAGATAAAGCAGAACTACTCGGTCTACCACCCAGCCTGAGCCTATATGTATCCATTTCTCCAGGGTCTCTTGGATCACAGGAAAAGACTCGTCTAGCGCGGAATTGATTTCGTAGGCTTGCAATACGGCCTCCTGGTTGTGGCGAAGCATTACCTCGCTGAATTCTTCACTACCATCGAGTTTGTACTTCATTAGATGTACTTTCAAGGCTAGCTGGAACTTCACCCCTTTTAGATCGACGATCTCTTCCTCCAGCTTTTTGCGTATTGTGTGGCGTACACCATTTAAGAAAGCCATTGGGTCTGCACCAAGTTCATGGCCCTCTGGAACATCCATCTGCCAGCCTCGTAAGAAATTACCAATGACCCATGGAGTGCGTTTGAATACTAGTGGGGCGAAATTGCGCTGACGTGGGGCTGAATTACGATTCTGTCCATATACATCTAGTTGGTCTGTCTGGTAGTTGTCGTACGACCAAACAGGCTTCTTGCGTAATGGTGGATCGAATTCCTTCAAGACATCCTTTAGCTTATTGTGGGATTCCTGCAAGACCTCATTAGGCTGAGTTTGGTACTGTGTCGGAAGTAAAGGTCGTAATAAAGACCTCTTGACTGCTTCCGGAATAGGCTCGTCTAAGATGTTTTTTTACGACGTCTCGGATAGCTGATGGCTGCATTTCTTCAAGCAACTGCTCAATATATTCATCCATTTCTATAGGGATATGATATATGTCTCACTACTACGAATATAATATGAGTATATCTATTCTTTAATAGGGAGATTTTTAGCTACAAGTTCAGTCAATACAGCGTCGAAATCATTTCTAGCCCTCCTACCTATACGCATCAGTTCTCTGATAGGTAAATTCGTCATAGCAAGTTCAGTCAATACGTCGGCGAAATCCTTTCTAGCCCTCTTACCTTTACGCATCAGGGCTATCTGTACGTTTACATTACCACACGGGCGACAAAGTCGCGTCTCTGCTTGAGTCCCAACTCCACACAAACGACAGGGGTATGGCTCAAACGATCCTTCTCTTATCTGGAGCCGATGTTGCTTACAGCACTCGAATAAACAACTCTTACCACAAATAGTTCTCCTGCCAATTGTTAACCATCGGCACTGATTATGTCCTCGCATTTTGTGGCTGATAATATAACGGTACCATTTCTCTAATAGGGATTTTTAATGGTGACATTAAATTAGCCGTGTTTTTTTTCGTTCAAGTACTAGTATATATAACGTATGATGGGCTGCCCATCGTGGTCCTCCTCTATGGTGAGCTGAAGCGCTTAACGAACCACTCAACGACATCGTGTTGGTCATTATCACAGGCATCAAGTATTGCGAGCTCGACGCATCCATCGCGTATGTCGAGATCGTAGTGCTCAACGAGCCACTTAACAACATCAAGATGACCATTTCTACTGGCACAGCACAGCAACTTTAATGGATTATACTTTTTGGTGATCTGGAAGTGTGTAATGAACCACTTAACGACATTAAGACGACCCTCTCCACTGGCCACTATTATAGCACAACGAACGTATTCGTTGTTATGTAGGGTGAGCTGGAAGTGGGTAATGATCCACTTAACGATATTGAGACGTCCATTTTTGCTGGCATGGCACATCAAAGCGTATACGTGGTCATGCTCTATGGTGGACTGGAAGTGCTTAACGAGCCACTTAATGACATTAAGATTACCATCTTCAAAGGCATAGACTAGCACAAAACTATCGTCGTCATATACGTCATTCTCGGAAATACTGAATTTCCTAACCAAATTATCTCTCTCATCATCGTTATGAGCAGACATAAGCCCGAATAGGACTACTCGTCTACGGAACTTTTGATCTACGTTTTTGTAGCGTGCTAGGGATGCGGCATCATTTAGATGTTTTGAAGTCGAAGCAATAGCGGCAAATGATGTGGGACCGGCATACTCTACGATCTTAGTCAAGATTTCTATAGGAAGGTACAATATATTAGCCATAGTATACGGGATGCTTCGATATAGTAGCTGTGGTATAACCTCATAATATGATGGTAACATGTCTGTAATAGGGGTTTATTAATGGTTGCATTAAATGCGTATTGGTGGTAGTTCTTCCTGGGGGAATCGGGGGGGGCTTATATGAGGAACATGTGTGTTGGATATGGGCTTATAAAAGGAACAATTTCGACGATTTTTGTGGGGGGTAGGGAGATATAATGAGGAAAAAAGAGCTTATACGAAGATGTGAATTAGGACCGCCATTGTATATACTACTCTATGTTTTATTCCGAAGGGACAGACATGGCGCAAAGAAAGGTGGAGGAATACTGGCCTATGTTGCAAATGGACTAAGGGCTGACAGAGCTGTGAACTTAAAAGATAAAGACATTGAAGCCTTGTGGCTCAGGATTAATCCTTACAATTCAAATCGATCCATCTTAGTCGGCGGAATCTATCGACCACCAAATTATACAGTAGATACGGACGTAAAGCTGGAGGCGAACCTATACTCGGGCCATATCAGTCTATAAGTATGATGCATGGTAATTTTTGGGATTGGGTTGAATTGATTCCTGTGGTTTGTACAGGTTTGGGATGAGCCGTGATGTCACACACCAGTACAAAACACTGGGATCTGTTAACACAATCAGAAAAAAAACCAGCCACAATACCTGGGACTAGGCTGGTGCCACATATATTAGCAATGTTATATACGAAAAATGATTGCGTCTGAGTATGTGAAATATTATTTAATCGAATATAAAAAATACCACCATACAAAAGATCACATCAAAATTAGTATGCTGACTGAGTTTGAAGCAAACATTTTCTTATCAGTAATCATACATCTGGTTCTATTTAGAGGAGTTATGCAGTTACATTTTATCATGTCTATAAACTTTCCTTTCAATAATAGTTCTTTCAGAATGTTGATGATCATAAACTCAGGTGTTGAAGCAGGTGAATGGTTTTCCTAGAGTACAACTGTCAGTAATTATTTCCGTGTTTCTATTTTACCTGGATCCTTCCATCCACAGTTTTTATTTTCGAGTGTATGAGATTCCCTTCCATGTCATTGGAAACAGTTATTAAAAATAGCTGTCAATTACCAACTACATCCATTGTCAACTACATGCAGCTGTGCTCCCAATGAACTGGTATAAAGTTCTGTGCTGAACTGGTAATATGATGTTCCTTCATGGTTATTTTTCTGGACTTGCTGAATCAGCTTTGAAGTTCATTAGCTTTATAGGCATACAGCATGATATAGGGAAGTACAACGGTGGGTACAATTCCCCCGGGCTCCATGTCACTTAAAACAGTTATTTAGCTGTAAATTACCAACTACTTCCACTGTCAACTGCATAGATGTACCATCTCCAAATAGGTGCTTTCATTTCCAGCACCTTAGTCAAGACTAGAGACATACATGTAGCATTGATATAGATATACATATAAAAGTTAATTGTCCTGTGATGTTCAAAATTCTGAGCAACATTTGTTCAGTGCATTGATACAAAGTTCTATGGTTAACTGGTAATATGTGCCTTGTACATGGATTTATGTAATCTGCAGGCAGGACTGAATCAGCTTTTTGGAGAACACTACAGGAGTTCACTAGGCCAGCCTCACTGGGAAGTACCGTACAACAGTGGGAATAATTATTATGCCTGCAAATATAAAAATATGGGTGTGTAAATATATTATTGATTTTTGACAGGCAATATAAGCTTGTTAACACACATAGAAAATATATCCCTCCATAACCCTACATGTACCTTTGCTATAAGCTCCTGGAAGCTCCATATGTGGATCCTGAGGCAATATGGCTAACCTGGTAATATTGTGGGCCTTGTTGGCAAATGTAATCTACAGACTGGTTATTTTTCTGGACTGAATCAGCTTTATTGAAGATTACACTATAGGAGTTCACTAGGCCAACCTCACAGGGAAGTACAATATGTAGGAATAATTATGCCTGGAAAAAAATGTGGTTAGGGTTAGCAGAGCTAGTTAACATACAAAGAAAAAAATACCTTCCCTTCATTCCCTCCCCCTACATTCCCTGTTGAAAACTTACCTTTTGTTATGAGATTAATAAATCATACATACTGTACATGTACAATGTATGTCTTTATGTCTTATAAATTATATTAAAAATGTTTTTTGATAAACTGATTTGCAGCTATCACTGTCAAATTTCTGGTATGAAATGAAGGTTTATTTATTAGTTAATCTGGGATTTTCATGTGTGATTTTCTTAGTAATACCACGATCACCTCAGCTTTGTTTGTTTGTTCAGGGACATTTAAACTCTAAATTCCCTCATCAGCATGGATACTTGTTCTAATTTTCTCTCGTTGACATGCAAGAATGAAAATTAGAAGGGCATGCATGCTGATGAGGGTTATAGCAGGTCATTATAAAAATTTGTCCCTAGCAGAGTGCATGAATGCCTGTCAACCCTGTACCCTACCTATTTTATGGCTCAAGAAAGGTCTTCTCTTCATTTGTCAAACCCGCTTCTTCCATACATGTGAAATAATTATACTTAAAACCACAAACATGACATGATTAAACTCTATGCGTGCTCCTGGAATATTTAGTCAGCCACATATTACATTTTATTTTTACATTTTACTTGACATTTTATTTATTCTTCACAAAATCAACACACTTGCAGGGTCCAGTTCAACCAATGGTGCTCAATCAAGCATAACAAAACGTTAAAAAAACTCAACTATGGTAACTTTAGTTTAGGCAGAGAAAAACTAAAGTCCTCTGAGATTAGTTTCATTAGTCAGTGATAATAGTATTACAAAGTAATAGCATGAAATTAGTGATTAAATTTCCCCTTGACCCTTGGGAGGATTTATGCAAATTCTCCCTAATCCCCCTCAGCCATAAATCCTCCCTCCGCTCTCGGGGTAAATTTGATAACTAATTTACCTTATGCCATGCCATTACTTATAATAATAATATTTTGGAGTTTGGACTGATTTTACTTACCAGTAGCCTGACTGTTAGGTCTATTTGATTTTATTAAACAGGGTTTAAAAAATCTGCTCTATCTGTGAATAAATTCAAATCAAGCTATCCTCCATACTTTCTGTGGCTTGGCTTGGGAAAGAAATAATATTAATTATAATAAATTGATAAAAAGGATGTAAATGATGCTGGAGTACCCATTCAGCTAGCAGCTACATGTAGGTTATAAAAAAACATAGTTGCATCATTGCAATGATTATGGCAGAAGAAAATATATTGTACAAAATGTTGTAATATACCAAAACAGACAACTGAGACAGTGTTGGGGTCTGGCAGTATTTATTAACATAATATAAATTATTATTACAATATATTTTAATATGTTACAATTTATTTACATGATTGAAATATAATATTAATAGTGATACAAAAGCTGGATGGTATATTGTTAGTAAAGCATGAGATAGTTACTACCGAGACATACAAGGCCTAACCCATTGGCTATATCCAGCCTGATGATAATTTTACAGTATTGCTCAACTAAAAGTAGGCTGTACCCTGCCAGACTCCAACCTTATCAACTGATTCTGAATATCTAGATTAATATTCACTTCAATTATAAATTATGGAAATTAAAATAATTGTACAAAGTTTGAAAACTAAAGTTAGGTGATTTAAAAACAATTAGGTAGTCATTGTTGCAATTTTTATTGCCATTATTAGCACTGTCATCAACATCAATATTGTTTTGCATTAATACCATCACCAGTACCATTTCCATTGTCACTATCTTATCATTGTACATGGTCAAATGACCCATATCTCAGTTTCTCTACAGGTAATTTTGGTCAATTTCCAAGTAGCCATTTGTTGATAATGGCCCAACATTGCAAGTCAGTAATACTGTCATTATCATCATCTTAACATACACTACCTGGTATACATATGATATATGTATCAGGAGCCATATTATGTATATATGATAGTAGTATAGTAGGGCAAGTATGGAGCACGGGTACTTGACTATGCATGAGCTATGCCCATATATGGTCATAACAAATTAATTATTCATGAGGCTATGCCCATATATGGGCATACCGGAAGCGAAACAACGAAACGGTTTCGCAAAACCGGAAGTGAAACAACGAAACCCGAAGCGAAACGGCGAAACCGGAAACGAAACCACGAATCGGTTTCGCAAAACCGGAAACGAAACAGCGAAACGGGCGAAAAACCGGAACTACGTCAGAATCTTACCCTGGACTGAAAAACGGAACTACGTCAGATGTTATACATGCCTATAAATATAGAAGCGCCAAGGCTTGTTTCACTAATTCGTCTGAGAAGGGAAAAAATGGCTACCTCCATGAACGTTCCCCTATCCAGTGAAATGGTGGAGGTGTATCGGATCGACGAGTGTGGTCTGAAGAGAGTGGTGGCCCGCCTGAGTAATTTTGGGGTGTTGGAGGGCTGTATGGAGCCTCTGAGGTATTTGTGGAGAATATCACCCCGCGATGAAGAGTTCGAGGAGAAAGAGAAAGAGAAAGAGAAAGACAGCCTATTCGATACGGCAATCATGCAAGAGCGTGAATTCACTTCCACCTCCTTGAACGCGCAAGAGGCCTACGAGGATTGCATGGTGCGTATGTCCAGTTCTTCAGAATGTGGTGTATGTACCTACAAGGATAAGCAAGGATACACGCACAGCAACTGGATGGAACGTCTTCCCGATGGTCGGACGATGTCTCTCAACAAGAGGTTTACCTATAAGGTGCAGTCCAGACAGCCTGAATTATTGAAATACACCCCTCGGTATGGCCATGAAACACAACATTTCACAAGCTTCGTGTGGGATCTCCATATAGCGCACGTTCAGTTCCCTAAGAAATGCGAGATTATGATGGATCTAGAGCTGGAGAAGAAAGACGAATACTCACAGAGACTTAGAAATGAAGAGATCATCCACTACTTGGAGACCCGCCTGGAGACTCATCCCGATGGAGCGGTACGTTGTTGGGAACGTTCTGTCTATCCCATCGCCAGGATCCAACAATCGCTGGGGGGTGTGGATGCCCAAGAAGCGGCATGGTTGGCGAGGCGTTTATCCTATCCTTTGAGAGAAGTGGTGTTTCATGTACAACCGACGTTTAAACAACTCTTGAACTGTATCGAAGGTCTGGGTGCAGAAAAAGAAGAAGTCGAATCCTACGATGTGTATTTTGAGTGTTATACACAGCTCGTGGATTTCCAGAAGAAGTACAGTATCGAAGACGACGAGGTCATTCTATGCCACCGCACTTGGATGGTAGAAGATGAAGAGTTAAAGAAGGTCTACGAGCGCCAACTCCAGACCAGTAGAAGCAGCGAGGAGCTACAGTATCGCAATCGAAGGCAAGAAAAATGGCTCAAGAGGGCTCGAGCTGTGGTGAAGGAGAGTGAACAAGAATACGCGCAAAGATGCGACCAAGTAGGTCGTGCGCGTCGGAATTCCGTATCGTCCATGAAGAAGAATGATGATGAAGAGTCACAGAAGTCACAGAAGTCGCAGCAGCAACCCATGGACACATGCTATAGACGGAGCCAGCGTGTGTATGCAGAATGGAGCAAGAACCATTGGTTTCTAGGCTACGTTCAGTTGGTGGTCGGTAAGACGGTGATGGTGAAGTTTGACGATGGAGACACTAAAAGCTACACCTGTTCAAAAAATGAATTTCATCATCCCAAGGTTGAAGACATCTCCCAGTTGACGATGGCGAAGCCCTACGTGTACGATGGCAATAACTACCTGGGCGACAAGGTTGTGGCGCGTTGGGAAGATCGTCACTACTATCCTGGAAAGATAGCCGAGTACGACAACGAGGCTGTGACGGTCGAGTTTGACGACGGGTTTGAGGAAATGTACAAACACCCTGTCCATAAAGAGTGGTTTCTGAATTCTATTAGAGGCACCTCTCTCTTCTCATCTTTTGAGGAGCTGGCGAACCAATCCCCACAGAAAAGGATAAAGCTCGCTCCGGCGTTAGACACCCTTCAGTAGCGCTATGATCTTTTGACACCGGAACTACGTCAGAATATTAAATCTGGCATGGGTATAAAAAACCGGAACTACGTCAGATGTTATAGTCGCTTATAAATAGAGTAGTGCACCATGTCTTGTTTTATTATTAATCATGGACATGGACATGGACATGGACGATACATGGTTCAAAGAGAACAGGAGTCAGCCTGGTTATATACCTTTGTTGAAGTATATCAGATCCGGGGGCGATGAAAAGACCCTAGTCTGCAGTACCTTTCGCTACATTGTAAAATGTATGAATGACACATTACTTCCTGAGGAGGGGATTCGATTGTTAGTGGCCATGACCGATTTTCAATTGGATTTTGGCACTATGAGTGAAGTTAGCAGCTCCGTGCTTTTGGCAGCATTGTGTATAAAATGGGATGTACTTAAAGACAATGATGAGGATGAGGAGGAGGAGGATGATTGATGGATTGAATGAGATGTTGTAAATAAATAAATAAAAGACCCCCCAGTCGTCCACTACCTCTCAGTAGCGTCATGTCCTTTCACCACTGCAGTTCGCCGTCGAGAGGTCGGACCTCCTCGGAAAGACTGACTCATGTGTTTACCCCGAAAGGGGGTCTAGAAAGAAGAAGAAATGTGCAAGAATTTTGCCGTTTACGCGGCGAACTGTCTAGTATCGCCCTGAAACTTTTACTGGACAATGCCGAGAGGCATTCTATTAGTATGCAAGGCGACGTTGTAAATAAAGCCTTATTAAAGTGGATGTATCACGCCTGTGAGGCAGAACGGATCTTGTTGGCCCGAGAGAAAGACTGGCAAGAGTTTGAGCAAGACGTTAAAGCACAAGGTATAGAAGTGGTCGATGGAGAGGCGAACTAGAAAGCTCCTTGGTATAGTGGTAGGCTTGATCCTGTTTTTGATCCATCAGTTTTTTAACCGGAAGTTAGAGGGAGGAGGAGGAACTACGGCGGAAGTACGTCAGATGCTGGATACGGTTTTGGATTTGACATATTTAGAACCCTCCTATTCTTGCAATCATTCGACCTCGACTGCGGAGCTGTGAACATCCTCCAGAGATAAAGATAAAGATAAAGAAAGAAAGAGAGAGATGGCAAGTCACGAGGAAGGAATGAAGTTGCGGCCTATTATGACCTTAAAACGGGTGAATGCCCCCGAACGTGCTGTGTTCGAGTACGACCACCCCATGCATCTTCTGGTGGGCAAAGCCAAGCCCATGGTCTTATTGTTGCGCAAGATGACCAGGGAATTGGACGAGATCCTAGAATACTTGGAGGCGGTGTCCAAACCCGATGTGTCGGCCAAGGACCTAGACAGGCTGAGTCTGACCCAAAGAAAACTGCCCAATTGGGTGGAGCGAGAGTTTCTGGAACCCGGTTTTTCTCTCCATGGAAGTATGATGGATGAATACCAGATGAAAGTGTACGTGGGCGATGTGGACAGAATAGCCCGTGAGATGTTGAAGGTGGGCATGGGGAAGTTGTTGGACGCTCATCTTAGTCACGGGGTGTTCTCCGACGATGTGGAACCCGACACCGTAAGACCTAGGACGGTGACCAAGAAGGTGCGTAGGCAGTTGGCCACCTCCACTCGGAAGTACGCCAAAGCAAAAAAATGTATTCCAGAGACTCCAGAAAAAAAGAACGAGGTTGCCAAGCAGGAAAAGAAGAAGAAGAAGAAGAAGGAGACGAAGTATGTGCATCTAGTGCCCTACCCAACAACAATAACAGACAGCGGCTACTGTCCTCTTCCTCCTCCTCCTTCTACCCCCGTTCCTGCCAGTGTTGCCCCTCTCGTGTTCACCCCCGAGAACATACCACCGCCCCCTCTAGCGCCTATAAAGAAGAATAAGAATAAGAATAAGCCGAGAAAAAAGCTGCATCTCAACATCCCGCCACGTAGTCTTATGGAGGATATCATGTCTGAAGTACCTCCCACGCCTATTGTCCAGGACAAGCCTTGGGACTTTGAAGTTCCGTCACTACTACCAGAGCCAGTGTTGATCGAGCAGCCCGAGCCAGGTTTTAGCAATTATATTATGGCCGGTATCAAGCAAAGGGAAACGGACTTACTACAACGCCTGATGAATGGCGAGACTCTTACTGCTGTAAATTTTTAAGAAAGCAAAACGGAAAAAAACATGTATGCTAAAGTGTCAGAAATAAAAAAAGAGAGTAGACGATTCAGGTGTCCTGGTATTTATTTATTTTTTAAATGATACACTCAACCAAGGGTTAATAATACTACTGGGAACACGTCCTCTTCCTTTCGTTTTCGTTTTCTTTTTCTTTTTAATCTGTATCGTTGACGAGGGCGATGTCTGCGGTGGGTCGGGTCCTAGATACTTGGTCTTTTTGGGGCGTGTCATGATGTTGTAGTGCGTTTTCGTTTTAGGAACATGAGGTGTGGAAGGGGGCAGTGTAGGCGCTTCCACCGTCTTCTTCTTCTTTTTAGGTGGACCAGGGGTTCCTACGGGGGGCGACGGCAGAGGGGGAAGCGACGAATCTTGTTCTTGTTGTTGTTGTGGGATGCCGGCGGTCGCGGTATTATTTTTCTGCCAGTCGCGTGAGTCGGCCATAAGTTTACGATAACGTTTGAGCATGTTTTCAAACATGTTGATCTTGATTTCAGGATTGATCTTGCTGTTTAAAATACGGTGGATGTTGTCGTTGGTGTCCACCAGATTGCTGGTGTAAGGCGTTTGTCGTTCTTCTTGTAGAATAGCAGCTACTTTGGCCATACGGCTGGCATTCGCTCCACCGCCTGTTTGGTCCAGAGGAGTCTCGACAGACTGTACATCCCCCATATTTTTTTCAGGAACTACGTAGGCACGCTCATTGTACTTCATCTCTCGAGTACTGAAGAGAAAATCAAATCTCACGCCGTATTTATCTCTTTTTTTCTCGGGTGAAGAGGGAAAGGTCTCTTTTTTTATTTCTGTCTGGATTTATCGATTTTAGCCTTGATGGTTTTGAAAATGGGTTTTAAAATCATAGGAAGAATGGAAGAGGCCAGCATGCCTACAACAGCTCCCACACCCCCGCCACGTTGTCGGAGGGCACGTTGACGACGCTGGGCCGATTGATTGGGATTCCCCAAGATGCGTAAGGCCTTGGTAATGTGAGGTTTGTTCTTGATGTCATCGAGGATGCTGCGATGGACCGCAGGGGTGTTGCCTCCAAGAAAGTTGTGCACCACTTCACCACAGGCTGTAATTTGTTCGGGCGAGGCATGCAGGGCTAGCTTATGACACTGATGCTTGTTTCCACGGGCCATGGCCTCTAGAAAGACCCGGTGCTTGTACAAACGTGTGGACCTATGCGTTTTTACCCGAGGCATTTTTTTCAAGGTCTCTTTTTCGTCTTCTTCTTTCTTTCCAACTTGTTTAGATAGACGGGTCTTCCCGCGACGGTGATGAATGGCGGTGGGCTGCGTAGACTACCTCCCACATGGTGGGGGAACACGTCTTTTAAACCATCGTAGCGTGGAGGCCCATGTTTCGAAAATAAAGAGCTGCCTTTTGTTTGACGACGGCTTTTCCTTCTTCTTCTTCTTCCTCCTCTCGCCATGCTGTTGGGATATGTGTTTTTTTAGTGACCCTGCAGGTCTTTTTATAGTCTAGCCTATAAAATATCCCCTAGAATAGGGATGCCTCGAAACGGCGACTTGTTTCCAAAAATAAGTCCACCTCCTTTTCGACTTCTTCTTTTTCTTCCTCTTTTCTTTCGACCCCCTACAGTACGGCGTCATTTAAGAAGACTTTTTTTCTTTCTCGGACGACGGCCACCGGATTGACGACGGACCATGATGGCGGGCGTGAATGTTGTGGACTAGAGGCGGGTGTGTGCGGGTTTTTATAATTTTTTGAAGAGACGGTATAGGGCTTTATACTTGGCAATTTTTTTACGGCCTTTCTTAACCGTGGCAGGGTTCCGTAATCGCATTGAAAGTGCGTGTAGATTGCCGGCTAAGCTGAAACTACGGCCCCGCTGCCGTCGACGACTTCTTTTTCTTCTTCTGCTGTTGGAACGTTGGCGAGGCCGAGCCATGTTGTTTCTGAAGATGAGGGTATGAACTACCCCTGCAGCCTTTATAGTTTTTTCATCAGCTCGCGAACGAATTTAAGAGCATCTTTTGCATGCTTGGATTTGGCTAGAATAGGTCTGAGGGCAGACCCGGCACTGTCGGCAGCATAGCTGATCGCTTTATTCTTGATGAAGTCTTTAACCCCTCTTCCACGACGTCGACGTTTCCTTCTTCTTCTTTTTCCACCCACCACACTTTTACGTCGACCGCCTCGTGTGTTAGCCATAGCGACACTGGGGAGGCTAGGCGGGAATGACGGTCTATTTATATCCTAGTTGTCTTTCTAAATCCGCTTGTCTCTTCGCACTCTTTTTGACAGCATTTCCAAACCGTTTCAGTTTATTTTTCTTGTCCCTTATCTTACGTATAACGTCATCCACCCAAGTGTGACCGCGCCCCCTACGGGCATTGCTGCCTGTGACGGTGGCGGAGCCCTCGCTACTGGTGCTCCTCCTCCTGGCTCTTCTTCTGCGGCGGCGGGCAGAAGACCTGTTGCGAGGTCCAGGCATGGACAAGCTTTCCGATTGACGTTCCACGACCGGCTGCTGTCCTTTCCGCACCGTCGTCGTGGTGCGTGTGCTGGTAATGGTTTGATGATCTCCTTGCCCCAAGTCTCGACGTACGGACCCGCTCGACATGCGATGGGTGTTCTCTCCTTGAACGTGAGTGTAATCGTTATCGTTGCGGGCGGGATGTTGGTTCTCTACAATCGCCTCATTAATACGGTCTTCAATACGATGCAGTCGCGCTTGAAGATGCTGTCGTACAGAATCTTCCAGTCTTGGGTTAGTGTTGTGAATCATTCTATTGAGATCATCCGATTGTTCTATCAGGGCGTTTAAGGACAGGGTGTTTGTAGCATCGCCTGAGTTATCCAAAGGCACCTGCTGATCGAGAAAACCGGTCACGAGCCGACGCACCTGTGAGTCTGTGTCGGCGGACGGTGCTGGCAAGGTCTGTTGTTGTTGTTGTTGTTGTCTTGGAGGAGGCGGAGGTCGCGGGGAAGTCGCCGGCAAGGAAGCGTACGTGTCATTGATCAGGTCTGCCAAGGGCTGTGTCGGCGACCGAGTAGGCTGTGGTGTACTGGTGGCTGTGGCGGCGGGTAGTCTCGCATTCGCGATGACCCGTTCAAATTCCCTTTGGAGTTGGGCCGTCTGTGGATCGGTATCTTGTGTGATAGGAGACAAGGTGTCTTCATAATTGGAGATGGTGATGGGAGATCTAGAAGGGGTGGCGGCGGCAGCGGTGGTAATAGAGGGCGAGGTGGGGTTGGAGCGGATGATGGTTCGTAGAGTGTCCTGAACGTCACCTACCAGTTGGTTGGCGACAGACACCTGTCCGCTGAGCATAGCCTCTTGCGAGGTCAACAGCCGCTCCACCGAATCGTTCAGCAGAGTCGGCACAATCTCTCCGGCATCCCATCCTGAAGGAGCGCTCATTTATTTTTTCCCTTAGGCAGCCAAATAACCTGGTAGTCGGGGTCGGAAGGTAATATGTTCCCGCGAAGCCGGTAGGCATCGTCTGTATGTTGTGTAAAGTCAAACAACATGTACTTATACTCTGCACTCTGGGACCCCCCTTTCGTAGCGTCGTGAAAAGCTTCTTGCACGCGAGCTTGTTCTCGGGGAAACGCTTGCCGGATCAGATTGGTCAACTGCAACCGGTCACGAGGGTTATTGAACATGATGACATACTGCGTGTTGAGACTCATGGTCCGCGAATGTTTTCCTCGGGGAAACATGTTTTGCGTTAATAAAATAGTGGTAATGTTCCGATGATGGGTCCCGCCTGTAAACAATTTTTCTATCATACCGCTGCTTCCGCTTTCTTGCATGAGATCGTCTAGGACGAGTAAGGTGCCCTCTCTGCGGCCGGTATCACCTCCCGTGTAATCGTAAATGTTTTCAGGAAGCCCCTCGACCATCGTCACACCTTGTTTTTTCAACCCCTCAAAACCAGGCTGCCATTCGCCATAACAGTAGACGACATGAGTTATGTATTTTTGAAACGCATCTTTACGCTGGCGTATGAGCTCTAGCGTGAGCGTCGTCTTACCGCTCATCGTTGGGCCCACGATCGTGATGTTCGAGGGGACGTGGAAGCGGGGATCAAAGCGGGGTGACTTTAGAGGTTCTCCCATAACGACTGACACAGGATGGAAGTGTTCACAGGCTTTTATTCGTTTTTTTCGACCACCCTAAGACTAAGTTATTTAACAAACACGACGTGCACAAGCACGGCTCTGACAAACTTGACTTAACAATTGTCTCCGTCGTTTTATTTTACGGATGCGTTCTTTAATCATGCGACGGCATACATAAGAACATACTTTAAAGTCATTGTCTTTATACCGTCTTCCGGGGTAGGAATCGATAATGTCTTGCATCGGTCTTTTCTTCTGAATGCGTTGGTCCAGGTAGAAAAGACAATGGTGTCCACACACGGCCGAGGTGTTGGCTTGAAGTCTACGGTCGTTGTAGAGAATGTCGCCATTGCCGAGGGTCTTCATGCATTGTACAAAACCACTACCGTAATGTCCGGGTAATTCCCCAAAACTGTCGAAGAACTCCACGGGGTGGTGGGAATTCTTAAAAAACATGGCGATCCAATGCACCCCCGGACCTTCAGACGTGTCTGTGTTGCTAATCAGACCGGCAGGGTAGTGGCTTATTTGTTGTGGCATCGTGTCTATGGAGAAAACACCTAGAAATTGGCGTTGGAACAGGCGAGGCTGTGCTCGGCCGATAGTGTTCAGGTCGCTGTCAGACAATCCCTTAAACAGGTCGGCCCCCAATAGCTTGTTAACGGGGGTCGTGGTGGTGGTCATGTTGTGTGTGGGGGCAGGCTCAGTAGTTGTGGCGGAGCGTCACTTGTTTTCTACCGTCAATGTCCACCACGTTTTTATACTCGGGAAGGAAGATCACTTTTATATTCTCGGCCAGAGGGGTTTTGAATTTTATGAGGCAGTCGATGATCCCGTTATTATTGCCGTACACGTACTTGTTGTACCCGCCACCATCACGGCTGAAGTCGACCTGGATGATGCAGAATCCCCTCTTGATGTCTTCGATCCTGATACCATTACTCGGACCGTACCACAGATTGCCCGTGGCGCGGTACATCATGGCCAGAATTTCGGACAGAGCAGGGTCTTTGAAGGTGATGCGGGGCAGAGGTTCTTCGCGGTTGTCTCTCATAAACTGTACGGATTGGATGTCGTGATGTTTGAAATTGCAATAGTTTTTATCGTAGGCCCCGCTGTAGGCATCTTGAGCAACAAGCACCATAGTCACTTTTTGTGGAGAACCTCCTAGAAACACATTGTTGAGCCTCAATTCATTCAACCCCACCATGCCGACACGGACCACGGGTTTGATGGTGGTCAGGGGGAAATGACTGGTCTCATGGTTCTGATACTGTCTGGCTTCGATTCTTGTGTGTAGTATTTCGCTCAGTTCGACTTCGCGGATCCAAATTTCAGCATTGGACCGTACGATTTTAGCCCCCTTTTCGGTCCCCCCAGTCTCGCCATTCATCAGACAAAAGGCGTCGCTATTAAATCGTACGTGGATGCTGATGCCCACTCCGGGGGGCAGGAGACGGTTGGATCCCAGAATGTCCAGACAGGGTTGAAATTCCACATGCACGTTGGGGGCGTTGTTAGTAAACTTGGCACGTTTGGTCAGAGTGGGACTGACGGCAGTATCGGTGATAGGATCCGTTGCATCCATGGCGGATGGGGTATCGCCATACCACCCCTCCAAGGACAGACCGCTCTTCTTCTGGGCTTTGGTGAAGTTCAACAGGTTTCTCAAATAGGCTTTGAACGCATAGCAGTCTGTTATTTCCTCGACGCTGGTCCCATTCAACTGAAAGTCGATGGAGGCGATTTGGGCATGGGCAAAGTTATTGACCAAAGCTACTTTTTTAGCCGCCATAGGTTGCCCCGCAGAGTCCACCACTTTAAAGTCCATATGCATTTCCAGTAGAGTCAGATCGCGGAAATCGTTGGAGGGGTCGATGACGAAGGACAGAGGAGTCCAGGAGTCGTTGTGAGGGGTGTAGGGTCTGAGCCGAGAATTCTTGTACGCCGTTTCCACAGGTTCTTCATTGAACAGCTCGGTGACTTGTGGAAGACTGACGTATTCGGTCTTTTGCTTTTCCACCACGGGAGGTGAGGTAGATACTTCGACATCGCTGTCGCCATCGTCATCGGCGCGTTTGCGTTTAGGCATGGTGGTCTCGAGTGTTTTTTTTTGACGCACCGTGGGTTGGGGTGGGTATGATGGGACTCCTCTAGAGGGTGGGGTGTATTTATAGGGTCTCTACTCTAATCCGAGTCGCTATCGAAAATGTCCTGTTGCTTGTGTATCTTCTTCTTCTTTTTTACCGCAAGGGTTCTTTTCTTTTTTTTTTCCTTACCCAAAGGTAAAGTACGCACCGTTCCATTTTTTTTCTTTTTTTTAAGGAACTTATTCTTTTTGGTTACATTTTTTTTCTTCTTCTTAAAAGACGGTCGGGTATAGGCGTCCACACTGTGGAGGACTTTTCTCTTCAATTCTTCGGCCGCCGTCATGGTGCCATCGCGTACTGCTTCCTCTACATCTTTACCCTCCAGCATAGATTTTCCTACCCCGGCGGCTTTTTCCAGCAAGGTTCCCGCCACCATAGGAATAACTTTTTTGGCATTCTGCGCCATACGACGGACCAACACAGATCCGAAACCGGAGCCGAACCGTCTTCCGGGAACCCCGCCTCTATAGATGGGAAAATTAGGTAGTGGTTTCATCGTTTTTTTCTCCCTTCACGTCAGACCGCGTTTTCTTCGTTTTCTCAAGTGCAGCTTGATGTTGACCACGCCGTCCTTCTTGAACTGAATGTACCTGCCCTTACCGTCTATTATATAGATGCTGAAGCCATTGAAGCTGTTCAGAGCCAATGGCACATAGCGAGGATGGATGAATTCGACGGCTCTTTGCTGTTCGTACGACTGTACGGCAGGAATGACATCCAGGATGGGAGCCAATACATTGCCTATAGGCGAACTCTGGACTTGAGGGCAATAGATGAAGAGATCGTCGTACACAGACGTAAATGTAGCGTAGAAATGAAGCGTGTAGGGCTGTGAGCCGGTGATGGCCTGTTGGGTGCTCTTGCCATAGCCTACAGGACCGACCTGTATCATTCTGGTTTTGGCAATGGGAGGATTGTTGTATTGCTCCGATTCAAATGGTTTGTTGGGCAAGACCCAAGCCGTCATCTTGGGACGTTTTCCCTCCGCAGGCAAGTCCACTTCAAACCATCGGTTGTCGCTCCAGGACCAATGGGGTTTCATCAGACCCAACCCGTGACGCAATTCGTCGGACAGGTACAGACAATACCGTCCCGCCTGATGGATGAGACACTGGTGGTGGGTGTTGTGGCCGACCCGAACGTACCCCATGAGATTATTCGACGAGAGTTGGCTTCCGACGAAATGATAATCTCTATGTTGTGGGGCGGAGGGATCGTCGGCCACCCCTAAAGCGGCCCTCATCTGTTTGGACTGGGCATAGGTGCTTTGTTGAACGAACCCGCGGTGGGCGCCTGCATACGTGTACACCAGGGTGCTGTGGTGCACATCTCCTCCTACCAACCAAAACTTCATTCGCGCGTACCAGTTCTTAGGTGGGTCCATCATAGAATTTTGCTCTGGATCCGCCCGAAAGACGTATTTGGTGACATCCGTATTCGGAAATTGGGCTTTAAACGAGGTCCATTCCGCCTGCACGGCGGCGGCTTTGGTGGAATACATTAAAGGCGATTTGTCTTCCACCCCTTCTGAAAACCCGACCAGTTTTAATAGGCTGTGGCTGTCGATCTTAATGCCCTCCACATAGTCCGAAGCGATGCTGTAGGTGCACTTGTACTGATTGCCGGACGAGGGATAGGCATTCTGCATACGAAAGTGGATCGCCACTTGGGAGTTAATCCAGTCCCCAATTTCCTCCATCATGTAACTGCCCGGAGTCATGTGGGCGACCACCCAATGTCTGTCGATATCGAAGCGTTTGTACGTGAGACGGTTGTTGCTCGTAGTAACATTGTAGTGGATGACAGTGTCGATCTGTGTTTGAATGTCGATCAACAGTTCTTCAGGATCGTGGTAGACTTCTTTGGTCAAGGTCAGACGGTGGTCGGTCACGTTTCTCTTGAGCTCCCATTCCGGGGTGCCCCATGCTGACGTGGGACTGCTCATGGCATTCCAGGCATACCCGATACCCATAGCCACGTCGGTCTCCGTCGGCGCCCACTCTAGAATTCCAAAGGCTCTCAACAGTTGTTCTGCCTCAATTTTAAAAAGGATGGGAGGGAGACTGACGACTTGAGCGGCTACTTCCATGCTGCCTGCTTTCACATCGTATTCTATGGGAAAGTCGCTGGTGAATCGGGCCGGCTCATTGTCTGGATGAGTCCTTAGACTGTCTGTGTTAGAAATCACAATCACACGGCCTGGCGACCCCATGCTTCCACGCCGTTGCAAATCCAAGGATAGCACCGTACGTCCTGCCGTAAATTTTAACAAGTCTCCTTTATGATCTTTCAAAGATATATGTATCTTGTTGAAGCCTCCGGTCGTCAAGCGGTGGTAGACGGGATGAAGGGGTTCTTTATAGATAATCCCACGTCGGTCTAAGGTGAGAAGCGAGGTTGGGGGTGCTGGATGTTCTGTGGGCTCTTGCTCCCCGGTCACATAGGCCAGTAGAGGCTGTAAGGTGCCGTGGATCAGGGAGGGTTTGACGATATCCGCAAAGACGCTGATCACATGGGTTCGTGGCAACGGGGCGAGGTCTACGTTCTTGTTTTTAGAAGACACGTTGATTTTAGTGCCTAGCATACGACTCTGAAAGCGGCGTCTATTTTCCGCGGTCGATCCATCCGACACGTTCGTGGAACACACCGTCAGGGCTAGAGATTGTCCCTCGTGGAGATCGAAGGGAAGGGAATAGGGTTTGGCAACGAATGTCAGCGGCGGTATTTTGCCTTCGATCTTGTGAGACCTCAAATGCAATACGGGAGGGGCCAAGCCTAACACCGTGGCCAGAGGTAGCGAGAAGAGAAGGGCTTCGTTGTCGGCCGGAACGCCGTACTTGGGCATGCCCTTCCCACTACCGCCATAGTATAATTCGACGTTGTGTGTGTCGTCCCAGTAGGTAAGGAATAGTTGGCGCAAAGGATGGCGTAAATGATTAATGGTCTTCAGGGGTCCTTTTTGAATGTAGTCCGCCAATTCCGGGAGGGTGGCGAAACGCTCCAAGGGGATGAGCTCGAGGGTCTTGATGACGGCGTGGGGGGTTTCACGCACACGGGTCTCGTAAGCCATAAAATAGGGGATATCCTTTTGAATGAGCGGATGCGTCTTGGGAGGATGAAAGGCGGGCGTCATGATGGACGATAGGCGCACCAGCCATAATTCAGGTTCCTTTAACAGGATCGGATCGTCCACGTCTACAATATAGTCCCCCGGTTGGTTGTCAGGATGTAGAGCGTTGCTCGCATCGCTCGGCAGCCACACCGTCACGTGGTCTCTCGTCTTTAACGAAAAGGACATATTTTTTCTTCTTCTTCTCCTCACGGTAGGGTGGATTATTGCATGTCCTCACGCCTCACCCAACTGTTAAAGGAAGCAGGCCAGCCAAACCATTTAATAAGCAATAGTTGTTTAGCGCCTGGTCTTCCTTTCCGGGCTAGAATTTTTTCCACTCCAAACGTTTGGTCAGCTCTGCTGGTGATGCGTTGTAGTTCCTGTTCGTAAAATCGTCCTTTTATAGTCTCCCCCTTCATGTCTTGAATACGAAACGACGGCGGACGTCCAGGAATGCGCGAGACCACCTCAAAGATTTCTTCCGTCCAATTCGGCAGGTAGCCTTTTTTGAACTGTCGAAAAGCTTTGCTGATGCGGACCGCATGACCCGGGTATAATTTTTGCTGCCTTCTAGAAGGCCGCTCCAAGGCCTTGTCATAAAGACGATGCCACACCTTCTGGTCGTTGGTGAGGTTCACCTCGGCAGGGGTCATGCCTATACTGCGATGCCATCGATGGTTGTAGTTGTCTACCAATTTGGGGAGTACCTTGATGTAGTTGTGATTGCCGGCATTGTAGAAATAGCGCCACATTAAGTTCTTAAACGTTCTATTGAAACGTTCCGCCACGGCCGCTTTGTGAGGGGAGTCGCTGGTGAAGAAGTGTACCTCCATTTTCTTTAAGTAGTTTTGAACGGTCGTGTTGAGAAATTCCATACCCTTGTCCGTCTGTAACTTTGTGGGGATACGGCCTTGAGCAAAAATCGTTTCCAAACCGCGTTTCACTTCGGCGCCTGTCTTGTTCTTCAGAGGTTCCACCCAGGCATACTTTGACAACACATCGATGCATACCAACAAATACTTGTAGCCTTTGTTCTCGGAAGACAAAGGCTGTAGATCCGCCAGATCCGCCTGCCATTGATGGTCCATCCCTTGAACCAGGGTCTTGCCCGAGGGGAAACGCCGACGTATGGGTTTGTGCATGGTGTAGGTAGGTTGTGTTCTTAACCACGTCCGTACTTGGTTCTTGGAAATCCCATAGGATCCCCCTCCATGGTCTCATGAGCCTCCTCAGAAGTGGCGTCCGATCCCCATGGTTTATTCCACCGGATGGAGGAGGCGGAGGAGAAGGAGGCTCGTGAGTCATTCTCCTCCTCCTCACCCTCCTCACCCTCCTCCTCCTCCCCTTCTTCTGCTTCTTCCATCACCCACGACATATGTTGAGCCTGCTGTTGTGACATATACTCGAACTCCTCCTCTTCCTCCTCCTCCTCATCCCCCTCGGTATCGGTAAAATATTCCGGCGAGGGGGGTGAGGACTGTATGGAACAAACTTCTGCGTACTTAGCCCCTATCTCGGCGTCTTCCTTCGCCATGGAATCTTCATCATCATCCTCATCCTCATCATCCCCCTCGATATCAGTAAAATATTCCGGCACGGGGGGTGGGGACAGTATGGTATGGACTTCACCTATCTCGACTTCTTCCTTCTTCATGGAATTTTCATCCTCATCCTCATCCCCCTCGGAATGCCACTCTTCCTCACAAGCACAGGTCAACTCATAAGCGTCATACACAGCATCCAATAAGGAATCGCTTAATTCTTCTTCTTCTTCTTTTTTTTCTTGTTTTGACCACTCCATGCCTAGACTTGACTCGATGTCGACTGACTGAAATAGTTCCAATGTCGCTCTACATATAGTATTTTCAAGACAATGACTCCGCATAATTTAGATTTAGATTCTGACGTAATTCCGCCGCAATCGCGGTCATGAATAATGGAGAATGTTCTAGAACAGGCTGAGTCATGATCCAGAACAATAGAGAATGTTCTAGAACATGACGTCATGGGTTAAAAGGGTTTTCGAGAAAATGCTGAGTCATGTTCTTGAATAATAGAGAACGTTCTAGAACAAGGACTCGACAGAATACGTCACCTACAAAAATAGAATAGGGGGTCCCCCCCTCCCCCTATGATGTCATTCTATTGTGTCGGGTTTTCTATAAAAGAACACGGTTTGACTAGGATCTCGCTACTCTATAGTACACTCGCTCAGACCTAGTCAACAAGGAAAAAAACAAGTTGGAAACAAGTCGAAAAAAACAAAGTAAGTCAGTCCGTCCTTATGAATATGAATGCGTCCGAAGTGACTTCCTACATCTTCAGGAGTGTGAAGGAGCTCACCCTACTCTTTATTGGCGTAGATAACTCCTATGACGTTTTGCTAGAATCTATCCGAGCGGAGCTAGGGTTGGAGGTCGTGGACAACCCTCTTATTTTTTATGCACCCTTGGAGGCCCGGTCTGTCTTTATGCTTGGGCGGTGGCATTTGCAGTGTTGGGGAACGGGTATTTACAAGCCGGATGATTGGGACAAAACACGAACGCCCTACATGCCCCACAAGGGTCCTCTGGTGGAGTATCCCTTGATTTCACCCAAGGCTACCGCCGAAATCACGCCACCGATGTCCCGTCTGCATGTCTACTACAATGACAGTAGGGCCAATCATCTGGTCCTAAAAATCCGTCCTTTGGATTTTTATGCCTCGCGGCTGATGGCCCCCGACAATACGACGGTCGCCTTTGCTTCTAACCCCACCCCACCACCACAACCACCCCCATCATCACCCTTACCCTCCTCCTCCTTATCCGCGTCGTCGTCCTAAACCTTTTTTATTTTTAAAAATAGACTATGGATCGTCAGAACAAACGGCGAAAGCAAGTCCTGAAGCCTAGGGACGATGACAGCGTGGAAGTGGACCAGGCCTCGAGCGCGACAGAGGACCTCTACCGAAAAGCCCTGGACCAGGCTTTAACGCCTGCCATACCTCTACTCGCAAACAGGTCGGACCTGGATGGGGGGTTGGCCAAGGAGCAAGAAGGGATTGTCGCCAAGCTTCTCTCCAGCTATGCTCAGTCTAAAAGTTTTTGGTTTCACGGGACCAATACCGAGAAACTCGTATATACGATGCGTCCTGTTCTAGCGGTGGAGGAACTACGGTGCATGGTGGGGGCCGACTTGGTCAAGGACAAGCTTTCCCGATTTCTTACCAATCACCGTAAGAAGATCTTGCCGAGTCTCCTCCTGATTCATGGTCAACAGTCAAACTTTGGGTGCTTTGCCCATGTCAATCATGACATAAATCAAGAACGTTTAAGGTTAGGGACCTTCTATGTATCGACATTTAAGGCCTTAGGACGTTATAGCCGTCGTCAACAATGTAACTGTTGCGATCAATGCGTTAGGTACGGCAAAAATTGCAACTGCCCTATTTGCGCCTCTCTCATGTCTGAAACGTTTCCAAACCTTCGGGTCCTTGTTTATAATATAAGCTTTTCAACATTAGGGGAAACCTATCAATTCATTATACCTGATTTCGGGGATCCTCTTAAATTAGAATCGCAACGTCGGTTTCTTATTCGGTTTGATCGTTGTGAAGATCTGATCCAAAATAGACCAAACCGAAATCATTTTAAGCATTTTTTGTGTACCGAGACACAAACGATTAATCTTATCATCAGCCATTGGAAACACTGTAAAAACTGTCGCCAAAATATTATATTTCATTATAGTTGTGAATGGTAATAACAATGTTGAAGAAAGAAAGAAATGAGACTTTTTTCTGTCCTCTAGGGTGGTGATGTCGGATACGTTAGACTGCCGTGACGATCCAAACGCTTGCCCCAACTTTTGTTTGGAGAGTTCTTATAGCTTGTTTAACTATGACAGCGTCCCTATAAGTCGTAAATTACTTCTCGTCAGTAATGCCATCGGACGACACAAATGTTTTGCCATATATATAGAAAAAGACGATGAGGATACTGAGGATGTCGTGTCCTATTGCAATTTCGAAAACATAAATAAACGTATCCGACAAATCCTCTGCTATAGAAAACCCTGTGTCTAATCTAGAAATTTTTGTTTTCCCTAGGGTTGTCATGGCCTCTGTGGCGTATTATAAATATTGCGGCTGCAGTTTCTGCGATTGTTTCCATGCCTTAGAAGATTTATCTCATGAGAATTATAAAATCCTTCTCATTAGTCCTGCTGTAGAAAGTCGTTGTTGTTTACTTGTCTGTGCGAATAACAATACTGTTTGGCTTCCTGATCCTGAGTTTGACATCAAGCAAATTAATCAACGCATCCGCCAGATCGTTATTCACAATACGCGCAGTCTAGGATTGCTTAGTTTGCGTGGGTATCTATGGAATCGTGGGTATCTTCTTTCTCCTTAGGGTTGTAGAGGAGTACACTAAAACATTGTAATAAAACAGTATACTATTTTATTTTCATTTGTTTTTCATGCTCCATTCCTAGGGTTGTGACGGTACAAGCCCTCTACAATGAAGACTGCCCCTGTCCACTCTGTGTATGGGTCTTTCCGAATCATATGTTGCCGAATGATTTAAAAATGATCGCCATATCTATAGAACCACCCACAAATAATGTCTATCTCATTTTTAACTTTCCCAAGGGACCTCTTGAATACGAATTGACCCCCTTTGCAGACTTTAAGGACATACTCCTATTTATTGCGCTACTTCTCGGGCCTAAAGAAGATTATCAGGAAATCATAGACTTTGTGCTCCAGCTCCATTTTACCTAATGATAATCTCTCTCTCTATTTTTTCATCCTCTTCAGTGTCTACCCCACCATCGACCTAAAACATCAACACTGGTGCTCTGAATGCAAAGCATGGAACATAGAAATTACCGTCACTAGATTAGGGGTAGTCGCTAGAGAATGCAATTGCCTCTTTTGTCGTTATTGGCGTCAGCATTTAGACCCTTGGGAAATGTCCAGGCGCCTCTCTTCGTACGCCACCATTGCTAAAAGAAATGTTATACAATATAGTGTCTGTCCTCATGATAGACCCCGTCTATCCTCCATGTATTTTATCCCGATTCACTATAGGGATCGTTTAGACAGATACCTGTGTGAAGCCTTCTTAGGAAGATTGCCTCCTAGATCCTACAGGACGGAATCCGCCCTATGGCGTCATTCCAATTACAGTGCCCCCACCGCCATTACTTATTTCTTTGCTGATACCTGTCAAGGGTGTTATGCCATCTACCGTAACTTTACCTATAGACCAAGAACAACTTCTTATTCACCAACTCTGTATTATTTATTAGGGTAAACATGTATAAAAAAGTATAAGTATAGGTATATATAAAAAATACAGTAACACGAAGAGAAAATCATAAAAAAATCAAAATCATGTAACACTAAGTATATCCAGTAAACTAAGACAAAATTAGTGTCCTGTGAAGCCTAGCCTGTAATAAACAAAATGTCTTTTGAAAAATCAGTTCTTTTCTTTCTTTCTTTCACTGAGGGGGCGGCATCATGGGGTTGTAAGGCGCTGCAGGATAGATAGGCGATGACATTCCCGCGTAACTAGGAGCCGTGACAGGCTGTTCTTGGTGGTACTGCGAGGGTCCCTGGAAAGCAAGCTGCGGGGGTGGTGAGTTGTTGTTATTGTTATATCCCTCCACAGTGTAGACATAGTGCTGGGAGGTAACGGGTGAGGAAGTCTCGGCAATCCATTCAAACTGACAACTTGAGTTCGGTGGCGAGGGGGCCGCACAACTGGCGTACATCTTCTCGGGATTGTTTTGGGAATGAGAAATCCCTACTTTCAAATAGAGGGCGTGACCCTTGTATTTTGGCATGACCTTAGACAACACCTCCTCGGGGCTACAGGCGAGGCCTGCGTCCATCACCTTCTGCCCCCACCACTGGTTTAGACGCCGCCCGTCCTTATAATTCCCTGCGTAAAAATGACAGCCGCTCTTGTCCCCAGTCTCGCGTCCACATTTGTAGGTCTCGTAGGGGATCCCTTCCTTGGTCTTCGCCCTATGCGTCTTGCAAGGTACACGCGAGGGGGCGTTACCCATCCCCACCGTCCAGCAAAAACAATATATGGGGACTGCCGGTACTCCTTGAACGCTTGCCATCTCTCTCTCTCTAAAGACTAAATTTTCTAATGGGTGTCTCTCTTTTTATATTCTCCAAACAGGAACTACGTCAGATGCAAAAACTAAGCTTCCTTGGCTAGGACCAAGCCTTCAAGATCTTTATTCAACCTCTTCACTTCCTCTTCTGCAGACCTCCTAAGGCTCTCTTTGTCCTTCCCCTTCTTCTCATTCTTCTTCTTCTTCTCATTCTTATTCTTCTTCTCCTCCTCCCTCTCCTTCATGGCGTGGAGGTTGACGTCACGAATAGCGATCACGGCCGCCGTCTTCAACCAGACGGTCTCGCGTTCCAGCAGCTTACAACCATAACTTTTCCCTCCTTTCTCCACATGCTGACCGTATTCTTCACGCATCTTTTGAATCTCTTCCTCGATAAGGTTCGTATGGTCCAGGATGTACTCTAAATTGCCATGTCTGGCGGTCGTACTTAACAGATTGTGGTGGCGTTCCAGGACCCGTTGAAGGATCTCGTCGACACAGGCTTTCATCATGCGACGTTCAGCCTGGCGGTAATCTTCCGTCTTGGAGAGCTCCACAAGATGATCTGCCTGTAGAATGGTATACCACTGTCTCCCTAGGAATCCCACTTGGACTTGCACTACACTCACGGCCTGACTTTGTTGTTCATCACATCGTAAACAAAAATCGAGCATATCCTGTAGCTCGGACATTCTACCCTCGTGAGTCAGTCTTTCTAGCGTGGCCGACGTACTCATGTCGGCCATCTGCAGCTTCAAGGTATGCACACAATCTCTACATTTTAGAAGCGCCGCCCATAAACCTTGAACTTCCTCGGCTACACTCTCTATCTTTAACTGTTCCACATGCGTTCCACTCACAGGGACTTCTACTTCTTTTTCTACCGACGACATCTTGTAACGAAAAATAGAATAAGTGATCTAGGGAAAGAGAGAGCGTGTCATTTTTCCAATTTTTTTTTTTGTGTTTTCATCTGACGTACTTCCGGAAGGAGGAGGAGGACAGACGGTATGATAGACACAACACATCTCGCACCATTCCCTGGGCATTTGAGCCACAATGTGATGGACCCCACATAGGCGACACCACATGCGTCCGTCCTTTATAAAAAAAGGGACTGTCTTCGCCTCATCCATGCTAAAATATATTGTGGTTTGTAAAAAGAAAGAAAGTCTTTTATACAGAAGTTTCCTTCTGTTTTGCATCTGACGTACTTCCGGGATCCACTCGATGGTAGTGCTGACAATGCTCACACCATAGCGCACGATACCGAATGTAGAGTGTTTTATCAGACACGATCTCGGTCCTAGGGCGATTCTTGTTGTCCGGGTCCGCTACAACCTCTGTAGTAGTCTTCTTCTTCTCTACCATCAAGGGCTTTGAATGTGTATCATCCCCCACATCTTTTAAAGCGCTCCCGAGCATCTTGTTCAAGTCCGTCATCGCAATGGTCTGACCTCTACGAACATGTCTACCTCTTATTTATAAAATAAATAAATTCATAATTCTTAATTCGAGTCATTTCCGCTTCCATGCTCGGGCGAATCGCGGCCATCGTCGCTGTCGCTATCTGAGCAGGAGGGCGAGGACCCAGGGTAAGATTCTGACGTAGTTCCGTTTTTTTCGCCCGTTCCGCACGTTTCGTTTCCGGTTTTGCGAAACCGTTTCGCTGTTTCGCATCCGGTTTCGCTGTTTCGCTTCCGGTTTTGCGAAACCGTTTCGTTGTTTCGCTTCCGGTATGCCCATATATGGGCATAGGCTCATGAATAATTAATTTGTTATGACCATATATGGGCATAGCTCATGCATAGTCAAGTACCCGTGCTCCATACTTGCCCTACTATACTACTTATGATATAGTTACAGTACCAATGCAATGTTATCAGCCATCCATGCAAGTGAACCATTTTGGTTCATTGATAATGCATTTTCTCAAATCCTTCTAAAAACCTAACCCAAAATTTGCCAAAAACCCTAACCATTTCCAACCCAAATCATTCCTAGAACGAGTACACCCAAGCTATAAAATTATGAAGGATTTTTCACAGGTTTTCAAGTGATCATTTGAAGTGGCAGGGTATACTGCAGTGAGGTTTCTCTCTTGTTTTTTACGTGTAGAAAATGGACTTCTGCTATCTGTTAGTCTGGGGGAACCTGTCACACCTTTTTTAATCGAATAAGTATTTTATAATCAGCTGTTTTTTACTCACTGGATATGATAACATTGATGATCAGAATTTTGAATTGTTGTGGTTTGATATATACCTGATCTAACAAACTTCCTGCTGATACAAATGTTGATCTTTCTACAATTTGTTGATAACCAACATGTTCCATCACTGTTTTTAAATGGTTGGATTGTATGAAAATTTGACAAAATGAATTATTAATATGCTTATACACTGAGAAAGCGCCGGGATTTCAACATAAATACACCTGAACTTAATGGCGAATTTAGCGAAGTTTTCAAGTGAACTTTTGCTTTAACAATTTCAGGACATGCTTACACTGTATCACGCTTGAACTTGAACTTGAAGTTCACAAATTATCACTTTGCTGACAGTTTATTTGTATCTCAGATGAGAGTATTCTTTTGAGTATTCTTATGAGTATTTTTTTAGTATACTTTTGAGCTGTCGCTTTAAAATATATGAGACAGCACTGAAGTTCAAAAGTGCTCGTAAAGAGATTTTGTGCCTTAGAACTGTCTAGCGTCGTAGTTACGACTGTATAATGACAGTGTATAATGACAGTGTATAATGTAAGTGATGTGTAATACTGAGCACAAGATGCAAAATACAAAAAAACAGGCAAAACTCACCTGAAAACTCGAAGCCTCGATGGACATGCAACAATATCAACAGCGAGCGAGAAACTGAATCTCATCGAATTAGACCTCTGGGTAATATTGTCATCATTCACACCACCCGCCTCGAAATGTAGTTGTTGAACAAAAAAGATTCGCGTTGAGCAATGCAGGAACTGCTTTTATTAACAAAACGTCTGATACTTCTTGTTACTCGCATTTCCTAACACACTGTATGTTTTCTTGTCCATCCTCCATCAATACTGCAACGCTTCATGAAAGGTCGATTATCCCCTGCACAAGCCGGCCCTCCCTCGGGAAATATTGTCCATCGAACAATGAGCTCCTCTGGATCTGATTGGTTAACGGCGAAAAAGCTCGACTCAACCTCGTCCCCAGGGTCTTCTCGGTCAGATCCAAGATGGCGGCTACTCCGAGAGAAGACCCTGGTAAACGCTGAATCACGTGACCAAAAATCTCCAGAAATCCTGGAGATTTTAATCACGTGATGTGGACATCCAATATGGCGGCCAAGCTAAATATGGAAATGTTAACACGTGCCCACAAAGCATAGGTATCCCAATCCGGAGTGAGCGAGATGCGATTAACGGTATTTCCACGAGGCGAACGACGAAGTGAAAACAGGTCTACTAAACAGTTCGAAATGGAGTTTACTTGGATAAAGAAACAGTGGAAGAGTATCACAAAGCTACCAGGATATATCTAAGCTAGAAGAGAATGCTAAAAAACCGTTCATTTTCCGTTAGCGTTGAAGCGAGGAGATCGATAGCAAATGTTCAGATTTAACGGCTTCTCCTGGCTTTCTCACTGATGAAACTTACCAGAAAACTACCCAGTAATGCACTTCATCTATTGCTCTACCTACACAACGTGTTTTAAGGTTATTTAAAATCGTTTTATTGATAAAGTTTGAGCAATCGAATCTATATACAAATGCATCTCTCTGGACTCAGTCCGTTTGGCCAATAAAAAGCATCGTTAGAACAACCTTTGTGTCATAATCGAAGAGCCAATCAGAATACGTGACAGTTCAGGGTTTACCAGGGTCTTCTCTCGGAGTAGCCGCCATCTTGGATCTGACCGAGAAGACCCTGGTCATGAGGTTGAGCTCGACTTGAAAAAAAACACTTGCGATTTAAGACTCGTAATGCGCTTATGTGCTGGTAGCCAGTGGAGTTCTCTAAGTACAGGTGTGATATGATCGTTTTTCTTAGAATAAGTTACGATACCGGCAGCAGCATTCTGAACATTCTGAGCAGATTGTAACTTCTGTATAAGAGAGTTATAGGGAGGCCGAGAAATAGGGAATTACAATTATCGAGTTTGGACGTAACAAATGCATGAATAAGTGTTTCAGTGGTGGTTCCGTATTTTGGAGATGATCCTTAGCTGAAAAAAGTTGCTGTTCCAGATAATATAAATCTTGAGATTAATTTTCAAACCAAGCTGGAGTCATGCTGCCACCTAAATCGGTGAAATTGCTTTCGTTTTCATCACGATGTAACGAGAAATGAATTCTTGGTTAGTGATAACCCTTTTCCCAAAAAAATACAAATAACACGGATAAATAACATAGCTGATGCGTTGATGTAAGATGTCCTACATTGTGTATTAAATTGTGTACATGGTAGTTATTTCAATGAAGAGGTCTGCTGTATACAAATGAAACGAGAAAATAACAAATAACACGGATAAATAACATAGCTGATGCGTTGATGTAATAGGTCCTACAGTGTGTATTAAAATGTGTACATGGTAGTTATTTCAATGAAGAGGTCTGCTGTATACAAATGAAACGAGAAATTAACACGGATAAATAACATAGCTGATGCGTTGATGTAAGAGGTCCTACAGTGTGTATTAAAATATGTACATGGTAGTTATTTCAATGAAGAGGTCTGCTGTATACAAATGAAACGAGAAAATAACAAATAACACGGACAAATAACATAGCTGATGCGTTGATGTAAGAGGTCCTACAGTGTGTATTAAAATGTGTACATGGTAGTTATTTCAATGAGGAGGTCTGCTGTATACAAATGAAACGAGAAAATAACAAATAAGACGGATAAATAACATAGCTGATGCGTTGATGTAACTGGGGCTATTGCACTTAATATCTGCACCCCCCCCTGTTGAGGACCTTATTTTGAGTTGTACCCTGAAGAATTCCTCTGAAATTAAAAACACCTGAAGAATTCCATGGTGGAAAGTAGTGCTACCCTGAAGAATTGACTTCAACCCCTGAAGAATTGTCCAAATATTCACTTTATCCCCAAAGAATTCCTCTAAATTTGATATGTGCCCCCAAAGAATTCCTCTCTATTTATATGGTATCCCCAAAGAATTCCTTGAGAAATTCTCTGGTGACCCCGGAGAATTCCTTGGTCCTCAACAGGGGGGGGGGGGGGGGGGGTACGCATATTAAGTGCAATAGCCCAAGAGGTCCTACAGTGTGTATTAAAATGTGTACATGGTAGTTATTTCAATGAAGAGGTCTGCTGTATACAAATGAAACGAGAAAATAACAAATAACACGGATAAATAACATAGCTGATGCGTTGATGTAAGAGGTCCTACAGTGTGTCAGTTCAGGTGGTTTCCACATGAATATTTGCGTGCGAGATGACTCTACCTACGGCTACAGTTCCCTCGGTAAACCCGGTCATTTGTGTAAAGGCCTCAATTGATAAATGATTACGAATGTTACGATATGCAACATTGCTTACCTGAACCACATTTGCAACAGAATTTCGCATCGGAAGCTAACCCGAACCCACAGTTTTTACAAAACATGGCGAGAGGACATCTTACTCTCCCTTCGATTATATTCTTGTGAGATTCACCGCGTGGATCAGGTATATTTCCTATGATTCTATGCGGTCATTAATTTGACGCCACAGGGAGCCCAGGAGCGGAGGTTGTGAGCTTTTGGAATTCGGTGCGAGCTTTTGGAATTCGGTGCGAGCATTTGAAATTCGGTGCGAGCGTTTGGAATTCGGTGTGAGCGTTTGGAATTCGGTGTGAGCTTTTGGAATTCGGTGTGAGCTTTTGGAATTCGGTGTGCACTTGTGGGCTTCCGTAGGATATTTAATTCTACATGTTATCATGCCCTGATAAGTCAGTATAATGGGTCGCTTAATCATTGTGAAACTTATTATGGATTAATTCGGAGAAGCGATTAAAACCCTGGTCGAAAATGTTATCAAAAAGTTGTTCAAAGTGTTTGCTTTGCTTTGCTTCTCGGCTTCCCCCAAGAGATCTTTGCGGCAGAACTCGGGAACGTATTTAGCGCCAATTTGAGTTTAACTATTTGTATGTGTGGACTAAAAAAACTCGACGGTAAAGTACAGCCGAACCTACGTTTGTGATATACCAATGTTAAACACATCTAAAGAAACTATGGAACAGTACTGAACTATAAGTACAAGGGAAGCGGCAGGGTCTCGTTGATCCAGCCGGGCGGTTCCTGTTTCAGTAGCGAAAATGTGAGTTCAACTACAGTGTATCTCTGTGTGTGTGCGTTCGGATCGAAGAAACTCGAGGATTCGAACCTAAATTCAGTTGGTGTTATTGCGGAACATATGAGTTAGTAATTTTGTCTAGTTATCAAAAGAGAACCAATATTTACCCTATAGAAAACACGTTTTAAACTGAATACTGAAATTGTGAAACGAGACCAAAGTGAAAAAGTTGAAAAATAATGTATGTTAGGAACGAAGTTACTGTTCTAAGTACTACATGTATGTCACTTTTGTTTGAATAAAATACGAGATACTTGAGGTGGAACGTGTTCGATTGCATAAGTTCTCATGGATTAATAAAATAACCAGAACGTATGTGACTATGCGTGTTGTTCCATAAAGGAATTCAAATTCGAAGTGACCCCCATTTTTTTTTTTCATTTTACGGAGCGTTTTTTCTCTTGTAATAAATCCATTTATCTCGGAATCCAGATGTTTACGAGTCAGATGTTTACGACAAGTTCATTATCCTATTAAGGCGGTGGCATGAAACGAATCAACTCAAAACCGTAAGTAGTTCTGAAACTTCCTTTGCACAAACATACAACGAAGTCGTGTTATCATTTCAACTGGAACCGCTTAAATCAAATCCGTTCAACTCACCGACTCGACAATACGACTACCAGCATTCACTTTCTGTGGTGGTACTGTCGTCGATAGATTATTGTTGATGGGCTCTTGGTCATTGTATAGAATACGGTACAAAACTAGAACAAGACCGAAATATCAATTAGATTAGAAACAAAAACGTACGATAAACGAGTAAATTACAGAGTAGAGTCACTTACTTCTATGACCGTACACCGACTAACCATGTCGATAAACTGTAAAATTTACGTAACCATCATTAAGTCCACAGGCTCGCATATATACAATTGGTCACTTAAAATATTCACAGAACTGCCATACGGTTCAACACATAAAGTAATCAAGCAGTTACATAAGCAAAATGGCGCAGTGACTAACAATTTAAATGCATGGTTGCTTTAAAAAAGTTACCAAGAGTAATTAGAAAATATAAAGCGAAAATAATAAGAGCGACACCACTTTCATTTCCTTGAAATTGGTCAAACAGCAACGGAGGATTCATATTCTCTTTCACCATACTCCACATTATGCCCTTATATGCGTACTTCCTTGCGCATGCGCAATCGCCCACGTTCCAAAGTAACCATTGTTATGCAAATCATAACAGGTATAAATTCAGGTACCAGGACAGGCCAGGCCTCTTTTTCTTTCGTGCAGAGTGCGTAGGTAAGCTCACGTTCCGTGTATTTAGGTCTTTCAAGATAGACCTTTGCCTTATCATTTATCGATCGACTTTAGCTGTCCTTTCTTTTTATTTTCTTTATATACCTTCACAGAGTGGACGAGTGGTACCGCCGAAATGGTAAGTTTGTGAAAAACTTTACTAGCACTATTAAATGGACAATGGGCGTAAAACTTTACTCGTAAAGAAGTACTTTAAGAATATTACTTAACTGAATTAATACTAATAAACGGAAAATTTCGGGCCTGAAACTCAAATTGACTTTACGCCCAAAACATTTATCAGTATATTTTTGAGTAAATTAATACTAATAAACGGAAAATTTCGGGCGTGAAACTCAATTTGACTTTACGCCCGAAGCCCGAAACATGCATCACTTACTAATAAACAGTAATTTTCGGGCGTGAAACTCAAACTAAGATTGTCGGTCCAAAAATGAATGTCGCGTGAATGCGGCTATAATAAACAACAACAAAAATAGTTATATTTTGTATTCATCGAACTCCCGAAACAGCGAGCGAGATGGCCACGAGTTTCTCTATAGCTGTTATCATGATTCTCCTTACCGCGTTCGGATCGTAGCAGCCCGTTTCTCTACTTATTTTCGCGACACGAAAGAGACTGTTTTGCAGTCAAGTTTCAAGTTTTCAAGTTTCATTTTATTATACACTGATTCAGGAATACATAGATAGGAGACAATACAAAAACAGTTATAGAAGATAGATAGGTAATAGTAAGTAACAAAAGAAAAAAGTAATTAGTGCGCAGTGACCAAAGTAGCCGTGAAGCTTTCGAGTTGGTCACTGCTTAAATATAGTATACATTTAAGTACATAAATAGAAGAAATCGTGGCGGTCAGTAGGAGGATTGATATATATCCAGTCTAATATCACAACAATATTTGGCTATAGAACTCTTGAATTCTGGGAACTCACTAATGAATGTATTTATGCTCGGGACTGTTATTGCAGTGCAACTAGATTACGTAAGAGTACATTCCACACTTGTTTATACGCTTTTGTTATTCAAACAGATATAAGTCATGTCGCAATCAAGTTTTATACTCTTAGGACAGTCAGTGTAACGGATCAAACGACAGTTAATTTGTTCCTTAATATCATGTCAGATAGAGGCGAAGAAGAAGATTCTATTCCACATGCTTCCCGAGATCAAACTGACAAGACAGTTTTGCAACTGAAATCATACTTCGATTCAAAGTTTTTGTCATTGAAGCGTGAACTATCACAGGACCAGATAAAGTCCTCTTCCTCACTAGCAAAGAAGCTTAAATCCGAAAGTAGTGTGAACTTCAAGTTCAACGGTAACAAGAAACAATTTGATTTTAACACGCAAACTTTGGACCAAATTTCTCATAGTTCGGATCTTGTAAACTCCTTGAAACACCTCGTCGACCTTGAGGACCCAGACAACCAGGAGGTTACAGCGCTGATTATCAAGCTCGACGAATCTCTTAAATTTACTACAGTCGGTAGATCGACGGAACAAGCTCATCAGAATCGCCGATAAGTCGGAAGCGGGTTGGGCTGTAGTCGACGAGTATCTGTCCGACGAAGTCGCCTCTGGCTCTGAAGACGAGAAGAAAATCCGTGCGGCGGAACAAAGGGCAATAAAAAAGAAAAGAAACTCCCGTAAACAGCAAGCGGGACAGAAGTTAAGTATTAGTGTGTCCGTTCGTCTTTGATTGACATTTTTAGTGTTTTCGCGCTATTTTCTACGGCCCGTTCTTTATATTCTTAAATATGCTTTTTCAGTTTCGCATCCTAGCACTGCACATATCCTATCCTACCAATAATAATAAAGTATTATGGTTAACATACAGGTGTTCTGTGTTTTATACGGAGATAAAGGTTTAGAGAATAAATGAGTTATTGTTGGCACGGAGTATAGACAATAAATGTATTTATGCTCGGGACTGTTATTGCAGTGCAACTAGATTACGTAAGAGTACATTCCACACTTGTTTATACGCTTTTGTTATTCAAACAGATATAAGTCATGTCGCAATCAAGTTTTATACTCTTAGGACAGTCAGTGTAACGGATCAAACGACAGTTAATTTGTTCCTTAATTTCCATAGATTATAAGAAGACAAACGCCCCCTACTGGTTTTACTGCTGTCTCTTCTATTTCACCGGGAAATTTCAATAATTTTCGTCCGTCAACAACGAGAAAAGTTTTGGTAAAAGCCAGAACGACGTCTGTTTCGCCTGTGGCAAGACAGGTCATTGGAGGAACAACTGCCCAAACTCCAGTGCTTACTTCTCACCAGGACCGTTCTACACGTACAGTAACTACAGGGATTATACAAACAAGACCAGCGGTACAAGTGGGCAGCACTAAATTCATCGCCCAGAATAAAGTAGTAAGAGAAATCATTGAAGGTAACCAGTATTTTCAGTACGTTAATGGGAGAGATTTCGAATTTGAGGGCAGTTTGGATACTAATCCTACAGGCCTTACTGCCTTAACAGTTAAAGGCAGGCTCAAAAAACATATCAAGTTTTGGAAGGATACGCTTACAGCTAGTAACTTCATTATCAATACTATTGATAAAGGTTATGTTATTCCGTTCATTAACACGCCACAACCTGCTAGATTTAAGAACAATAATTCGGCAAACAAGCATTCTGAATTTGTAACTGAATCTATAATAGAACTTGTTCAATCAGGCTGTGTTATAGAAGTCGTAATCCCTCCGATCGTGATAAACCTATTATCTGTATCGGTACAAACGTCGGGCAAGAAAAGGTTGATCCTCGATCTAAGACATGTTAACTTCCACATATGGAAGCAAAAGATCAAGTTTGAAGATATCAGAGTAGCCACTAATTATCTTCCGTATGATAATTTCATGTTTAAATTTGATCTTAAGTCCGGCTACCATCATATCGATATAATGGTAGAACATCGATCTTTTCTTGGATTTTCTTGGTGTTTCAATGGAGTATGTAAATTCTTTGTTTTTACGGTTCTTCCATTTGGTCTTTCGTCTGCTCCATTTATTTTCACGAAAGTGGTCCGTGAATTAGTTAAATATTGGAGAAAGCATTTTGTCAGAATTACAGTGTATCTCGATGATGGTCTCGGTTCAGCTAGAGATTGGACAAGTTGCGAGAGGTCGTCTAATTTTGTAGAGAAGGTTCTGAAGTTGTCGGGTTTTCTGCCTAATGATAAGAAGTCGGTCTGGGAGCCTACAACCAAATTAGAGTGGTTGGGATACATGATAGATGTGTCTACTCACGTTATTGCTATTCCCACAGATAGAATTCACAGTACTCAGCAGATTATTGATAATATTCTTTTGCATTCTTTCAGTACAGCCAGAAAAGTGGCACAATTCGTAGGAAAAGTTATTTCCATGGGTTTTGTACTTGGTAATATTACTCGTATTATGACCAGATATTCTCATTTCGATATTTTGAGAAGATTTTCGTGGGATACGAGGATTGAATTATCGAGCTCTACTCTAATAGAGTTAACTTTCTGGAAAAACAATCTATTGTTGTTGAACAGTAAACGCATGCTTAAGCAGCAATTTGTTTATTCTAGAATATGTTATTCTGACGCGAGCTCTACCGGTTGTGCAAGCTACATCTTAGAATTTCATAACGAAATTGCTCATAAGATGTGGAGCGACATGGAAGCTCAACGTAGCTCTTCTTACAGAGAACTTTATGCCATCTCCCTCGGTATGGAGTCCTTCATTAATATGTTGAAAGGTCAAACGATTATATGGTATACCGACAATCAAAGCGTTTCGAGAATAGTCGAAGTAGGTAGCATGAAGGAAGACTTGCAATGCATCGCTCTTCGTATTTTCAAGATATGTGTACAACATAATATCCGACTCCAGGTGGAATGGTCCCTAGATCACTTAATGAAAGAGCAGATTTTTTGAGCAAAATCGTAGACTATGATGATTGGCGAGTTAGATCGAGATACTTCTGCGTGATTGAGGACAGGTGGGGTCCACATTCTGTGGATAGATTCGCTAATCATGAAAATACACAATTACCTCGTTTTAACAGCAGGTTTTGGTGCCCGGGCACTGAAGTAGTAGACTCGTTTTCGGTTTCTTGGGCGAATGAAAATAATTGGGTAGTCCCGCCTATTTTCCTCATCCCTAGAGTTATTAATTACATCGTTGCCACAGGGTGTAGAGGTACCCTTATGGTACCAAAATGGCCTGCCGTATTCTGGCCTATGGTGTACACAGATAGAGGGTTATCGTGCATATTTACTGATATATGTGAAATCCCGTGTGGTACAGAGGTGTTTGAATTTGGCCATAACAAGAAATCTTTGTTTGGTTCACCTGAATTTCGCTCCGGTGTCCTTTTCCTAAAGTTTTCATAGCAGAACTGATTGACGAGCATCGGAGGACAATTATCTTGCATAAAGTTGCATGATCATGGTTTGCGGTATTTAGTTGGATGTTTCAGATCAAGCGCCCACCTGGACGTTATCTACGTTATATTGATACGCAATAACTAGGGTCCACTTGGAACCTGACTGAAATATGTAAATATTACTACTTTGGTACTTATACATGTACGACTTAGCGAGATCATTTGATATTTTGAACCTGAGCTACCTGGCATGTTAACCACTTGGTGTTAGTTGACACAAGTCATATCGGATTCACCTGGATCCTAGTTTGTTGAGTAAGTCGAAGAAACTACTTAGTTTCCGTAATTAATTAATTATATTATTTGTATGCATTTACTGGGACCACCTGGTCATTATTGTTTTATCTGTAAAGTCCCACTTGGGTTGTAATCAAGATTGAAGTTCAATAACAATAACAACAACAAACACAACAACAACAAAAATCCCACTTGGGTTCTCAGATTTACATCTGTTATCTAGGTTGCTATTGGCGACACCTGTTTGGGCCGCCTTTTGTTCGAAACGAAAGATAGAGTACATCGACAACCGATATAATCTCTATACAATTACATTGTTTTCGTTTATATATCCCTTTAGGTATGGTTAAAGGTATATTTATGATTAATATATTCTTATTATTATATTTTGATCAGATATTACTTCAGCTGTATACCAGAAAGGAAACGGTCAGACGGATCAGAAGTTGTGGTTCCTTGCCTTAAATTCTAGAGCAGATAATACTGTTTTGTCTTACTGTAGAAACTTTTGTAAATTCAAATATTGGTGTAAACTCAGTAATATGAGAAATTCTTTCCTTCCCGCTACACCTACTACAGTTGCTATGTATCTTAAATCAATGTTTGAAGAAAATAAGGCTAAGGCAACCATACACAACATGTATTATGCAATAAATTGGATACATAAGTTGGCAGGATTCGAGGATAGAAATCCTTGTAATAAGTTTCTTGTAAAATCAGTTGTAGAGGCTTCAAACCGTATTAAGGTGGCTCGCCTGGATTTTCCAGGGACACACCATACCCGATTTGAACGGCTGCTACTCCACTGTCAGAGCACGGTCGAACTAGCCACTTCACCCATTTACTAGAAATAGAATAAACTTTCCAAAAATGTAGGTTTGTTTGACATCGGTGTTACCATAGCAACACAGCGTTGACGTCATGTGTTTTACATATCAGCAATTTTCTTGAAATCTAGACCTAAACTTTTAAAACGACCTAGTGTCCCTAGTAGTCTAAATGTAGGCCTTCAAGACTGCAAAGTTTAAATAAATTGTATGAGAGCGTTTTCGAAAAAAAATGGGTTGAATATTTTCATTCAAAAAATAAACAATTCGCCTTACTTCCTGTTTAGTCGTCGAGAACTGTATGTTCCGGACCGATTCAAACGCTGTTTTTAGCATATTTCATACCTGTGACATAGGACTACTTGCCATGAAAATTTCATTCCATTTGCTTTATTCGATTCCGGTTTATGGCATAATAAGTAATGTCATAAATATGCTCATTTTACTCAGAATAGTAATGTATTTGCTAAGGAAGCTGTAATTCGAAAACTAGTCGATAAAATTTTTTTTAAATCTTTTCACCTGAAATTCAACATGTACTACCCTTGCCCTTTAAATTTCAAGAGCATTGAATCAATTTAAGGGCGCGAAATAAAAACAAAAACACAGGGAACTTTTACATAAATCCACGCAAGCTTCATTGCTGTATCATTTTGTTTATAGCTTGTGTCTTTCCGAAATTTCTCTTTTGTCTAGATTCTACATACTTGTGTGCTTTTGAACTAACAAGTTTACCATGCACGCTTGCTACACTTCGCTAATGTCGGAACGCTCGTGCAAATTCTGTTTTTAGTACAATAGTCACGCTGCCAGTTGTAACGCTGTTATAATATAACTTATAATATTTATTTACAAAAGGTTTTATAATATCACTAATACAAAATCTCGTTTTTAATTTATATTTAGAAAATGTGGTCTAGACGTCACGGGCACTTTTTCCCGTTCTGGTTACTAAAAACACACTTATTCAACATTATCATCCCGCACTGCCAAGCTAATTTGCATGTCATTGTCCTAAGAACAAAATTTGCACGAGCGTTCCGGCGGTAGCGAAGTAAACTTGTTAGTTCAAAAGCACACAAGTATGTAGAATCTAGACAAAAGAGAAATTTCGGAAAGACACAAGCTATAAACAAAATGATACAGCAATGAAGCTTGCGTGGATGAATGTAAAAGTTCCCTATGTTTTTGTTTTTATTTCGCGCCCTTAAAATGATTCAATGCTCTTGAAATTTACAGGGCAAGGGTAGTACATGTTGAATTTCAGGTGAATGGATTAAAAAAAAAATTTATCGACTAGTTTTCGAATTACAGCTTCCTTAGCAAGTACGTTACTATTTTGAGTAAAATGAGCATATTTATTACATTACTTATTATTCCATAAACCGAAATCGAATAAAGCAAATGGAATGAAATTTTCATGGGAAGTAGTCCTATGCCACAGGTATGAAATATGCTAAAAACAGCGTTTGAATCGGTCCGGCAAACACAGTTCTCGAAGACTAAACAGGAAGTAAGGCGAACTGTTTATTTTTTGAATGAAAATATTCAACCCATTTTTTTTCGAAAACGCTCTCATACAATTTTTTTAAACTTTGCAGTCTTGAAGGCCTACATTTAGACTACAAGGAACACTAGGTCGTTTTAAAAGTTTAGGTCTAGATTTCGAGAAAATTGCTGATATGTAAAACACATGACGTCAACGCTGTGTTGCTATGGTAACACCGATGTCAAACAAACCTACATTTTTGGAAAGTTTATTCTATTTCTAGTAAATAGGTGAAGTGGCTAGCCCGACCGTGCTCTGACAGTGGAGTAGCAGCCGTTCAAAGTGGATATGGTGCGTCCCTCGAAAATCCAGGCGAGCCACCTTAATTGTAAAGCTGTTAAGAAAGCTGAACCAATAATCCCTGAGGTTCTAAGGATACTTTGTAAGCATTATGGGGATAGTAGTAACTTAGTTGACATTAGATTCATATGTATGTGTTTACTTTCTTACGCGGGGTTTTTCCGCATTTCTGAATTATTGAATATTAGGAGGAATAATATTGTAACCCAAGACGAGTATCACAAGATCCTCGTAGAAGTTAGCAAAACAGACAAATACAGAGAAGGCTCTTGGGTTTATATTGCCAAAACGGGCAATGATACATGCCCATATACCTTTCTCCTTAAATACTTGAGTGCCGCAGAGATACCTAACAATTCACAAGGTTTCATATTTAGATCAGTAAGATATGACAAACAAGCCAAAAGAAACGTTCTTTCTACAAAAGTTCTTAGCGCCAACAGATCTAGAGAGATACTTAAAGCAAATCTGGTATCTGTTGGAGTAAATTCTTCTGGTTTTAGTAACCACAGTTTTAGGTCTGGAGGGGCTACCGCAGCAGCGAATCTAAATATACCAGACTGATTATTTAAAATCCACGGTAGGTGGAAATCTGAGTCTGCAAAGGACGGCTACGTGTGTGACAAAATCGAGGCACGGCTAATAGTGCCTAAGAATATTGGACTGTAAAGTATTCTCAAAGTAATTGTAACTGATGCTTTTTCAGTTTCGCATCCTAGCACTGCACATATCCTATCCTATCCTACCAATAATAATAAAGTATTATGGTTAACATACAGGTGTTCTGTGTTTTATACGGAGATAAAGGTTTAGAGCATAAATGAGTTATTGTTGGCACGGAGTATAGACAATAATTAAAATTCCGGCTGGAAAATTTCGGAATTGAACGAAAGTCAATGTGACTTTACGCACGGAACATTTATCAGTATGTTATTGACTGAATTAATACTAATAAACGGAACATTTCGGGCGTGAAACTCAATTTGATTTTACGCCCGAAATACGTATCAGTATGAAAGGCAAGTGTACTTTACGCCCGAAACATTTAGAGCGGACTGTCGGAAGTGTTTTGGTTTTGCGTTTACTAAGCTCTCCTATTGGCTAAAAAAGTAAACCAACCAATCCGAATCCAAAGTAAAACCAAACGCAAATTGGTTTTGGTTTTGCTTTGGTTTGTCATTGGCTCACAGAGAAGGCATTTATGAGTTACTAGTGATTACTCGCTCCTATGATTGGCTGGCTGTGGGTAATTTGCGTTTGGTTTTACTACACTCAACTGAAAACCGCTCTATCAGTATGTTGTTGACATAATTAATACTAATAAACGGAAAATTTCGGGCGTGAAACTCAACTGGAACATTTATCAGTAGTCAACTAATATTCAAAAACTCATTAATAATTAATGAGCATTTTGTCCAATCAGATGAAGCAAATCAGTCACGTGCATGCTCCTTTATCCTGATAAAATCTCATCCCCAGTCTAAAAAACCCGCGAAGGGATTTCAATTCTGTTCCAGGGGGAAACGGGGTTAACGATTGAAACAATGGATAAGCACCTTGGACTGAACCCTTGGAATTTCTATTGATGTCTTTCTCATTGAATTGCTAATTAGGATGAACGTTTTGTAAAAAGAATACTAATGACCATGAAATTTTATATAAAGTTTCATCCTAATTAAGAATTCACTGATAAAGACCCAAAGATAGCAAAAAGTACACTTTTTGCACTAAATTTACTAATATCAGCAGACTACCGAGATACACAGATAATATTTTTAAAATGAAGTTATCCAACTACCATTACTTGTTTACCGAGCCACCAGCCACTGTTTAGTTCCAATTATTAAACCAAACTCAAAGCCGTCAAATAATAAAAACGAGCATTAAACTTACATAAAAAATATATATTAGAGTCTGCCGTCATGTCAGTCACATCGCTTTCCAAGTCTTGAACTTTATCGATGTCAACCACGACACCAAACCTTCAAGTGCAGGTTATTCCTCCCTTCTTTGCCACACAATGCGTTCAGCATTGCGAAACACCGCTTCAAACAACATAGTATGGTAATTTCATGTCATTCCCTTGAGACGTTCGTAATCGCAGGCGGTGATTACTCGAATATTTTGCATGGCGTTGTGAATACAAAGGTTCAATGGTTCATTAACTAACCATTATAAGTTTTTGAAGCCGTTTAATAAACTCGCAGGATGCGACGTAGGCCCCGGCGGTGGCTCCGCGGGTTGAACCGTAGGCTGTGTGGTGGGACTGGTCCAAGTAACGGATGGAGGGTTTTGGGGGGCCTGTGGTGTCCATGCCGAAGCGTAGTATTGAGCTTTCTTGGGGGGAGGAGGTCCGGCAACATTATCCATCGCGGGGGGTCCCGTCCACGTAAATCCAATAGGGAACACACACTTGGGATTAGGCGTTGGCGCTGCACACGTAAAAAATACGCGGTTAGGATTTTTCTCGCTTCGGCTCACCCCAACTTTCATCCACAAATTATCAGAAGGCCTTCACCTCTCAAAACCTTGCATTTTATTGGACCCCATTTGGACAGCACTGACAAAGAATTCCATTGTTTTAGGGTTAGGGTTTGTATTGTTTCAGGGTTAGGCATTGTTTGGATAGCCAGTAGTATTCCAGGTTCCGAGGAGGTTAGGTGAAGTCTGCCCCCAAATTATGGTCGTACTTGGGAAACGTGGTCGGCGAAACACCGTCCGGGATCGCCGCTTTCACCAAAGGAATGTCCTTGCCCGAAAAATAAAAACCACACCCCAATACCGGCGGTTGAGACTTGTAATTGAGCGTTTGCCCACACTTGTACACACACTCTGGAGTTCCGGCCAATACTTTCACGATTTGAGCGTAACACCCACAAAAGCAAGTAGGGTTCATCGTTTAAAACTGAATTTATAATAGGGTTCACTTTTTTATACTCCCTGGGTGCTTCACCTTTCCACCAATCCCCCGCGCGCTGGGGCGGCCTAATTTCCACCACTCCGGAGGCCGGCTTTGCCCTATAAATGGCTCGACCACTCCGGAGGCCGGCTGTCTCGACCACTCCGGAGGCCGGCTGTCTCGACCAATCCGGAGGCCGGCTTTGCCCCATAACCCTCTGTGATGTCATAGCTCCGCCCCTTCTCTCGACCAATCAGGAGGCCGGATTTGTCCCATAGTGAGTGCCATAACTACTAATATCTATCAGTATGTTATTGACTGAATTAATACTAATAAACGGAAAATGTCGGGCGTGAAGCTCAATTTGACTTTACGCCAGACATGCGTATCAGTTACTAATAAAAGGAAAATTTCGGGCGTGAAAGTCAATTTGACTTATTTTCGCGACACGAAAGAGACTGTTTTGCAGTCTAATATCACAACAAAATTTGGCTATAGAACTCTGAATTCTGGGAACGTAACTCACTAATGATTAGAAGTCTCACTTTACCAGCCTGTTCAAAATATAACAAGTATGCATGCATGCTTGAGTTATAATGTCGAACTTCCGATAAACTAAGCTATTTCACACCTCTCGCTACTGTTCGTTTACATCCCTTTCAATTAATCTAGCGACGTTTCAAGACTGTGGAAAAGCAGTTGATTATTTAAGACTAATTTTACTGATTCGTTAATAAGTACATTTCAATTTTGTAGCTAGAAAAGCCTCCATTGAAGTTTGATAAAATGCATCCCAGCCAATATCTCAATCACAAAAACGTATTACTAATACGGAAATGGTATCACCTTCAGTCGTTTTCGCAAAGCCGAACCAACAATGACTAGGAATAATTAATACGAATCTACGTTATTATTTTCATGAGCCAAAGCACACTACACCAGAGGCAGTGCAGCAGTTCACGGGGCAAAGGTCAGTTAGGATTCGTCTACACGTGAGCTACTTTTACCACTTACGCTGACTTGGAATATTCTATCCATAGGTTAGTCATTTCCCATCTGTCACCTGCGCTCATAGACGGTTTGGGTTTATGTTATGTAGTTATGCCACATGAGTTTAACGCCCGAAATTTTCCGTTTATTAGTATTAATTCACTCAATAATATACTGATAAATGTTTTGGGCGTAAAGTCAAATTGAGTTCCACGCCCGAAATTTGCCGTTTATTAGTATTAATTTACTCAATAATATACTGATAAATACAAACACAATAGACATTATTTTCAGAGGGTAACACTTAACAGTAACCAAAGGTACTGATGACCCTCTATTTACAATGATAAATATATCTACAAGTCTATATATCTATATATCAGTCTATATATCAGTCTATATATCAGTCTATATATCAGTCTATATATCTACAAGAAGTCTACGATTCTACGATTAAAATGCTAAAATTCTTATCAGACTATAAAAAGATTTAAAAAACTATTTAATACAATAAGATAGACTAATTAAAAATACCCAAATTCATAAAATCACTAAAAGTATTTGCATAAAGGGTGGCAGCTATGGATCTGCAAATTTAAGTTGTTTTTTCTGTTTTAAAATAAGTTCTTTAGAGATTCTTTTTAAGACATTTAATTGATATGCTAGTTTTAAGAGAAGTAGATAATTGGTTAGAGTCGCGAATGGAACGTACAGTGAAGGTTCGGCCTCCCTCGCTATTGTTTTTATATAACTGGGCCAGTGGCTTTGTTGGCAGACATCACTTTAATAATGTCCAAAACCTGGCCAGGCGTTATCAAGGGTATATTGAAGACTTCATCCGATTTCAGTCGAGATGAAACAAAGTTCCTGATCTTGCTTTAGTTTTGAGGCGATGTTTACGAAGTAGGAATTTAGTTCTTGGGCGATTTTTGTTTCATCAGTCAATACTGTCTCAGAGTCCGTATTTAGCTCGGTAATCTTGGGCCGTGATTTTGCGGTTCCACTGAAAGATTTTAACGCCTTCCAAATTCCTTTTGGGTTCCCTTTGTTCTTGTCAATTTGTTCCCGGAAATAGTTCCTTTTTACCTTCTTAATAAGGTTGTTTGTCTTACATTTGGCATGGGTATAGTGAGACCAGTCAAGCGATGAATTTGATTTTCGCGCTTTTTTCAGGAGTTTGTCTCTACCCTTAATTGCTTCCGTAATGTATTTGTTTATCCAGGCAGGCTGTGTTTGTTTCCTGACACGCTTTTCTTTGAGAGGAATGTGCTGGTCTAAGGCCTCATTTAACATTGTCTCGATTGTATTTACAATGTCGTCAAATGTAAAGGCTACATCCCAAGGGGCGTTTTGGATTGAATCCAATAGCTCATCTGTATGCTGAATGTAATTTATGCGCAGATATTATATTTACACTTATTTAGTACATGTAGTTGTCAAGCGCATAGAACATTTATGCATATGCGCTATACAAATGTCATTATTATTATTATAGACAATCGATGTTCTGTAATTTTGTTACTGCTAGATCTATCTGCGGCCCTCGATACCGTGGACCATGAGCTATTATTAGGTCGCCTTCACAGTAGATTTGGTATTGGAGGATCTGCCCTCAAATGGTTTTAGTCATATTTGTCTGAGCGATATTCTTTTGTTAGTATTGATGGAGGGAGCTTCCAACTGGCGTAAACTTAATTGGCCGGTAACAAAACGGGCAGGGGACTGGGACCGAGTTTATAAGAATTACTCTAATTCTAAAATGAAGTTCATCACATGATAGAGCATGTTGAAATTAGTATGTGTGCCAAGTTTGACGTGATTCAAGTACATCCTGTCCGAATTATAAGCAATTAAAATTTCTTTGTCCGGAGGGACAACGTTAAAATATGAGTTTGTATGGGAAAATTGACATATTTGATGCCTTCTAGCATCATCAATATTGAGCCAAAGTTCACCAAACTTTCCAGACTAGGTAAGTTTGATCTGTTCTCTTGGAAAATAATGCTCACTTTGACTAGTTATTAATTGAATTAGTTTTACTTACTCGGCTCCAGCCCCCGCTCGTTTTGTTACTGGCTAATTACGGTGTACCCCAGATCGGTGTTGGGACCAATCTTGTTTCTCCTTTTGTTTCGAAGGGGGAAACTCTCTTTAGTTTCCCCCTTTTCGGGTACCGGGATCGTTACTCCATAAAGAGCAGACGAGACTTTAGTTGGACTTCGCTTGCTTTATTCACTTGTCCTGTGCGGACCTCCCGCACCAACCAACTCCACTCTCTACTTTCGTTCTCTCTCTCTCCTTTTTCTAATCTCTAAATTTTACAATGCTACTCCTTAAGTAGTAAACGACATACACGCGTGTGAAAGCTTGCAAGTTATGTTGGGAAAACAAGTTATAAACCTGTTTTACCAGCTATTCAGTTTCATGACGTAACGTAAAATTGTACGCCCAAACGAACCTTAAAACCAATTTTAGAGTATTTTAGAATTATAAAACTATCCAAATTTAACGATGCTCGTTTTCAAACAGTAAACCTTAACTGTCCAAGAAGAAATATCTAGGTTAAAATCGAAAACAAGCGAATTCAAGAAGGTGAAAGTTCTCTCTAGTCAATGACTAAATAAACAAAATGACACACGTTCAAGGAGGTGCTTATTCGCTGTTCGCGTGAATTTGCACAACCTTCACTCGCAGAAGTTCTGCTAAATCTATATGTGTTATCAGAAGATAACAACAGGATGCAAAACTACATTAAGATTAAGATTAATTGACAAGCCAGTAATTACTAAACTAGTATTACCTTGGGCAAGAGACTATAACTGCATGCTGCCAGGTAAAATATCGTCAAAGACACATTTAGAATATAAAAGAACTCAGTTGAAACGCACAAGATAAAAGTGCATGGATTTAAAGAGGGATTTTCCTCGATAAAAGTAGTAAAGACTAACTTTAACTTAGGTTAAAGACTAAGTATAGGTTTTTGTGAGAACGCCCTATACAAATAATATATATTGAAGCATAAGGAGAACATCCGTAGGATTTACGATTCTGACCACAATATAGTCAGATGTCACTATCTTTAATCTCTTAGTTCATTAAGTTTATCTTCCAAGAAGGCCGTCATGACGTTCTGGCGTCATAATAACAGCTTTCTTTGCAACTAGGCCTGCGATGTCACTTAGTTTCACTAATCTCGAGCGCCAATAATTATACATCCAATTAGGAAACATGCTTTTTTAATTTTCCTTCTATCCGTAGTTATATTTGCCATTAATATTTAATTTGAGGAACTGATGTGTTCTCGGAACATTACTAGCGAATTTCTAGCTAGATTTCTAAATCCAACCGAGAAAATTGACTTTAACGCTACCTCTCCTATTAATTATATTTTGAATATATATAATCTAGCTGTAAGCTGCTAGCTTGCTACGTTTGACCAAACGTTAAATGAATGGGTACAGTCGTTGTCCAGTATCCGTCAAACCAACCTCAAATGTCAATAATGACATTGGTGTCAGAAGAGGAAACTCTACAGTAATTACCCTAGGGGCCAAGATTGATTACATGTATATATTAAGAAAACCACTATTCCTTGGCTTTAATAACGCCAATTTTACGCTAAAAGAGAAACGACTAAAAGCGGTTTTTATTTCCTTTTTTATCGTGTAACACGTTGACCTCACCTCTTGGAGATTATTCGAGGTCATGACTTAAACTATCATTTTTATGCCGATGATACACAGTTAGATGTTACCTTTAAGTCATGCTCGATTCAGATGATGTCAGCTAAATTAAAAATTGAAGCATACGTGAAAGACATTGACTTGTGGATGGTTAGCAATAAGTTAAAACTTAATCGTGACAAGACTGGATTGCTGGTTCTGTCTGGTGTTCATTCTCCCCCATCCACCTCTTGAGTGTGTCAATGTCGGTGATGAAAGAATAACTCCATCTACTGATGCTAAGTAGCCTCCTCCGCAGGCATCTCTAACTTTTGAGGAAATCAGATTATGGGCTCCCTGGGGCAGGTGAAGAAAAGAGAGGGAGATTGGGCATCTCTAATAGGAACCGACCGACCGGGCTCGGGTTTCCTGTGTGAAGCGCCGAGCGCGAAGCGCGAGGGGCTGAGGCGAGCGCGGAGCGCGAGAAAAGAGAGTAGATGCCTGCCAAATATCGAATGGTTTGGACGTGTCGCTGTACCTTCATGGACGTGTCGCTGGACCCGGGGTACCCTGGGGATTGTCTGACAAAATATAACAACTAGGGGTATGCTGGTAAATTGTTTCTCTCGCAAGTCACACAAACATGGCGTCCATTGAGGTTGACAAGGATGATAACGCAACAAAAAAAAAACGTCGAAAATACCGCGTTATGTAAAAAGCAAAATCCCAGTATGTAGTACCGCGTATAAGAAGATCGTTCGAGATCACAGGAAACCCAATTCCGTTTTTTCTTCTTCTCCGGTATGAATAGAGATGCCTGCGGAGGAGGCTATATATATATAGCGATCCTAAAGTCAGTCAAAGTGAATCAAATTTCCATCGAGTGTAAAATAGAGGCAGAGTTGCTTCCAAACGGCACCGCCGACATTTCCGTTGATCTAGTCGAAAATTGATAAGATATTTCGATTATTCGAAAATCAGCAGAGCAAGAAGAAATGCCAAGACAACTGCCCTGGAACCCGCAAGCGGTAGCTAGTTTTTATTATATACGGAGCGTTAGCGTTTGTACTCCATGGCGAAGCTGTGAAAATAACACGTCGGAACGAAGCTGTTAAAATCTCAGTTGAAATTACCACAAACACGCTTGTTCTGCTCATTAATTGGGCGCTCGTTGATTTTTATTTCCACGGGTTATTTCAACAGTCGCATGCTAGTTTATATGTATCTGAAGTAGATCGAAAATCACTCGTTTATGTTTTTGATTAACGGGTTTGATTGAATCTGGAACTTTCACAGTTTTAGCGGTCGTGCGTGATACACATGAACGGAGCCATAATATGCAAATGTGTTGTGTTTCATACCGTGTACATAGATATCGAGTGCGACGAAAACCTTTGCAGTTGATTTAGTCGAAAACCTTTGCAGTTGATTTGGTCGAAAACCTTTCCAAGAACCTTACCAACCAAAAGCCATGTAAATTGCAATTTGACCGAAGAAATCGTGTCCTCGATTGTGTCCATTATTACAACTAAAAGTTGTTTATTTTATTACTTCGTGCTCAGTAGACTATACATTGCAATCGGCCCAGAAGAGTCAAAGCCAGCAAATGACACACCAGTTTTACGGCAGCTACTGTAAAACTTGAGCTTCAAATTTTAATATTCCTCAGGGCTTGCGAGCTTGATCCGGCGATGATAGACTAAAATCGGCTAGCTCCAAGGTGAGGAGGAGGCTGTATTTCAGGCTACGACGATGAGCGATTTGATTGCTTTCATTCACAAAAATTATGACCCACCCCTCCCCAAATACATATTATTATGCGCACAAAAACCTGCGCGAAGTGGCGATAACATGTCGATTTTTGGCAGGCATCTCTCTTCCTTTCTCTCTCTCTTCTCTCTCGGCTCCAATCTCCCTCTCTTTTCTTCACCTGCCCCAGGGAGCCCATAATCTGATTTCCTCAAAAGTTAGAGATGCCTGCGGAGGAGGCTAGATGCTAAGAATATATTGGTGTTGTATTCGATGAAGTGATGTCTATGGATATATTACATATATCAAGTTCCAAGGCAGCATGACTTCGCGTGGTCTCCGTCTTTGAGCTTTATTTTTTGCCCCGTACAGTCTTATTTTTTCCAGTTTTTGTGTCTTTATGTTGAGTTAACATGGATGGTGTTTTAGAGGAAGAGGATTTGGGGAATTCTGAAGTTCTGAGAGCATGTAGTAACGATGAGGATGTGCAACGCTACGAATCAATCGAGGTGTCAGAGAAGGGAGCCGTATTCTTGGTCGTTGTAAATGATGCTGAGCGATTTAATCAATGGTTAAAAGCGTTAAAGATACGATATTGGATCGATTTTGGGAGCCAAGATGATCATACAGTCGATTGGGTGAAGAAGACCAGTCCGGGAGGCGAACTGGTCGAGCTGCTTATACAACTGTTTCAAGGTAGTAATGGCGGGAAAGGCGGACATCTTCTGTTCACGTTGACAGTTTATATAACCAAGCGAAAAATCATGATTCAGGGGAAGCAGCGTGATCTATGGAAGGATACCGAGTTCGTTAGGCTGAGATCTTTTGTGACTGATTTGTGTCAGAGTAAAGTTTTAAATCCAGATCCGATAAGCTCTCTGTACGCTAAAACATTTCAAGATCAGGACGCGTCCGGAAGCGGGAAGCTTAACCTCGACGAGCGATCGTTAGAGGTTATTCTTGAATCTGATGGTGAAGATGAAGATGGAGATATCGTCGATGAAGAATCAGACCTTGTAAAGTCGAACAAGAAACCATTACTCAAGTCAGTTCCGAAAGTCAGGTCAGCTTCCAAGGTTACGAAGGCTTCGCCAGCTGGTAAGTCAGTTTCAGCGGCATCCATCGCATTCAATCCGAAACCGGTGTTTGAGTTAATTGAATCCGTAAACAAGCGTGTGGGGAAACTAGAGGATCTAGCCGGTAAAATGGATAAAGCCGTAGCGCAAGTAGATCTAGAACTAAACGTTTTATGTAAGGAAGTATCGAATACCCAAAATGATATATCAGAGTCGTTGTTTTCACGTTTGAAACATGAGATCTGCGTCATGAAGGAGTCGCAAGAACGAGCCAGGGGTGAGATAGAGGAACGGCTCAGTAAAGCTGAATCAGAAGTGAAACGTTGGCAGGGCCGGGTAGGATCACTAGTCGAAGAGAAGGGACAGATGGTCAAGAGAATAAAGTTGTTAGAGGATGCTAATGAAAAACTTCAGGGTCAAGTCTCTTTACTCATTAGTACCAAGGAATCTGAAGTTGATATGCAGCCACCCACCGAACCCGAATGTAGCCAACCGGCTGAAGTGCATGAGACGGTGGATTTTGTTGCAGAAGTACCAGTTATCAACACAACTGTCAACATAGAGAATGGGACGACTGTCACCCGAGAAGAGTTTGACTTTGTTTTCCTCTGTGATTCAAACAGAAGATTTGTTAATGTTAATGAGCTATATCCAAAGGGGAAGTCTAAAGTCATCACCTGTGGTACAACAGACAAAGCCGTCGAGATTCTAACTTCGCCGCGATTCGATATTCGCAGTGGAATAATTCTTAACACTGGGGTTAATGACTTAGAACATTTATCGGTTCAGGAGATAGTACAAAAACAGGTAAAAATGGTGAATCTAGCAGTCCAAGCATTTCCGGACAAGAAGATTATAATGTCGAGCATTACACCTAGGTGTGATGATTTAGATAAATCGGTGTTTGCGGTGAACAAAGAGGTGGGTCAACGCATCCAAGGAATGCCGAATGTCATTCTAGTGGATAATGGAAACTTACGGGATAGACAGAATTTTTACGATGTAAAACACCTTAATAAGATTTAAGGTGTTCGCATATTAGCTGGGAATATCAAGGCTGGTATAAGAAGAGCGTTGGGTATCTCAGTACGTCCACGACAAGACCGTAGAGTTCGGAGTCGTCAGCAGCCAGCTTATCAGTCACCAGTGGTTCATCCGTCATTTGATAATTCTTTTAATAATACAAGTAATCGCTTACAGCCTGCTCATCCTCGTGAGGCATTGGCTCGACATCCAACTGTCACCGATAGGCCAGAGCAATCTAGCGTTCAGTATGGCGGCCCGGCAATGTCCGAGGTTCAACATCAGATAGTAAATTTAGCTAATATGGTAAAGCAGCTAGTTGCGTCACAACAGCAGGTATTTTATCCCCCAGTGCCACCAGGGTTAGCTTTTTGTAGCCCCCAGTTTGGTCTACCCCCGCAGCAAGCCCGAGTGGCTGTTTAGTGCTATGGGCAATCTCCGTGGTTAATTATTTTCTTTTGCTAGTTATTTTACTTATTTCTTGCTGAACTGCTTTTTGTTATATCTTTTATATATATTTATATATATACATTTTTTTTTTTTTTAGACTGTATAGGGCATTATGTTCTCGTCAAATGCCGGGTAGTTGTAACTTTTTGAGGTTTTGTTCCTGGAATGTTGAAGGTTTATCGGGAAAACTCAATGATTCGGACTTTCTTTCAACAATTGAACAATTCGATTTAATTTCCCTCGTTGAAACGTGGTTACAACCTGATAGTAGTGATATTAATATTGACGGGTTTTGTTCCTTTTCTAAGTGCAGAAAAATGCCGAAGAATGCTCGTAAAAATTCCGGTGGTGTGTCTATACTAGTAAAGTCTTCACTTCGTAAAGGTGTAAAATTTCTGGACAATGATAGTTGTGAAGATTTTATTTGGTACAAGTTAGATAGGGTTTTTTTCAACGTCGCACGGGATATATTTGTCTGTACCGCGTATATCCCGCCACAAAACTCCACTAGAGAGCGGAGAATAGACGTGGATTACTTTGAAACTCTTCAGACTAGTATCTACAAATTTTCTCGTTTAGGCGAGGTGATGTTGTGTGGCGACTTCAATGCTAGGATGGGTGATTTGGATGATTTTACTGAGAGTTTTGATATTTTTAATAATATTCCTTTCCCGATTGATAGACGGAATTCGAGAGATGATCACGTGAACGCGTACGGTAGATCATTAGCCGAGCTATGTTGTGGAAATGACTTAATAGCTTTAAATGGAAGATCTAAAGGGGATTTCCTTGGTCAATTCACTTGCTTCACTTACAACGGTGCCAGTGTAGTAGATTATGCTATTGTCTCTCATTATCTTTTTTCGTTAATTACTCATTTTTCAGTTTCGACAGTTACGGAATTTTCTCATCACTCTTTCTTATCATTTGCTATGAAAACTAAAATTCCAGAGGGATCTGTTAGTCAATTAGAATTAACACCCCATCCTATGGCTTTCCGGTGGAATGAGAACCTTAAAGAAGCATTACACGATGCTATTAGTTCTGAGAATGTTCTTAATGATATGGAAGGTGTGTTTTCGTCTTTGAGTGTTAGTAGTGTCGATGTTGACGTTGATTCTACAATTGGTAATTTTACGGGAGTGATTCTAAACGCGGCCAAAAAAGTAATTCCATTTAGGAGGAAGAGAGCTGGTAATTTTAAAACGAGAACAGTGCAAAAGCAAAGATGGTTTGACAAGAGTTGTCATGACCTTAAAAAAAAATTGCGGAATGTAGCCAAGTTGCTTTCGAAATATCCTAATGACCCCTTCTTAAGACACAATTTTTTTTGCTTCGAAAAAAGAGTATAAAAAACTGACAAAGAAGTTAAAGAGAAAGTTTCATAGCGATCTTTTGGATAAAATTAAAGACGCAGCAGATTCTAATCCTAAAGAGTTTTGGAATCTGGTAAATTCAATTAAATCGAATAATACTGCTGGAGGTACAAGTAATGTTTCTCCTGTAGAATGGTTTAATTATTTCTGCAATCTCAACAAAGTAATTTTTTCTTCTGAAAATACCAGTAGCGAAGCTCGTATTGTGAAAGATTATAATTTTTGGGCCGTCAAGAGTGATGAAATTCTTGATGAGCCTGTGACTTTGGAGGAAATTTGTGAATTGTCAAAAAAACTTAAAAACAAGAAGGCTAGTGCTGGTGACTCGTTGACAAACGAAATAATTAAGATTTCAATTGGCGTTTTGGGTCCATATTTTGTGAAACTTTTTAATATCGTGTTATCCTGTGGAGTGTTCCCGCGTGTTTGGTCGGAAGGCCTTATCGTGCCGCTCCATAAGTCAGGAGACAAAGCGGATCCCGGTAATTACCGAGGCATTTGCATTGGTAGTTGTTTAGGAAAATTTTTCACTTTGATTCTCAATTCACGTTTGAACTCTTTCTTAAACGAAAACCAGATTGGTTTTAGACATGGTTTTCGAACGTCTGATCATTTGTTAGTACTAAAAACGCTGATCGATTACTATAAGTCGAAACGTAATCCGTTGTTTGCTTGTTTTGTTGATTTCAGGAAAGCTTATGATAGTGTTTGGAGGGAAGGGCTGTTTTTTAAATTGATTAGATATGGATGCAGTAGAAAATTTGTTGGTATTCTTTTAAGTATGTACTCTTCGGTTAAGTCAGCGGTAAAGCTTGAACAGGGTATTACTCCTTATTTTCAGTCATTTGTTGGTGTAAAACAAGGGTGCAATCTTAGTCCGACATTATTCAATATTTTTATTAATGATATACCTAGTATATTCTCTTCTTCGTGTGATCCGGTGAGGCTAGGTGATTCTAGACTAAACTGCCTTCTTTATGCCGATGATTTAGTATTGTTGTCGGAATCAGAATCTGGGTTACAAAATTGTCTTCGAAAGCTAAAGGCCTATTCTAGAAAATGGAAACTAAAAGTAAATTTGAAAAAATCTAAAGTATTGATTTTCGGAACGCAGTCTCAAAGACGATTATATGCAACATCTAAGTGGTTTTTTGGTGATGACCAACTGGAATGTGTAGACGAGTATATGTACTTGGGCTTAACCTTTCACTTTTCGGGGAATTTTAAGATTGCTATGAAATCTCTATACAATAAGGCTTTACGCGCTTACCATGGTATGATGGGAAATCTTTCAAATGTGGAGAATGTTCCAGTTAAAGTGTTACTAAAATTGTTCTCTTCTCTCGTTTCCCCGGTTTTGTTGTACGGCTGTGAGATTTGGGGTGTGAATTTGCTGGGGAGAATACCCTCTTTCGGCGTGTTTAAATCAAAAATATTCAAGGTGATAAATGATATGGAAAAACTTCAGTTGAAGTTTTTAAAACGTATTTTGGGAGTTCATTCCAAAACTACCAACTTGGCGGTGTATGGTGAATTAGGAAGAGTACCCTTGATTGTACAAGTTTCTACCCTGGTGGCGAAGTTTTGGTTTCGTATTAAGGATGCGTCTTATCAAAACACTCTCGTCGGTTTAGCTGCGAGAGTTTGTATCTGTTCTAATCAACAGTCAGTCGTTTTTACCAATTACTTGTTACGTATGTGTGAGTTAAAATCGTTACATGAGTTCAACGTTTCGAATAAACAATTACCTAATTTAGGCAGATATTTAAAAACAAAATTATATAATCTATTTTCTCTTTACTGGAGGGAACACACTCAACAAAGTCGATCAGGTGGTAAATTGCGTACTCTCAGTAAAGTTAAGATCAATTTCGGTTTTGAGAGATACCTTACCGATGCAAATGTTAAGTGTCGTCAAGCTGTAACCAGGTTACGACTGTCAGCACATCGACTTCCTGTTGAGTCTGGTCGCTACAGCAATATACAATACGATGATCGTAAGTGCACACTATGCAATTCGAATGAAATTGATGATGAATATCATATTTTAATGTCGTGCGTTCATGGGAAAATTGAACAAGTTAGAAGTTTATTTATGAACGATTTATACAATATCAACAGTTCGTTTGCTATGCTTGATCCAAAAGAGCTATTTTTATATATTTTTAGTATGCATGACGATTCTATTGTGAAACTGGTTTTAAGATATTGTAAGGAGGTATTGGATTTATTTAATAATTGTAATAATACTTGATTTACTATATTTGAATTTAATATTCAGATCGTACTTTCATATATATATATTTTTAAATACATTGATGTATATGAATTTGTATCCTAATGTGCCAAAGTTGGTGTTTAATGGATTAAAGATTATTTATATTATTATTATTATAACTGCTATATGCAAATCTTCATTTTTCCACCTCCGTAACATTAGAAAGATTCGCCCGTATTTAAGCTTTAAATCTTGTGAAACTCTAATTTATGCTCTAGTTACTTCTAAGTTAGATCTTCGTAATTCTCTTTTATTTGGTCTTGGTTCTTAAACCAGTTACTAGACTTAAAACGTATGGCGAGAGGGCTTTTTCAGTGGCTGCGCCGGCCCTATGGAACTCTCTTCCATTGGATATTAAATGCAGTAAGTCAGTTGAAATTTTTAAGAATAGACTTTAATTTATAGGTTATCCTAGTTATATCCCGTGTATATAAATTTTTAGCATTATTTGTTATTTTTTGTTTGTTTTGTATATATGTATATATAATAGTTTTTAATTTTTAGATTAATTATTAGATTAATTTTAGATTAACTTATTAGATTCATTTATATATCTGTACGGATGTGTCAGGAGGGGTTTTTCTGACAATGTTGAAGGATAAATTACAGAGTGTTTGTTCTCTTTAAGGGTTTATTTAGTCTCTTCGCAGCCGTTATTAGTATTGTCACGCAAGCGTTGCGTGACTACATTAATAACAGCTGCGAAGGGGTTTATTGGACTGACTTCTCTTCTGTGCTAACTACATCTCCGAGTTAACTCCAACTCTAACTGTTTTCTTTTGACCTAGGAGCTCACTCTTACAGGTCTCATTAACAATTCTTTACAAATGTAATATCCTATCCAGCTAGTGTAAGTGGTCTTATTTACAATCTCAGCTGGAGGTTAATTACTTCTAAGCGGCATTGTTTATGACAACTTCTGGAGTTAATTAGTTTGCTAATTGAGACTTCGCTTACAGCGCGAAACATTCACGATTAGAGTTTGGTAAAATAAAATAATTACTTCTCGGTCGAACTTCCAGATGTAAAGCGAACTAGTAAAAAGGCAAAAGATACTTATGCTAGAGTTTTACCAAGGCAAAAGCCAACAACTTAAACCTTGTTATCGATAAACTCCGCGTCATGGATTAGGGTAATAAATTGTTCCGCGTCGTGGATTAGGATAGATTAAAATATCCGCGTCCCTTGGCCAGGACAAAAGACTAGTCATACTCCAAAAGCAATCATAAGAACCGTGAGAAATTACTGTAGAAGCAATCATAAGAACCGTGAGAAATTACTCTAGAAGCAATGACAAGAACCGTGAGACATTACTCTAGAAGCAATCATAAGAACCGTGAGAAATTACTCTAGAAGCAATCATAGGAACAACAATGAGAAATGCTGAAGTTCGGAACTTGATAGTAAAATGTCTTAACGGAAATAACGCTATATACATAAATTGTTATTATTATTACTTCAGCACAATGAACCCAAAAGCTCGCTCAAAGATGGCTATAAAAGCCAGCTCAAAGACTGAAAACGTTGCTGCGGGGAGAGAGAGAGTACACGGAGCTTCTGGGTGACATTTTGGGTTATACCAAAGCCTCGGTAAATATCCACCACTCGCACTTCCACTATAATAATAGAATAATTGTTAACTATTCATTCACTCTTCTCGGTCTTGCGCGCGAGGAATTCACTTGTTAATTGATTTTTAACTTTTTGAACTAATTTGAGGCTGGCTATTTCACTTGTGGTATACACTGAAACGAGTATTCCCCTCAGTGTCGGTGACAAGTGGTGGATTATTAACAAAATTACTATTCCCCTCAGTGTCAGTGACAAGTGGTGGATTATTAACAAAATTACTATTCCCCTCAGTGTCAGTGACAAGTGGTGGATTATTAACAAAATTACTATTCCCCTCAGTGTCAGTGACAAGCGGTGGATTATTAACAAAATTACTATTCCCCTCAGTGTCAGTGACAAGTGGTGGATTATTAACAAAATTACTATTCCCCTCAGTGTCAGTGACAAGCGGTGGATTATTAACAAAATTACTATTCCCCTCAGTGTCAGTGACAAGTGGTGGATTATTAACAAAATTACTATTCCCCTCAGTGTCAGTGACAAGCGGTGGATTATTAACAAATTTACTATTCGCCTCAGTGTCGGTGACAAGGGGTGGATTATTAACAAAATTACTATTCCCCTCGGTGTCGGTGACAAGGATTATCCACCACTAGTCAGTCACCTCCATTTCGGGCAACAATGGTTAGGGTTAGGGTTAGTGCCCCTAATCCCTTTTGTAATTTTTAAAGCTATGAACCGTTGAAAGGTTTTGAGTACTTCTGCGACAAAATGTTTGGTTTACAGATAATACTCTATGTTCACGCTTGTCAGTTTGAAATGGTGAGAAATTGACCTTTCCTGACCCATGACCGGGTAAGAGAAAGCCTGGGTCGATTCCCTGGGTGACGTCAACTCATTAATGCATTATTCTCAATGCCGCCTTTCTATCACAATAACATCGATATTTTGAGTATAGACATAGTCTGTGTCTGAGTTGTAAATAAAGAAAAAAGTCATTTTAGACAAAAATTAATGCCAAGTATTTATTCAAATTATTGTGAAGTCGAATTAATTGGAAGACGGCACCCGGGAATCGATCCAGTCTTTTTGGTTCGCGGTCATATGCCAGGAAAGGTAACATTTTCACCATTTCAAACAAGCGTAGAACATCATAGAGTATTCTCTGTAACCCAAAAAATTATTCGCAAAGTACTCAAAACCTTTAACAGATTCACAGCTATAAAAATTGCAAAAGAGGTTAGGTGCATTTTAAATATCAGCTCAGCTGATATCAGCGCCAAGGAGAGGCGTGGAACAGCCCACCCACTTGCAGAAAATTCATGTGGAGAAAAATAGCACTTGTTACACCTCCATTTATTGCACGCGAATCGAATATGTAAATACAAACTGATCTCTGTGTTGAACTGAAATAGTTTAACAACAAAGCCAACAGCGATATCAGTGCACTCTGCTGAACCTGATGAATATCCCCTCGAACTGACAGCTCAGATAGCGCAAGTGGTAAGCGGTTCGTCTCTCACCTTTGTAACCCGGGTTCGATTCCCGTTCGCAGCACCACACATCAGTTGAGTTTGTTGGTATGTCGCCCTTGTTCCGAGGATTTTTATCCGGGTTCTCCGATTTCCTCCCTCCACATAAGCCAACATGCTAAATTCCAATTCGATCTGTGGCTTAGCATGGTCCTCAGTTAAAATAAAGATAAAACACTACTACCGCTGTGGTTTTCCATCAGTGCAAACAACTCGCTAATTGGCTGTGTTTTGATCTTGGTATGTTGGAGTTGCTGATTGGCTGTGTTTTGAGTCTTCATATGATGGAGTTGCTGATTGGCTGTGTTTTGAGTCTTCATATGATGGAGTTGCTGATTGGCTGTGTTTTGAGTCTTCATATGATGGAGTTGCTGATTGGCTGTGTTTTGAGTCTTCATATGATGGGTTGCTGATTGGCTGTGTTTTGAGTCTTGGTATGATGGAGTTGCTGATTGGCTGTGTTTTGAGTCTTCATATGATGGGTTGCTGATTGGCTGTGTTTTGAGTCTTCATATGATGGAGTTGCTGATTGGCTGTGTTTTGAGTCTTCATATGATGGAGTTGCTGATTGGCTGTGTTTTGAGTCTTCATATGATGGAGTTGCTGATTGGCTGTGTTTTGAGTCTTCATATGATGGAGTTGCTGATTGGCTGTGTTTTGAGTCTTCATATGATGGAGTTGCTGATTGGCTGTGTTTTGAGTCTTCATATGATGGAGTTGCTGATTGGCTGTGTTTTGAGTCTTCATATGTTGGAGTTGCTGATTGGCTGCATGTGTAATCTCTCCAATCCAAAAATTGCAGATTTCTGCTACATTGGGAGTGCTGCTAACGCTCCAGCAGCAATAAAAAGTTTCCGCTGTCATATAATTCTCAGTATTATTCAATAATAACAAAGACATTGAGAAAAAGTATATACGTGTCAAATGTATCCAACAAATATTTTAAGCTATTATTGAATCGTCACTTTGATTATCTTATCACATCGGTCAACTTCCTCTCTCTCTATATATATATAGTTCACAAACTCATGAAATATTAACTACATTGTTGGCAGACATGCTGTCTCTTGTGGTGTAATTTAAGCGCTACCGGCAAGTTTGAACGTATAGAGAATGTTGTTCGTCTGGTTGATAAGACGGTTGGCGCTAACGTAAACAGCATCAGCCCTGTCATAATGAAAACAAAATAACAATATGTATTATATAATTACATTTTGGTAAAGAAAGTGTTATGATGAATACTTTTACGTGATAGTTATAATAAACCGAGTGACCGTTTTATATCGGTACTTATAGATCCCAGCCGCTCACTTCTAAAATATTTTTTCACGGAAATTGATGAACTTTATTGTTTATAGCTATGTTGTACGTCACTGGCATGCGCAGTTAGAGTACAGAGCAAAATAACTGTCCCATATTGATGGTCCGGCACATTGGCATAACAGTGATCTCGGGAGCCTTTGTGTTTGAACTCCCCGGGTCATTGCACTTTGGACTCTCAGTTTGGGAGCAAGCACTGATTGATAAAATATCAGGGTCTTTATATCAGTGATATAAAACTGATTAATAAAACATCAGTTCTATATCAGTGATATAAAACCTATTTTGTTAATCAGTTTTTATATCACTGATATAAAGACACTGATGTTTTATTAATCAGTGTCTATACGGGGGTATAAAGAGGCCATCATGTGCTGCCATTTAGCACACATGATTGGCACGTACCCTTATAAGTTATTAATAAAGTTTAGAAATATTAAGTAACAGTCCGCGCAAGAGGTAGGCACGATTCTATGGCTCAGATGTAATTCGCTTTCCGCACTTTAATATTTTGTTTTTCATACTGACAACTCATCAACCCTTCAAAAACTCATGAATAATTAATGAGCATTTTGTCCAATCAGATGAAGCAAATCAGTCACGTGCATGCTCCTTTATACCTGATAAAATCTCATCATTCTAAAAGCCCGCGCAGGGATTTGAATTCTGTCCCAGGGGGAAACAGGGTTAATGATTGAGACAATGGAATTTCTATTGATGTTTCAGCTTTCTCATTGAATTGCTAATTAGGATGAACGTTTTATATAAAGAATACTAATAAACATGAAATTTTATATAAAGTTTCATCCTAATTAAGAATTCACTGATAAAGACCCAAAGATAGCAAAAAGTACACGGAACAATAAGGTACCTAGATAATAAATTTTGCACTAAATTTACTGATATCAGCAGACTACCGAGATACACAGATAATATTTTTTAAATGAAGTTATCCAACTTGTTTACCGAGCCACTGTTTAGTTCCAATTATTAAACCAAACTCAAAGCCGTTAAATAATAAAAACGTTCATGAAACTTACATATTTTGTGCGGCAGGAGTCAAAAATTTAGAGGCTGCCGTCATGTCAGTCACATCGCTTTCCAAGTCTTGAACTTTATCGAGGTAAACCACGACACCAAATCCTTCAAGTGCAGGTTCTTCTTGCATTGCGAAACGCCGCTTCAAACAACATAGTATGGTAATTTCTTCATGTCATTCCCTTGAGATGTTCGTAATTGCAGGCGGTGATTACTCGAATATTTTGCATGGCGTTGTGAATACAAAGGTTCAATGGTTCATTAAGTAATCATTCCCTTGAGATGTGCGTCTTTCTTTCATTGCATTCTTAAAGCGTTTTTGAAGCCGTTTAAAACGCTCACAGCACGTGTTTTATTAAGTCTAAAAAAAATAAACTTGAATTTTTAAACTTGATAAAACACTGCTGTGAGTGTTTTAAACAGTACTTAACTGATAAATTTCTAAAATCAAATCCACTTAAAAGTACATTTATTTTGTAAGAAAACATTTCGTCCAATCAGAAGAGTCGAAGACAATAACCAAGAAAACGTTCAATTTTAAAATGTTTCCCACACTGAAAGTTCGTCACATTAAAAGTTATGAGTGTTTTCATAAAATGCAAATCAAATCTGTTTAAAAAATGAGAACAAATAATATTCTTCTTCAAGTTTAGATAGATTTTAATGTCTAAGCCAATGAAGTGGAAGATTAGCACTTTTGACATCCATGCATTAGATATGCCTACCTCTTGATTAGCACTTTTGACATCCATGCATTACATATGCCTACCTCTTGCGTGCACTATTACTTCATTAACAGTTTAGGTTCTATAAAAATATTTGTGTGCTCAGTGTCTTGCAAAACTGTGAGTGGATGTATAAGCGCAGAGACCTCAAGTATGTACTTTACTTATTATTATAAAATACAATAAACATATTCATTGTTTTGTTAAACTATATTATTATTCACCTAGCCATAAAATACCAGGATTTACGCAAGACATAAAAAAACGAATGATTTTACACATCTGCGATGTAATCATGTGGTGCGTGATAATAGTTAAGGCGTACAATAGAGATGTTAATCCCTTAATGTGCCAACCAGAGATCCATTGGTTCCAGACACAAAGCGGCCTTTTCAAATCATGGTTGGACATTAGCATAACAATTGTAATGTTTATTAACACGAAACATCACTATAAACAGGTGAATAATAAACCATCCGGACCGTTTGTTTTCTCAAAATCAAAGTTCTTGATGTGATTTTTACGTAAACGTACCCTAGAATTTAACACATATTGAAAACCTTCCAGAAAAGGTAAACTGCAGAAAATTACCAGTGACTCAAGCTGGACTGACAAATGTATCGCTTCTTGTGAGAGCGCGACCTCGGGCCGTTTTCAAGTCCTCTGGCAGAGGGCCATACGGACCTCCCGGCCAGTAAATAACATATACGGCAAATAACATATGGTAAATAACATACGGACCTCCTGGCCAGTAAATAACATATATGGGCCGCGCCAAGCGAAAAGAGAAGCGTCATAGAAGTCGGTAAGGCCGAATTCCCAACGTCAACCACCGGTATGAAAAGTTTATTATTATTATTATTTAAGGATTAAGCATAACATGCATACAAGGTTTAGGCACCAATCATACCCATCCCCAGTTTCACCCTTGGATTAAGATAATAAGATAGTAAAGCAAAGATAATAATAAAGCAAAATAAGGATCTAGCAAGAACAGATTATAAAAGCATTGGCACGGCGACACTTAGGACATATAAGCTTGTAGCTGCGAATTTCGTATTGGTTGAATGCATGATTAAGCCTATGAAAAAAGAAGTGTCTGAGTTTTCTCTTATAGGTCGATAGAGTTGGGGATGATTTGAGTCTTTATGGAGTTGGTAGGTAGGTCTCTTGTACAGTTTCGCTTTAGAAACCCAAGCATTCGATTTGCTTTCGCAGTTATTGTATCAATGTGGTGATTCCATGATAGGTCACTCGTAACCATGACACCAAGACCCCTTTGAGTGGGTTCACAACTTAATTTAACGTCAAAATTAATGAAGTAAGAGCGGTCAACGCTGGGCGGAGGGGCTTTTACAAATCCTCCCAAGGCTTGCGGGGAAATTTAACCACTAATTTCTCGAGGTGCCATGGTATAACTTTATAATACTATGATCGCCGAGGAAATGGACTGTTTTGAGAGTGCTTCCATTTAATTCTGTTTGCCGAGTCATGGCACAGGAAGCACTACTGCACTCTCTCTTGAGACGCATTTTCTCAAAACAATACGTTATAAAAACAGTGCACATGTTTTATGCATACAATCATTAATTCAAATTCGTTTAAAGAAAGTGAATTGTCTTGTTCACTCTGCCCAACTTTAGTGTTGAACATGGCTGAGCATTTTGTTTTCGTGTCTGATAAAGCAGTGGATAGTGTGAGGGATGGTAGGGTCCCAGAAAACACTAAAAATACACAGTGACACTTAAATGTTTATACTGCGTGGAAAAAAGTTAGAGAAGAGTCATTCAAAATGACTCTTCTCTGTGGGATCCCGCAGTGAACCAAGTTTGGCGTAACACTCTTTGCTGTTATGATAAATAGACTTCTCCGTGATTAGCACCCCAGAACCAAATATGTTGACGACACCACTGTTCTTGAGGTTATCCCAAGGAACTCTATTACTATTTTCGACTTGGCTGCTAGAGACACTCATAGGTTTAGTACAGATCATAAAATGAAATTAAAACCAAACAACTGCAAAGAAATGTTTGTAAATTTCATACATAACCCAAATATTGTATCGCAACCGATTTACATTGACGATACCAAGATTGAAAGAGTGTCTGCGTATAAACTATTAGGATTTATAATTAGAGATGATCTAAAGTGGAATGACCACATAGATTACATTACTACCAAAGCTGTTAAAAGACTACATTATCTCAGATTACTCAAACGGGCCGATGTTTCACCCGACAAGATAATCATTGTATATAAGAGCTCCGTCAAATCCATCTTAGAAAACGCAGTACAGGCATGACAGGACATTCCAGGGTACTTATCAGCCAAATTAGAATCAATACAAAAACGAGCTTTAAAGATAGCGTATCCACAGTACACCTAGAATGAAGCCCTGGCCACAGCTGATATGGTCTTACTGACTAAGTTGTAGAAGGGAATCCATATGTAAATCATTTGTTCAGTCCATGAAAATAATTTAGACCATCCCCTATCGTTTTTATGTCCTAAGTCAACAACAATCAGAATACCATATAATTTAAGATTTGGCACTGAAAAGGGTGACAAGAACCGCTAGAACCTTATATATTTTTAGATCTTAGGAATAATTTATAGTTATAATTATTGTATAGATTAGTAGCCATTTTTTTGTTTTAATATCACTTGTTAAAGTGAAATAACGATATTATATTATGTATATTATGTATATTATGTATATATGTATATTATGTATTTATTTTGTATATATTATGTATATAATATGTATATATTATGTATATATTATATATAATATGTATATGTTATGTATATGTTATGTATTTGTTATGCAGAAACACCAGATAGTCATATAATAATGAGATGCATAAACTATCTAATGAGATTCATGAGACACGCGGACTTTATTTGCGCTTTTCTTATCAATCAAGGAGTGTGCAATAAACCTGTGAAAGGGCTCTTGTGAGTATCTAGTTGTCAATAGTAAACAAACCAAAACAATGGAATTAGTGTCTAACAGTGAGTAACAACCTAGTAATTGTTTCACATACAGTTAATTCGCTACATACAGTATTTTTTTGTCACTGGAAATGTGACTCCAGAGAAATGTGGCAGAAAACATGGGTCAACATTATTGCTCCATGAAAAATACATCCTTGTAGAAATAATCCTACCAACTGCGAAAAATCAGCTGTCCAATATTGCAAAATATTGTGTATATCATATCATATTATATTAATAAACTGGCAACAACAAACTTGGAAAGGAGACGCAATTTATGTGCTTCAGGTTGCGCATGTGCATATGCAAAAGCGTCCCACATGGATAAAACCGTTGGTTTATGACTAGTACTCAAGAGATTGAGCTGTAATTCTATCCAGTGTGCAGGTGGTCGTTGCACTCCGACCTAACCATTGCTGTAGGGGGAATAAAGTACCGCTGTCCAGCCTACACTTGGAAGACAAGTCGTTGTCTTCTAATTTTCTCTCATGAATGTAACACAAGGGGAAATAAAAAAATTGTGCCCCCTAAGGGTAACTCGTGGATGGTCAATGAGCTATTTTGGCATATACTTGAAATCATGTGACCCATGACGTCATCACCAGTAAGTGAATCGTGGGAAAATAACACCATACCTGTACAAGTTTGAACTGTTTGGCATTTGGTTTGGTTTGAACAGTTTGAACGGTTTGAACGGTTTGAACTGTTTGGTTTGATTTACTTAATCATGTGATGACGTCATTGCTACTAAGTGATTGAAGCCACTTAAAAGCCTATACTTATATCCACATAGAAAATACTAAATGAACTGTGCAGTACTGACTGAGGAAAGGGCATGATAGTCATTATATAGTAAGTGGCATAGACCAGATAAAGAAACTCTGCTAGCAGGGAAACCGTGTTCTAGCTAGGAATTCTGCTCAATTGTGTCAAATAACCCATATATTATTTTCTTTTGCCCGTGCCCGTGCCCGTGGTGCCCAATTAATTAGTACCCTTTGTTTATTAGGGCCCTGTTTGTGATAGAAGTATGGAGCCTATGGTTACAAATATTGTGATAATGGTCACTTCTGAATCTGTTCTGTCAATGGTACAAGGTGCAGCCCTGGCAAAAACCTTGCCATGCATAATTTGTTCGCTTCAACCTTACGTTATCATTAAAAAGATCGAATGGTTTACTTGTATACAGAATTACTTATAAACACAAAAGGGATACATGTAAATTCTAACGTTTCACAGTATACAGTATGAAGTAAAACAAAAACATTGAGTGAAACAATGCAGTACTTGTATTTTGAGGGCCATGCAAGAATATGTGCACCAAGTAACTTATACTTACTTATGGCTGACTGTTAAAACAATTCAGTCATTTTGGATAAAACAATGGTTTTGGTCCCAGTTGCCTCACACTGGTTGGTTTCACAACGAGTTTACCAGGCGAAAAGAAATATTTTTATTCTCCTGGGAGTTAATTAACATGGCCGAAGCATGATAAAAGCCCATGCATGAATAGACCCTGGTGCAATTCAAGTACTTGGGGCCAGAAGCGGGAATTGAATTACTCAGAGTTTTTTGGCATCATCTGACGTCATTTCCAGTGACGTAACTTCCGGGAAAGAAGTCCGTAGGAAAGAAGTGAATTACTGAAACAGGCGTGTGGTACCATGAATGGAACGTTGGTTTGTCAGGCCTGCGCACTACTAACTGAGCTAATGTGAACTTGACACAATTGCATGAAGAAATAACAATCATATTCTTATATCTTACCTATTGTTATTCTAATTACTTATCTTGCATTTACGCGTAAAAGACACAGAATAATGAATACACTAATTTCGACTTTTTAGGGCTAGAACACTGAACACAGAAAGATAATGCTTCTTCAATGGTCATGTGAACTATTCCAATCCCTACGTTTAAAAGCACCCTAACCGTCAACAACAGCACCCTAACCGTCAATTTAGAGTTTATAGAGCTATAAGTCACTAAATTAGGCTTTTTAGGGCAAGATCACTAAACAACACAGAAAAATAATGCTTCTTCAATGGTCCTGTGAACTAATCCAAACCTTTCTTTTCGGGTGTAACAGTGTTTGACTGGGCTTGACGGAGCGTATAATGATACAGCAGGGATGATATGAATCAGTACATTGCGTCAAAATTATAGATTCATGAATTCTAAATTAAGATCTGTTAAGATCTGGAAAGCCTTAGATAGCACACTTAAAGCGTCAACTTCAGTTCCTCAATTTAAGATAGCTCTTAAGTCTAAGTTACTAGCTTCTTATTTCGACTGAATTCAATGTAATTGCAATTAGTCATTAATCTTAGTTTTACGTAATTTTAACAAATTTATAGTTTCTCCAAGTTTAACTTATTTTAATTTAATTGCAAATATATGTTGAAAAGCCCTTCTGGGAACTTATATTAAAGATATGTATATATATGTAAGGAGAGCAGTGAAACGTGACTTCCGGCCCCGAGTACTTGAATCAAGCCTTGTATTCGTTGGAGTTTTCAGTGGAATAAGGATTTGAATTTAAAGACTAAAATACCATATCAAGAAACTTGATATGGTATTGTCAAGTACATATTTCAACAGCTAAACGGTATACAATTAAACCCTGGTTGAAATACTTGTAGACACATTAAATATTTACCACATTTTACAGGAAACTTATTATTTGTACAGGAACAAATGCTGTCCATAATATCCTTGAAGACGAAGTGATTGATGACCACTGGCATGAAAACACCCAATGACTCAACTGATATTTCTCCATCAAAGCACATGTTGGTTCTACGAGCCGAATTTCATCTGTAATTTTTAAAGCACACCATGTAATGTAAAAACGTTGTCGTTTCTGTAGAATCCTGTTTCAATCGTGTACATCTCAGAGATTAAAATAATATCTGCTGTTCTACTCGAACAATGCACCAAAATGCTCCCAATACGTCAAATCAAAGGTGCTTATTCAGGTTTACCTCTAACTCCTCCATCGAACGGCTAAGAGTGCAAGAATGATTCAAAATATCACGAGTGTCAGGGCTTGACACTAACTTTATGATGTACTGGTCGATTGTCCAGTTCATTCAGATTTTAACTGGACAAATACAATTTGTACTGGCCAGGTGCAGGAGCAACTCAACTCGTTTTGAAACACTCGGGAAAAAGTCAGACAACCGCTTCTGTGCCATAATGTTGAAAGCAAAACACGCAGCAAAACAAAATGGCGATCGCGGGAGTCTTCCGTTCGAGAAGGACTGAGCACAACTAGAACCAGTTCCAAATCAAAATACCCGGCCAACATGGCGGAGACGATCGCGTTATGTCGTGGTATTGATTTGCGAGTCTGCTTTCTGAATTGTGAAAAGGTTTTTCATTTGAAAAGCCTTAGAAATTGATATTGTGAAGTTTACTAGTGAAGTATGCAAATATTTCTGAATTAATCAGGCAAGGGAAGTCAACTTTTTTTAAGAATTTCTCCGGGCCAAAATGGCCCGTGTTTTCAAACTTGTGCAGGCCAAAGTGTTATTTCTACTGGCCAATGTCCAGTTGACCACCGTTAGTGTCGAGCCCTGCAGTGTAGTCTTTCGAAGTAATGATCATCGAATTTTATTTCGCGGTCAATCGATTTCAGAAGTATGCATGATCAGTGGTTCTAAACTATGCTTGACGACCATAATATCGCTGGCTCAAAGTATATTTTAGTTTGTTGACATTGTCAGTAGCGAAATGGTCATGGGCTGCATTCTAGGTAGAGCGTTATCGTGTTAGGTCAGCAGCTAACCGCCGTGTTGTGTTGTTGCGTTTTGCTGACACTGATTACAGTGTATTCAGTATTTTTATATTACATTATTTTATGCTATCATCATAAAAAATAACGGTAACATTTCAATAATGACGATGAACGAGTCAAACATTTGCAGGCATTCTACTTGGGGAGTCAGGCTATTATGAATGTGGCCAGGAAGAATGTGGTAAGGGCAAAAAAGGAGGGAAGGCGAGGGGACAATATTCTACCCAACATGCAAAATGACATGACACTAAAACGGACACACCACACCTTAATAATGCCTGAGTACAATTTCTGCATTTTCGCGCATCCAAAAGTTAAAAACACGTGTTGGATATAACACTGCTATTGAGGTTGCACAACCCATGCTTTCTTCGGATGCTCCCATAATCTCTGTTATCATTAGACTAAACCCAGGCACCAAAAGCCTGGTAAAAAGCCTGGTTAACCCCGGTTTAACCGGGCTTTAACCAGGCTTACCCTGAAAGGCCGGTTAAGATAAGCTTGAAAAGGTCAGAAATTCCAAGCTTTCCCGGACACTGCAGTTCAGGAAAACCATAAAAGCCTAGTCAGCTTGGAGTTGGTTGTATCATTACAGGTTTTGACCTGGTTTTCCTGGTGAGCCCGGTACAGTTTAACCGTAAAGGCCTGGTAAGCCTGGTGATGTAAAGTTCCATAATTCTTCTTCTTGAAGTTTTGACCCAGCTTTCCTGTAGATTTAGGTACATTATATATACATTGGAAAACCCAAGTCCTAAAACAGTTGATTTATTGATTGCAATTACTCCAAGGTTTGACCCGGCTTTCCTGAGTGGTGAGCCCGGTAAAGTTTAACCGTAAAGGCCTGGTAAGCCTGGTGTGAAGTGCTATTTAATTCCAAGTTAATTAAAAGCCCAGTATACTGTAAAAGGCTGGTTAACATATATTAGCCTGATATATTAACTTCTATATTCCGAGTTTTGACTTGGCTTTCCAAGAGATCCCGGTATACTGGAAAACCGCAAAATACATGCATTTGAGCCAAGGTTAAATGCAGTTCGAAAAGAGAATTTAGAGTTCCACAATTTCCTTCAAGTATTAAAATCTGTAAAGCCTGGTACAGGAAAAATGGCACTGAAAAGCCAAAAATTAATTGGAATATTTAATTCCAAGTATTAGACCCTGCTTTCCATGAGAACATAATTAGTACAGGAAAACAACAAAGGCTGAAATTTTAGTTGTACGACTTCCAAGAATAGGTCAGATTAGTAAATGCACATTAAATTGTGCAATATCATTTTTGTGTAACTTATACCCATGTAAAAATAGAGGTGGGACAGAGGTGGGATCCCCCCAATCCCACCTGGGATCCCAAGTCTAAAGCCGGGATCCTGGGTGGGACACCTCAGCTATCCTGCCTGGGATGATAACAATATCCTACCAGGGATTCCAACTCTAAAGCAACAGATGGAATCCCGGGAGGAACATTGGGATCCCTAAATTTTCTGCACCTGTAATTTGGGAGTCAATTCCTCTCGACTTAAAATGGTTACCATATAGAACATAAAAAAAACGATATAAACAATACCTCGTAGACAATCAAATATAATCTTCCTTAATAGAGCTTTTGTTTCTTTGTTTCTATGTTTTTTCTCTGTCTGTCCACGTAAGTTAAATCTGTTTTAGCTTTATTTGATCTATTTTCTTATATATATATATTATCGCGTGAACTGTACTTGTCAATTTTAGAATAGGTAGTGGTTAACTCGAAAGCTCTGTGCTACTTTAACCACTGTGCACAATCTCATTTTCTTCTTCTAAAGTTATCTGTACTTGTAATTTCTTTTCTTTTTTACACATATAGTCATCTTTTAAAATGTCATTTGTAACTTTAAGAAATGTGCAAATAAAGCTAAAGTCTAAAAGTCAGCTGTGACCTGCCAGACAATAATGGATTTTGTATCAAAATCCCACCACCTGGTATCCTAGATATCTATATATATAAATTATATATAATTACAAAGTATTAAGATTTAAATGGTATAAATTACAGCAATCCCACAAAATCCTAGACATGCAGTAGTAATAAAACAGCTAGGTCAACAACTACTACACAAATTTTTCAAGCTTCGATAAACAAAAGTCAAAATATTCACAATTACGTGTACGTCATAATTTAACCATGTCATGTGTTCTGAAGTTCAACTCGCAGAAGCGTAAATTTCATAACTTTTTCCGGGAAAGAGGAACTTTGGTGACTGGCTGAAACATTATGAGACTTATGCAGAAATGAAGTACAAATGTGACCTTTCACGAGAAAACGTACACCAACGCTTTTCCGTTAAACGGGCAAATTTAAACGGTTAGTAAACGCTTTTTTGGGTCGTTTCAACACTTTTTGGGGTCGTTTAAACGCTTTTTTTTGGGTCGTTTAAGCGCTTTTCCAGATCGTTTAAACGCTTTTTCAGAGCGTTTAAACGAATTTTCAGATCGTTTAAACGGGCAGCTTCGGAAAGCAAACGGTTTACATGGACTGAGTTGAAGAGCAAACGGTTTCTAAAAACGCTTAAACGATCTTGGAAAGTGATTAAACGGTTTTCAGGCAAACGAGTAAACTGCTTGCGGAAAGCAACTCGCGAGTATCCTGTTGGGGTTTCCCTGTTGGCCCTGTAAATGTTTGCAGATAAGAGCGTGTCACTGGATGGATTTCTATACAGGGGCAAGAAATTTCACTCAAAGGCGTGATATTAGAGTTGAAACTGAAACAAAAAACGCTAACTCCTTGCAGTTTGTCACTTTCAACTTTGCGAATAACTGCAAGGAAAACAATACTTCAAATGCCCTAAATGAACTACTTTCACGATCATATGATTTTATAGGAACAACGATTTTAGATTTAGATTTTATGAAAGCAAACTACACAAAGTGAATGCACTAAAACTAGAAGTTTCTAATAGAAAGTGAAGTGCTTCGAGCGGATGCATAGAGCTATTGTGTAGTGTATTGGTAATGATTTGCAAGTTTCTGTAGTTTTAAACAACTACAAGTAATAATTATTATAGATTGTGCAACCAATAGTTGACAATTTATATTTTTTTAAAGGTACCCAGTGGGTACGTGTGTCTACTGCTTTTGTAATACAAATGTAAAGCCGAGTACCCATCCGAGATTTTGGGTGGGGGTGCACCACCTGGGTCTGCAAGCGGTGACCCTATTTCAGACCAAAATATAAGATTTTGCATACTGTTTTTTTGAGCGGAGTGTACTGATCTGTCATTACAAGCTAAATAAATGGAAATGTACGCCTTCGTATTTCCCTGAAAAAATCGTAACCTAATCCAGACCAAAAAGGCAATTTCAGACTAAAATAACTTGAAAAGCATAGTCTTTGGTGTGGCATATACCTGTATGGCAGGGATAACGACTTTCACTTCATTCGAATAGTGTTATGGTCAATGAAAATTGTTGTCTAGTCATGTACTGAGAAGTTGGGGACATGGTTTCAACTCCACCTGCACCCCATCCAAGTTAAATACTAACTGGTCACTAGCAAGTTTTCATTGAACACAAATTGTTGTTTCAAAATTTTAAACGTACAGGATGCTTGGAAATCAAGAGAGTATAGGTAAGAGAAGGTGAAGCCTGGTTTGTTTTTGGATTTCGGTTTCCTGAGAAATCTTTCTTTTTCTGCACTCTCTTTCTTTTTGAAGCCTGGTTTGTTCTTGGATTTCAGTTTCCTGAGAAATCTTTCTTTTCCTGTACTCTTTTTGGCACATTTTCTTGCTTTCAGTTTTACCTTGCAATGGACTATTTTGCTTCTTATTTTGATCAACCTGCAGCTCAGGTTTCAAGTGATTTTCAAAATCAGTTTGATCTGGTTTGCCTTTAGTAGGGATGGTTGTGATATCACAGTTTTGATTTGTCAGAAAATCATGACCAGGGTTTATCATCCTACCAACATTTGCATGCTTATATTGGAAATGAACAGGTACAATTTCAAAAAACTGACTATTCAAATCAGCTGCCAGGCCATATAAATGCTCATGTAAGTCGCTGATATCAGCACATTTCATGACAACAGCAGTACCATTTGGATCAGGCATTCCAACAGAATTACGTGCATGAGAATCAAAGATATAGAAAGTATCTACAACTTAATTAAAGCCATTACATAGCCCTCAAGTATTATAAAAGCATAATCATCACTGCTGAAAGTATTCATCAAAGCTGAACGCAAAGTATGGAGCCTCGTTTTCATGCAACTCCACGTGAATTAAACCCTGATAGAATTCTTTATAGTTTACTAACCAAGTTTGGTTAGGATTTGCTGTTGCTTGTGCCTCAATGGGCTCCACCACAATGGGTAGATCAGTATTTGTCACCACAATGGGTGGTATTTCATTTGTTTGTGCCACGTTGGGCGATTTGTTTGCTACCCCGAAGGGTTCGTTTGCTGCCCCGAAGGACGATTTGTAAGTGTTAGTCTCCATAGACCAACATGCCTCAACGGGCAGATAGTTCAGCGATATCGTCTCTGCATCTGGGATGAGTCGATTGCCAAGCGCATCGAGATACAGTCGGTCTCCTTCGATAAGGAAAGCTGAGTCGGTCTCCTTCGATAAGGAAAGCTGAGTCTAACGAGTACGAGGTTTAGTCCAAGATCCTTTGAGCTCATTACTTTAAGATACTGTTTAGCTCTTTCGTAGAAGTCTTCTTCCAGTCAATGTTAGCGTTGATTCGCTTTTATATTATTTATCTCAGTGATTACTCTGTAAAAGTCGGTTCGGTTCACAGTTTGTTTCGAAGTACGAGTGGAGCCGTAAAGTAAACCTGATCATCTATATAGCTATAAACAATATGTTTCTGAATTTAGCTTTCTTACTTCCCTTGAGTTTTCATAAAAGAACTGTTATATACATCGTCCGTGTTATATTTTTCAAAGTCCGATTTCATTAGCAGTGCACATGCGTGAATACATAATTTGCATAAGACCTGACGTCGTAGTTATATTAGTGATTTAAATGACTACACGTCATCGAATGTTTCTATGGTAAAGTGGTAAAGTTCTGGTCTTCCAAGCCGATGGTTCAGTGTTCGAGTCTTGTCTGGGACGAAACAAAGTAAGTAATAATGATGTGTAATATTAATTATGTCATGTGGTAAGGGGAATCTGGGTGGGGTAGAAGGAAGATAGTAGGACAAAGAAAAGGGAAGGGAGGGGAGGTAGAATACGAAAACCTGCTCAATTCTAAACCCCATTTTTTTAATGACTCCCCAAAAAGAAAGGATCCCTTTTTAGAATGATTGATATCTAACAAAATTAACCTAGGTTTAAAAAAATAACCTAGGTTTAAAAAAATAACCTAGGTTTAAAAAAAATAACTAGTTTGGACAAATTTAACCTCCAACCTCCAACATATATAATAATGATCAGAAGGATAACACTGGATATAAATAGACTTGGGGAAAAAGTACACTGACTATATATCGCAAAAAAATCGAGAAAAAATGCAGATATAAACATGCAATGATTTCAACCTCACCGTACCTTCATGACCTGACAAGACACTGTTCAGTTTCACTTTCCCTCTCAGCTTTGCTCTTGAGTAGAGGTTGAGTTTAGCTTTGTTAAAGACTTCTTATTCAGTTGTATGGTATTGTGCAGTATATTTGAGTATACCAATCCACAGAGATTCAAATAACAAAGCCTTGGCGGAAGAGAAGCTTAAACGAGAAATATTTGGTCCTCCTAGAAAAACACAACCTCTTGCCATTTCTATCGAAGAAGCCTTTGGTTTCAGCAGCAAATCAACACGCTAAATTCCAATTCGATATGTGGATTAGCTGGATCCTGGCTTTGATCATGCAGCCCCTTCAGGTCGTCGTCTCGTATATAAAATCACTGGCCATCTGGGTAAAAATGCGGTCCTTCGGCTCCGAGAAGAGCGGCAGTTGAAATATCCTGAGCCTGCTGGAAGGCTTTCGCACGAGTAAGTTAAATAAAACATTAAACTGCTTACATTTGAGAGATGGGACTCGAAATTTGAGAGAAATTTCCTCGCGGCCCCACCATCTTGATTTTACTGTATTAAATTATGTAAATAAATTAACCTGGCGATTCTTGCGTGACCAGCACAGTGCAATCTGATTGGTAGTGAACTTGAAATTTAACGCATGTGCAGGAATTTTGTTTCATAAACAAAAAACAAAATAACGGCCTGCAGATTTAGACTCGTCCCTGTCACAGGCAGCCCGAGTAATTAAAAGAGCTTTAATGCATCAGATCAGTCAGTTCGCATAAATGGAAATTAATTGCACCCCGCTGTATTTGTGTCAGAAATGAGACGCGTCTGGCTGAGAGTTCACAAGGAAACTCTTCAAATCTAGACTCCAAAAACAGCTCATAGAGAATTACTAATTTCAATTTGTTTTTCTTATATCCATCTTCTCTTCTAAATCTTGTATTTGCATCTCCCCCTCTCCCTCCCCAAGATACCTGTGTGTAGTTTCATCGTCATTTAGTGCTTAGTGTTATTGATATCAAGTGTGATAATATACAATTGTGTCGTATGTTATATATATTTCTTCATGTTTTCTTTCTTTTTTTTCGTTATCTAGTTTGACCCATATTATACTGTCTATAAAAATATATTTCGGGATACCAGACTCGATTAGTTTTTTTCTTCTAAGCTACTTCTGGTATCCCAATATTTATTAATTACACTCCATGTAAATACAAGACAGAGTATGAATAAAGACTTGTTGTTGATGGGGACTTTTATTATATAAGAATCTTGACTTTTTGACGCCTCTGGCACGCAGGGTATTTACCAAAACTATCTTACTGTACGTTTGTAAAACTGTGTCATGAATTCGAATTTTTCATGCGTTAATCTTGGTGAAAGGAAGGTTAAAATGCGAAATTGTACAATGAACACGTACGATCACGATATTTCGATAAGCTGCTCCGAATTTTCGTTTGACAATAAACGAAATAATTTCGCCTTGGCATTCTAATTTTCGCGTATCTGATCGCGATATTAAGCGTTTAAACGATTTTCGAAAACGTTTAAACGACTTTTTTACCCGTTTAAACGGATAACAAACGGTTTAGAGCACTAAACGGAAAAGCGTTAGTGTACGTTTTCTCGTGAAATGACACAAATTACCAGTTGGATGAGTTGGCCGGCAGTATATTTAAACTTCACATCCACGAGGAAAAACCACGAGGAACATGCTCAACCGCGATCGATCGAGTGGACTCGACTTTGCATGTAATGTCCGTTAAGGTATGGCAAAAGGTTCACAGGCAAAACTTTTTCGCATATTTAGAATGCTTTAGGTCTTAACTTTATTATAGCCAAAAAATCCAAACTAAAATTACTTTTTAACGCCCGAAAAAACATGTTTTAATTTCCCGCGAAAAATGACGCGCGAAACATGATTGACAGACGCTGACAGCTACGTGACAGCGGCACGCGAACAAACTAAAACAACAATCGTCTTTATAGTACGCTACGCTTCGTTTGTTTTTCTTGAATTGCATTCTATCTAAAATTATGTCGTCGAAACTTAAGAGGCTGTCCTCGAGTATCTTTTCTATGCTTGCAACCAAATTCTCTGCGAAGTGATTGCCTGATACCTAGAAAAGGAGTCATATATGTTTATCAACTAGAAGTAATCATAGATTATCAAAGTGCGTTCGACATATTTTTTGAAAGAGAAAGGACTGTGGTAACAGTCTGAAAAGCTGAAAAATTGCTGCAATGATGTGGACAGTGTACGTAATCCTGATCAAAAGTGCTTGTTTTTTAACTAATGTGAAAATTTTGATGTCTTGACTTATATGTTAATATACAAGGGGATGCATCTGGGTATAAAACTGTAATTATCTTTGTGTAACATTAAATCATTGGATGTGATGCTTATGGGGCTATATGTATACATGTGTGTTTTATATGGTTATGGCATTGATTTGAGAATTAGTAGCACATTTTGCTGTGTGGTATACAGTGTAAAGCAATAATTGAAGTTAGTGTAGAACACAAATCAACCCAGGCTATAGCTACATACATGCATACATGAACTTTATTTGAGTGTCAATAGTATTTAGCTGTAAAGCTAATTGGGGACACTATATTACAGGATATATAAAATACAGTATATTACAGGATATATAAAGGGATTCATATAAAGTACGTATAAATAAATATTACTATTCAGATGTGTATAAACTGAATTCCAGTTCCTAGAACATAAACTATATGTGCATGTGTATAAAGTACAGCCCATGCAGTTCCTTCGATTCAGATCATTCACATTATTCCTTCCCGGGTATTTTTCAAGTGAGAACAAGGTTGGCTGCAGTTCTCTGTTCAACTTCGCTGTTGTCGTCACCGCGCCGACAAAACAGACCATGTTCGACTTAAACCACCACGATGCACAAATGTGTAGTATTTAAAAAGCTTCTTCACAACTCACACTGAAATATTCATATCCATGTATTTCTCTTCAGCCTTCAGGTATGATTTATAGCATCTTGACCATTTGCAGTTTTGGTATCGGCAAACCGAACAGCACAATTCAATAAAGCGAGGAAGCCAACATCATATTTTTAGTTCGCACATTCACTCGGGTTCAGCATAAACAAATAATTATGGCCGAGTTGAATGTTCAAGGTCCTCCAGATGTACTACACACTTTCCTCAGGCTTTGCTCAATTGTACTTGCGAACCTTTGAAACATCATTGCATTGGATTATCGGAAAATAAGGCAGGTAACTTGCCGATCGCGAACAGAAACAGAAGCCATGCTGGCATTCACCAAAATGGCCGCTCGCATCTTGTACGTGTGGTTACCAGTTCCCCGACCGAGATAATTTATTCCAAAAAGTACAAACATGAGGACGGACACGAATCTCGATTTCTTTCGCCTGGGGAAGCACAGGTAGCCCACACATATCCACAGGGAGTCCACTGCACGATTAGTATGCGTTCTCCTTCGTCGAACGCAATTACAAGGCAGTGAAGAGAAGGTAGATTCAGCATGATCTTTACTGCTCCAGAGTATAAAAATAATATGCAATGAAGCCTGCGGTTTGTTTATGTATGCTTAAGCAAGAAGTTGCGCCGTTTGAATGAATATAACTTGTGTTCGACTTACCCAGAACTGTTTATCTCTTTTAGCACGATGGCTTTGATAATAGCATCATTTACAGTAACTTGCGGTTGGCCTTCATATTTATTTGACCTTGTGTTTTCCCCACGAGCTTTACGACCTCTGCGTGCTTTCCCCATGACCAGTCGAGGATCGAGTGTAAAATGAACCTCCTTGAAGATTACCGCGAAAGCTGTCACAGCAGATCATTCACAACTCCGCCTGTCAGCCTAATACTGTATTTCAATTGGCTGAATATAATAAGATTATCTTTGGAGGCGGGGCTTTTTACTCAACCGTGAAATGGTCAGAAAACTAAAATCCCTCGTTTCTCCGTGTGTTTTAATGCAAAAAAAATACAACTTTGGCGTACCAAAACTCAAGAACGTTTTGTTCGATTCAACCCAAATTTTCGCGAGCCAAAAAACTACAATTTCAGCCAGCGTTTTGCGAAATTTTGTTTCATTTCGTAATTATTATGTAGTTTTGCTTGCATGAAAAAACTTACTTCAACTTTACCTACGGATAATTCTTGTAATACGCAACGTATGAAAAATTGCTGACACACTTTTTGGGACAATTTACCTAAGATTCGAAAACAAAGAATTCAGTTGTCATTCATTAAACATTTCCAGATTTGAAGTACGATAGTGTGAGAGGTCGCTTTTTAAATAAAAAAAATTATCAGAAATTTTTTTTTAAATAGTAAACTGAAACATTCATATTTAATCTTCAATCTTTGAGCTTTAAATTGATATATAGTATGTCTTTGTAGCGTTAATATTGACGCTACACGATTTTTTCCCCAAGTGACCTCGTGAACCTTTTGCCATACCTTAAAAACAGCAAAGTCCTGATACAAATCATTGCTGGTTGCAATGTCAAGGCTTCATGCAACCAGAAAACATATGATATAGGTTGGTGTTAAAGGGGCTGTGTCACGGTAAAACTTTAAATTCGTTTTTCCGGGCCGGAAAGAGCTATTTCCACCGATTTTGATATGAACTAACGAACCTCTCGGCCATGTGGGATGCCTAAAATGAAAGCAGATATGCAAAATGAGTAACAAACAGTGTATATAAACAGTCTCCAGCGAAAATATTGAAAATCCTTTCAATCAAGCATTGAGGGAGGAAAGTTTAACTGTTTGTATCCAATTAACAGCCACTAAACGAGCGATTACTCGATACATGCGCAGTACCATGACATAGCCCCTTTAAAGTTTGTGAGTCGTCACAGGAATAAAAGTGAGATTGCATGCATGAGAACCAGTTCTGAGTTCTGACAGGCCCAGCCTCGGGTGTTAAAATGCCCTTACGTGCAAGGTAGACACAGCAAAACAGTTGAAGAGGAGTTGGTTGACCAGTTAATTGGCGTATTAGATTCCTCGAATACATAGCCAGACCATTTCGCAAATTAATCCTCAGATAAAGCACTGATCCAGCCAGCTCTGGTAAAGTTCTCAACAACAAACAAAGATGGCGGTCGCGAACTGATCCCGGATGCATTGCTTATCTAAAGACCGCTGACGTGAATTGTGCGGGCACAGCGCGCCATTTTCAAAACTAACGACTTAGATTTGGCGTCTCTGATTATGTATAATATGGCTTTCAGACTGAGCAAAGGGTTTTCAAAACACATGGGAGATAAGAAAACTATAAAGGTAAGAATGTGATCATTCAATTGTTGTAGATTGTAACAAGAAAAGGGAATATCGTGCTAAGTTATCATACTTTTAGTTCAGCAGATGTTTGAACAACGGTTTCGATCATACCTCGTGGTCGCTTTTAACTTGTGACTTATCCATTTTACTGACCAAATCCATTCAAAAAGTTTACCATGTTTATGTAGAGTGAATCTTTTAGCAAAAGGATCGATCGAAATCTCGTACTACTGATCGAAGAGAGTGAAATGTCTCGCACCTATCAATGTTAAAGTGCATATGAAGGCTGGCCAGTTAAACGTTTTTTGAAAAGCTTATACCTTGTACGTATCAGGAAAAATAATAAAAATAATCTGAGAAACAAACTTAACCGTTTTATCAGGAAAAAAAATAAATGAAAATTATGTATTTCCGAGGTTGTTGGGGCCTGGAGAGAGCGAGGATGTGACGTCACCTCGGGAAGTCCTATTTGTGAAAGTGTGTGAAGCGAGCTGAAGTTTGCTGTCGGTAGCCACTTATTTTCCATTTTCAGTCAGCAATTTTTCAGAATTATCGAGAATTTATAGCCTACCCTCAGAGGAAAATGTCACTTCGAGTCTAAAGAAAGTAAAAACTCAGAACTTGACTTTGGAGATGACTTTGTCTTGGAAGTCGAACGGTGAAGGTGATCTAGCTGTTGCGTGTACGACTCGCACTCGCAGTTCAAGAACCATACGCAGATGAGCCAATTGCAGACGAAGAATGGATCCAGGAATATAATACGAGGCAACAGGGGAGACAGGACAGGGAAGAGATTTCCAAAGGCGACTAGTGGGTACCGAAAACATTCGATCATGGTAAAATTGGGCCGCTCCAAGTCCAAGCAAAAAGGGACCTTATCACACTTATGATATATTGCCGATTTTTAGTTTTCACTTCAGCCTGTTCAGGGAAGCTTGAAAATAGAAAACATGAGCTAAATGTAATATTTATAGCGATCTCGCCATCTTATCTCCGAATGAGTTGTTGTGTAACTTGCAAATTTATAGTAGAGAAAAATCAGTGTTAAACTTTGTTTTCGAAAACTGCTCGAAAACCTATTCTATCGCGAACTCTTCCTGCCGACTCGCCTTCACCTCAAACTCATTCTCTGCAGCATTAAAAATTAGCAGTTCTCGCTAAAAAAATATCTTTCAAGATGCTCTGTTCTTTGAGTCCAACAATCTCCTTATCATCCTCTCATCTACATAGAAAGCCATATTAAACTGCAGTTGTTTAGCTCAATATTCAAGCCGATAAAAGTTGAACAACAGCAAACACTCAAACCAGTGCTTGCATCCTTCATTCTTTATATTTGAAAAGCCGTTAATCTTACAAAATGTCTTTTTAATGAATGACAACATGTGCTACTAATATTATTCTTCAACTTTTCTTTCATTTTGACCGTCTCAAACTGACAGTTCATCTGTGAAAGTAATTTTGGTTCTACTTTATTTTATTTGGTAAACTGATTTGTTTTCGCGCTGTGTGTTTTACCCCGTGCTTACAAAGTGGCGAGGATTCTCCGAGTCTGCACTTCTGACTGCAGTGTTGAAGTTGAATGCGTGAAAACCTTTATGAGACTCAAACTTGACATTTTGAATGACATTCTTTGAAACTTCTGGGTTTTTTAACTTAACAAGAGGCCCTGAGTGGCCTTAACTCGGGCCATCTATAGCATGTACTGCATGGAGTTCTAGCATAATTTTGTGTCAACATGGTTTGTGCTAGAGTAGCCAGAGAATTGGTTCTCTACTGATGCTCTTGTCTGTCAAATGTCAATGTGCAAATGTCCCACGTATGCCGGGGGGGGGGGGGGGGAGGGGGGAGTTAGGTTAGGGTTTAGGGTTATGATATGCCGGGGGGGGGGGGGGGGGGGGGGTTGGAAATGATAGAGCCATAATACACACACAACACACACATACATACACACGGTTGTGCCATCAGCTAATTTACAAATTTTAAAATCCAATGAATAATCTAAAACTATGCCTAAATATAAAATCTATAACTTACAATTATACTACATGATATAATATTTACATAAATAATAAAATAAATCCTGCTTTACGTGGATGCCATGAATTAGTAATTTCAGAAGTCAAAGCAGCGTAATTTGTCTTTAACGAGTTAAGGGATTCTGATTGGTATGACGGGGGGTTGGAAATGATAGAGCCATAATATACACACAACAATCAATCAATCAATCTATATTTAGAGACGGTGTGGCTCATCAGGTAATAACATTTGGAGTAAAATATATAATAATTATATTAATTATAGTGATATAAACTACTACTAACATTATGAAACTAATAATATTGGTATACTAAAATATTACTTATAAAAAATTACTAATATTGGTAGGCTAAAAATACTACTATATAAAAGAATTATAATTCTACTCTACAACTCTATAATCCCTAATATACAAATTCCTGTTTTACATGAGCGCCGTGTGATCTAAATTAATTACAATGGCGTATTTGTGAAGTCGTAGCAGTTAATTATATTCTTGAAAGATATTAGAGATTTTTCTGTTATGTACCTAGAAAGCCACTAAGGCTTGAACTACTCTATAAACTCGGACTCGTGCACACACAGTACAGCTCGCTACTTGAGACCTCCTCAATCTCCCAGTATCACGTGATACATGGTTTCCCACACTAGGAAACTCCCGGATGTATAAACACTACACTCCCGTATATCACTTGGCAGGCTGTTCCATAGGGTTGCTCCACGATAGCTGAAGCTGCGCTTGCAATAATTTGTGCGTGGATATGGAACAGCAAGTTTGAAGGAAGTATCTCTATGAACATAATTAGTAATCTCATTTCGTGCTATGAATTTAGAGCAAAGATATTCGTGTAGAGTTTAAAACGTGTAGAGTTTAAAACGCAGTGAGGGAGATCATTGATGAATAATAAAACCAAGGATTGTTCCTGAGGAATGCCATGACTGAGATAGCGTGTTCCTGACAAAGAGCCGTTGACAAAACATTTTTGAGAGCGTTGATTTAAGTAGGATGAAAACCAATCGTGGGCTTTTCCTTTGATACCGTAATACTCAAGTTTAGACAGTAAAATACTCTGATTGACGGTATCAAAGGCCTTTTTGAGGTCTAGAAAAACAACAGCATTTATGTTTCCCCGGTCGATATTTAGCGCCCAATCATCAGTTGCTTCCAGCAAAGCCGTCAAAGTCAGTGGAATGTAAACGTCTGAAACCGGATTGCTTGCTTGATAAGAGTTTGTTGTCATTGATATAAGTAAACAGTTGGTTACATACAAGCCTTTCGAAAATTTTAGTGACGATTGGAATGACTGATATGGGACGATAGTTATCAGGGTCAACGTGTTTCCCTTTCTTATAAATCGGGGATACTTTGGAACACTGTAGTTCGGTTGGAAAAACACCAGTGGCTATTGATCGGTTAAATAACCAAGAGAGGGATTCTGAAACAATATCCGCACACTCTTTTAACAATTTTGCTGGGATATTGTCCAGGCCCGTTGCCTTTGACTTGTCTAATTTTGAAATCAGTTGGAAGACATGGAGGCTATCAACTTCGTTTATAGAAAATGCAGAATTTGGAGAGATCTCTGGTAAACAATCTTCGAAGGAATTTATGGCAGGTTGTAGCTCTTCGCTTATATTTTGGGCGACATTAGTAAAATGTTCATTGAAAGCGTCTGCTATTTCCGCCGGGTTACTAAGTGTATCACCGCCATGTTCGAGTAAATTTATATTATAAAGTTTGTTCGATTTGCGCGAGCTTAACTCGTTAATGGTCTGCCATGTCCTTCGGGAATCACCAGCACAATTGTGAAATGTTTCCTTATAGTAGGAAGCCTTTGCTTTCTTAATTTCGTTGTTTACCATGTTTCTAGATAATTTGAACTCAGCCCAATCACGCAGGTTATTAGACTGTATGGCTTTAATTTTCAGCCGGTCCCTACGGCGCATTAAGTCTTTCAATTCAGATGTAATCCATGGAGACTTCGCCGCACGGACTCGTTTTGTTCTTAGTGGCGCGTGCTTATCTGCTACATTAAGAAAAAGCTCTTTCCATTTGCGCCACATTTCATTGACATCAGTTATACACAAGAGTGACTGCCAAGGTTGAAGGGAAATGTCCCTGCGGAATTGGGTTGAGTTGAAATGATTGAATTCTCTATAATAAATGCTATGCGGGCCTTTGGACGAAGAATTAATTGCTATTTTGCGATATGCATAGACGAGGCTGTGATCGCTGATACTTAAATGTGATATTCCAGAGAGAGTCAGTCTATCTGGGCGGTTTGTTAATATTACATCGATCAAAGATTTTGTTGTTGCAGTAATACGAGTTGGATCAGCGATCATTTGAGTTAAATTATAAATATCGATAATATTTTGGAGTGCGTGTGTTGTTATCCCTGATATCTGTAGCGATACATGCTGTGCATGTACATTTCAGCCACAATTTCCTTCAATTCTGTAGTTTAATATTACTTTCTTTTCAATACTATTGTTCCTTGAGGGTCGTTAGAATTATTAAAAAAACGTGGTATGGGTATTATTGATAGAAGTCCAATGGTTATTTGAGTAGTCTGCACGGTATCGAGTCACTCAAATTTGATGCATTGTAATTATATCAGGTGCAGCACGACTACAATAAATCAAGCAATTTAGAACAACAAATTCCACATAATGTTGCTATTCATTGTGAATAGTTAGGTAATGTCATTCTACATGTGAAAATAATAAAGTCATCTATTTGTAATTCTCAATAACAAACCAGTAGAGACGGCTGAAATTCAGGCTAAATTCTCAATACAATATTTTCGATTGGGGTCGTAAACTACAGACCACCATTTTCTAGTATTAGTGAGCTGCCACTGTGCTAGTGCTCATTTTCTACATCTTGAAGGAGACTGAAACTTATGATGGCAAGCCACAAAGAAACATGCAATGTCCACTTATTTTTTTCTATCATTGGGCAAGATTAATTTTCATTCCCAAATAATTCTTAAAAGTACTCGTACTCCTGATCGTGACCGAGTGAAAGTGACGATGCTGACGCCAAGAACTGAGGAACAACAACAACAATTACATTTATGTTCTGATAAGATGATGGAAATGTATACGAGTAATAAGGCATAATAAGAAATGCAATGATGAGAAGTTGGTCCTTAAGGTAACCTTATAGGGTTATCTTAAGCCAGGACCACCTCAAATGGAAAACACTGAAACAAGATCTAGCTTGCATGGATATATAATGGTACCAAGAAAGGGGAAGGGAAAGAAAGAATGCCACTTACATGTAAGTATACTCTCTCAGTTCTGGACCAAATTTAGTTTATTTTATAAACTTGCAATAATGATAAATACACTACTCTATACATAATATCATTATGTCAGTTCTAAAAAAAAAACATTAAAACAATACACTGTAGAATGCCTGAACCCAGAGATAATAATCAAATACAAAGAGGTACAGGCCAGATGTAAATAGACCCGGGAAATAGAACAAAATAAAAAGTCAATAATTGTGTTAGGTGGTAACTGTCTTGTGATTAGGAAAGATTGGTTTTTACCAGTGTCAATAACACGCCACAGATAAATGTGCGATTTCCACATCAGAGTCATTTATCGTTCGTTTGAAAAAATCTTCATTTCAGATTACTTAGTCAGTTTATACTCACTCACTGCATGCTAGATTTTCGTTGCCGAATTTATAAACATTTAAATACATGTGCATATAAATTATATTTTAAAAGGCCCCTGTCAGTCAGAGAACTGAGAAATCGGGTCATTTCTACTATACTTTCGAGAGGTTAATAACAATAAATAACAACACAACGACAGTCAATTGGTATAAAGGTTATCATGTTCAGATTAGCGGCTACTTACATTTACAAGCTGTTGTCTTTATAGTCTGTTGATCGCAGAGCAGACGAGTGTATCTTAAAGCATGTCGCATAATACATGTCTGTGATAAATTCCCGTCCAAAGCCCGTGAAACACCTCTCGGCTTTAGAAAAGACAAAAATCTTGGTATTGCACTTGAAGGAACCTTTGGTTTACACAAAAAAAACAGCTGATATTAAAGGTTTTGCTAAGTCAAAACTCCCACTCGCCGCCATCTTGAAAAACCTGGAAATCACATGTCACATGGCTGGCGCAACGTACGTACGTGTCACGTGACCAGTCGAAATCTGATTGGTTGACGGCGCAAAATCTCGACACAAAAAATAAAAATAATAACTTGCGATTTCTGACTCGAGCCAGCCGAAGGCCTGGCCCGAGTAATAACTAATTTGCAATTACAGAGGTTAGGAATGAGAAGCTTTTGGACTTGTCAGAACAAACAAACACCTTTGCAGTGACAAAATACACGACGAATTCGTGTATTGCCTCAAAATATCCTTTAGAAATTTGTATAATAACACTTATGACCTACCTATAAACTTTCTGTTGTCATGAAATGGTTTTAAAATCCTTATTTGTTTGCTTTTTTTTGGAGCAGAAGTGCCACGTGCGCGAGCTGAAGCCTGAACAGGCTGAAGCGAAATTCTCTCGGCAATTGAAAGTTCACTGAGTTCTCTCCCGGATTATTGTGAGTGTATTTAACTCGCTAACACATAAGCGCTTCAAAATAAACATCTCGAGAGCCGGCCTGCTACACGACAATAGATAGATTCGAATCGAGGTTCCATTTCGTTTCCTGAGAGTTGTAGTTCTTCAACATTGCAATTGCCACTCAGCACCGTATCTCGGTTTAGATAGGCTAGTCTTCGTTACTAAAGTGTGCTGAGCACACAACCGAATACTCCGACGGAGCTGAGACCATATTTCCCTCATCCGAAGAACGAAATCGACTCACTTCTTTCTTCGGTTCGCTTCGGGACGATCGTCGCCAAAATAAGGAATTCGATGTAAGTATATCCCGTTTCCCTGGCCTTTTACGTTGGAACAACGTCCCACCACGCATTTCCTTGTCATTTTACCCGAAAAAAATACAAAACCTTAGGAATAAATAAAGGAATAAATCAAGCAGCTTACTCCGCTGGACTCAGCTATAGCCTTTCACGCTAAGCGCCAAAATACAACATCCCGAGGTGACGTAGTAAATTAGTTCCAGTCTCTTTTTTTTACGCGCACGAGAATTTTGGGCATAGACAACCCAAATCGTGCATTTTGGCCATTTTGAACCGGTGATATCTCACAACGAAAAAGTCGGAGGGATTTTTTGGTATGAAATTTAGAAACCTTGGGCATGAATCTTTTAGTAAAAAATGTATCCAGCCAGGGTTCATATTCACTTTAAGGCCGGGGGGTTGACAGGCAGGGCTACCCTGAGGATGGGGATTTTGACATACGCTGCCTGCCCACGGTGGGGCTATTTATAGCAAACACAAGGAAGATGGGACAGATACATGTATGATATTTTTGACCAAACGTGTTGTCCAGAGGGTGGGGAATTTGACATTCTTTTGGGAGAAAATGTCAAAACCCCATCCCCATCCCCTTCCCCTCCCCCCTCTCCTTGGGTTTAACATTGATAGGTGCATGGAGACGGATATTTTAACTGAAATTGCACTTTACACAGCAAAAGGGAAAATGTATTTTAGAATTGAAATGTCATGTATTTATACATAAAATTATTTGCAATTCAAACAAATTCAGTCAATACTTTAAAATTCTTCAAGTTTTCATCTGTAAATTCGTGGACATTGTGAAGTTGCACTTCGTGCATGTGAAATTTCACTTTATAGCTAGGCCTAGAGTAAATAAAATTTCACCTAAAATTCAAAACTTTACAAAAGTAAAATTTCACTTTCAAGGATAAATTATTTTACTTCACCACATTACAATCTTTTCGAAAAGTATGTGTAGAAATATAATACTATACAATTTTGGAAAATAACTGTTGCTATGTACATTGTACATCCCTCATATTCAGTAAACATCTAACTGTCTTCTATTATAGGCACAGCACTTTATGTCACTTGATGACTTGCAAGTGTTTGAACAGGAAGAGGTCTATCAATTGCAGATCAGATCAAGAACATGAGCTAGAAATTGTGTGGATTCAGTTTTAGTGAGCCAGTGCACTATGAGGCTACAGGGCTTCAAGTGGCCAGGGTAAAAAATATAGGGATAAATATAGGAAATTTTTCAGGAAAATATAGGGCTAATATAGGGCAAAATGAAGAAATATAGGAAGATAATATAGACGAATTTGGCGATGTTTTCCATCCATTAGCTGGATTTTAAACAACAACAAACACATGAACATATAAAAAATAATGCAATGGCTCTTTATTTCTCGATGTCGATTTTCTTGCAGTGCCGTGAACGTTCTATTAAGCGCCCATGGCAAAATAGCCGGCATTTTTCATTTCTTATTAACAAAAACAGTTAGAAGTACATGAAATATCCAATAATTGTATTCGTTTTTTAGTTAATAGAAAAGAAATTATAGAAATATAGGAAATATAGGACATTTTAGAAAATATAGGGAAATATAGGGAAATCTAAAAAATATAGGAAATATAGGGACACTTGAAGCCCTGAGGCTATGAAATCTAATGGGCATTAAATAATTTATAATAGCAAGTTTATTATTATTATATTATTAAAATAGTTTGCAATTATTTTAATTCTGCCATGTTTTGTGGAAGGTCTTTTATTAGATTTTATGTTACCAGACTGTAGCCAGGTGTTTTATCATACCAGAACAGCTTATAACCAGGATTTTATGGTGTATCATAACAACCTGGTTATACTAGGCCATTTCAGCTTTTTTGAGCCCTCCATCTCTTTATTAAATTGATTGAAACACTGACTACTGTAAAATCTCTATTAAGTCCCCCTCTCTAATAAGCCCACATATTAACACTATTTTTTAAATAAGCCCCCTCTCTATTTTAATTTAGCTCCCCCTTCCCCTCCTAACCAATCTTAAAACCAAGACATGTAGAGACTGTATTTTATTATTTTACATAACATCCCCCACATACAGTTTCATGTGAGTAGTACTGGCAGAACAGTAGACTGTGATTTTACCATTATGGTTTCACTTGAACTTGAACATTTACGGGTACAGAAGAACATAAAAAATAATTTTAAAAGAGTTTTACCAGTGAGGCTGGGGTTTACCAGGCTTCATCTGGGGTTTTATCAGGCTAATTACCAAGCTTTAACCAGGGTTTAACCAGGCTAACTAAGCTTTAACCGGGGTTTTACCAGGCTTACCAAGCTTTAACCGGGATTTTACCAGGCTTACCAAGTTTTAACCGGGGTTTTACCAGGCTTACCTAGCCTTAACCAAGCTAAACCTGGATCACCAAAGCTAATACCAGGGTTTAACCAGGCTTACCCTGGTTTAATCTACGTTATCCAGGTTTTCTTTTAAATTGACCGGGCTGCCGGGGTTACCTGGCTAACCCAGGTAACGCCGGTAAATTTCTCATTGGGTAAAGCCTGGTAAACTTACCGGGCTACCCCGGTATTTTAACCAAGCTTGAACCCCGGTAAACCCCGGAATTACCAGGCTTTTGGTGCCTGGGAAATGCTCCCATAATCTCTGTTATCATTTGACTTACTCCCATAATCTCTTTTATCATTTGACTTGCTCCCATAATCTGTTATCATTTGACTTGCTCCCATAATCTCTGTTATCATTTGACTAGCTCCCATAATCTCTATTATCATTTGACTTCCTTCAATAATCTCTGTTATCATTTGACTTGCTCCCATAATCTCTGTTATCATTAGACTAGTTCCCATAATCTCTGTTATCATTTGACTTTCTCCCATAATCCCTGTTATCATTTGACTTGCTCCCATCCCAAATGCTGATTGCATTGGTTGATTCACCTGCGAATACACTATTGACTACTCTGTTTGGTAAACAAGACATACTTGACTTGCCCGAAAAATTGGAGAAAAACTGGACACAAAAAAACAGAAAAACTGGTAAGACATAAACCGCATGTCCTGCGTTCTAGGACATTGAAACTCCGCAACCAGTAGGAAATTTTACTTCCAGCTGTTGAAGTGCAATTCAAAAATCACAGATATGAAACAATACATTGCAGTGGACTTTGTGCAAACAAAAACAGATCAGAAATTCAAGAAATGATACGTATCGAACTCTTGGGTTTATTTTACGCCATTGTTGGCATTTCGTCTTGTATCTGCCTTCAGTCGGTGCTGGCTAAGTTAAGATTATTGATTCAAAATTGATACGGTTTCAAAACTCCGGCTTTGTATTCTTGTTATTTTGCTGAACTGCACAAAAGACCTTGAAAGTACCGTTCAATAAATCTATCTTAATTTATCCTAAAGACAGCCACTTTGATTTTTACCCTCGAAGAAGGGGATTTATTTTATTTTCCCGGCTTTGCAGCGTTCTTTGCCTTTTAGCCATTACACTTGCCGGAAATGAACAATCTGAAATCAACAATGTTTACCATCTCGTTCTTCTCAGCCAAAGGAAAACGAGATACAGATTGACCTTTGGGTGCGTGAAAAGTTAACTTTGTTCAGCCGTTGTTCAACAGCCAATCACAATCTTGCTCCATTTGTGTTTTACCAGAGCCTCCAATTTTTCTGGCAATTTGAGGAGGCACTGGGAACGAGGATGGTAAACAAGGCAAATTGATTTGTTGAGCTGTTGGTGGCCCAAAGTTTCAGTTTCAAAACTCTGTACGTAAATATTTTGTCACATGATAAAACAATTATGGAACTCGACTCGCAAAATATCACGATTTGTTCGCATCTTGCTGTCAGTTATTTGCCTCTGCCTTCTGTAAATAACTATCAGATTGAACAAATCATATCTTGCTCAACCTCGTCCAATAATATTTTGTTTCTTATACTTTTAATATTCAAGCAACACCACTAGTGTATAGTAGTTATCCATAGTTACTCACTTGCCATCCTTAAAATACTGTTTAAGTGTGTCACTGAAGCTCTTAGAGTATTTAACAAACTCCTTCTTGTTGTGCTCGAGTACCTTCAAGTATAAGACAGCAAAACCATGGTTAAACGATGATCACACACTTCTGAGCAGGTATCTTGGGACAGAGGTACACTTCTTGGTGACATTTAATCAGCACCTTAATTATCATATAATAGTATGGTGTATTTACAAGAGTTAACAGGCCGTAAACTCTAGACAAGATGACAAACAAAACATAAAAATCCTAAACAAACAAACCACCAAACATATTACCCATAGTGAGACAATTATCACTAGTAAACTACTACTAGCTATAGTTTAGCGAGACAATTGTCACATACTAGACATAGTGAGACAATTATCACAAGTAAACTACTAAGATATTAGTTCATGCATTTATTTCAAGCAGGTTAGATAATTGTAATGCTTTGTTGCAAGGCGTGTCCAGTATCTTATTAATAGACTGCAATTGAGTTGTGTGGCACACTTAATTACCAGTAAATCGTGATCACATTACTCCTATCCTTAAAGTATCATGTAAAAAAAAAGGTTTTCATTGTGACATCACAAGATGAATCAATACCGCAATTAGGGTAGTGTTTAATCTAGTTGAATTGCTGCTCCTGCCTCTCAAATAAAACCAAGTTAGACAACTGAAGTATATCAGAAATAGAATTTGGAGCAAAAAGAGGTTATTGGCTTGACAATAAAAGTTTTATGTCCTACCCGTATTGGTAATGTAATACTCTACAAAGCACTTGGTAAGCATGTGCACAATGAGCACCACACCACCATATGAGCACCACACACCACAATGAGCACCACACACCACAATGAGCACCACACCACCATATGAGCACCACACACCACAATGAGCACCACACCACCATATGAGCACCACACACCACAATTAGCACCACACACCACAATGAGCACCACACCACCATATGAGCACCACACACCACAATGAGCACCACACACCACAATGAGCACCACACACCACAATGAGCACCACACCACCATATGAGCACCACACACCACAATTAGCACCACACACCACAATGAGCACCACACCACCATATGAGCACCACACACCACAATTAGCACCACACCACCATATGAGCACCACACACCACAATGAGCACCACACCACCATATGAGCACCACACCACCATATGAGCACCACACCACCATATGAGCACCACACACCACAATGAGCACCACACCACCATATGAGCACCACACACCACAATGAGCACCACACCACCATATGAGCACCACACACCACAATTAGCACCACACCACCATATGAGCACCACACACCACAATTAGCACCACACACCACAATGAGCACCACACCACCATATGAGCACCACACACCACAATGAGCACCACACCACCACATGAGCACCACACACCACAATGAGCACCACACCACCATATGAGCACCACACACCACAATGAGCACCACACCACCATATGAGCACCACACACCACAATGAGCACCACACCACCATATGAGCACCACACACCACAATTAGCACCACACACCACATTGAGCACCACACCACCATATGAGCACCACACACCACAATGAGCACCACACCACCATATGAGCACCACACACCACAATGAGCACCACACCACCATATGAGCACCACACACCACAATGAGCACCACACCACCATATGAGCACCACACACCACAATGAGCACCACACCACCATATGAGCACCACACACCACAATGAGCACCACACCACCATATGAGCACCACACACCACAATGAGCACCACACCACCATATGAGCACCATATGAGCACCACACACCACAATGAGCACCACACCACCATATGAGCACCACACACCACAATGAGCACCACACCACCATATGAGCACCACACACCACAATGAGCACCAATGGATGACATTCTAAAACTCAAATGGCTTCCAGTTAAAGAACAGCGGGAGTGGCACATACTTAAAGCTACACACAAGGCTCTTCACAACTCTAACTGGCCCAATTACTTAAAGCTTAAATTATTTCAATATAGTAGAATCTTAAGGTCAAGCAGCAGCTTGTAGCTGGAGATTCCTTTAATAAGTAACACATTATGTACAAATTCAAGCTTACCACAAAATGGCTGACATACACTGAAGCGCTCATTCACTATTTCAATTATCTTGTGAGAAATAAGAGAAGGGTCTGGGGTCGAGAATGGCCTGACTTAGGTCTGCAAAACTGGGAAATCCATTCTCCCCTCATGGGGAGGGGTATTTTCAAAAAGTCTCAGTTGCCATGCCCACGCATCTTCAAAGCACCGCCTGCGATGTCTACCGCTGATTTATGGACCGATCAATCTGCAGATCATATACCGAGAGAAATATTTTTAATTCGGAATTTATTTTCCAGGCCGTTTTCACGTCGTTTGGCCTGAAACGTGGAAGAGAAGTGCTTACACATCTCTGGATTTGTGTGCTGAAAGCAGAGGCAAAATCGATTTGAATTTCTTGTCGAACTTCGGCGGCAAGTGAGGTCACATTGATGAAAAGCGCCTCAAAGCTGCATACCTTGTGTATATTTGTGTCCGATGGGTAGACACGCGACCAACCGTCAAAACTTCGAGGCCTAATAAACTGCTTTAGAAGTCCCAAAATCGTCCCAAAACCACTCACACAATTTCATTAAGTATCAATCTTTTATTATTGAAGATTTATTTCGTAGGAATCGGAAAAGAGAATTCACAAGGAGATCGAGATCGCTTATGAAACATACCACAGGTAACCCAAAAAGCGGGAAATATATGTCGACTTTACCACAGAGTCAAACCGTTAGATAGCCAAGATCATCAGTTAGAACGTTTTGATAAACCGTTAGATAGCCAAGACCATCAGTTAGAACGTTTTGATAAACGTTAGATAGTTAAGACCATCCGTTAGAGCCATTAGCTTGCCCGTTAGAACGCTTTGGTAAACCGCTAGAAATTTTAGCTTGCCCGTTAGAGCTGTTAGCTTGTCCGTTAGAACTTTTTGGTAAACCGTTAGAAATGTTAGCTTGCCCGTTAGAACCGTTAACTAAACCGTTTGAACGCTCTGTAAAAGTATTTGCTATCCGTTCGTTAGCTGTTAATTTTTGCCCGTTTAACGGATATCCGTTAGTGTACGTTTTCCTGTGAGAGGTCACATTTATTCAACTTATTGCAAAGTCGAATGAATTAGATGATGTAAGATCCAGAATCGACCCAGGCTTTTTCGTACGTGGTCATGGGTCAGGAAAGGTCAAATTTTCACCATATCAAACAAGTCTAGAGCATAGAATATTCTTTGTAAGCCAACAATTTCTTCGCAGAAGTACCCAAAATCTTTCAAAGATTCATTGGTATAAAAATCGCAAAAGTGGTTAGGTGAGTAGTAGGAGAGGCACCGAATTACCCCCTTTTTTGAAGTGGAATCTCATTAAATGAAGTGGAAATTGAAGTGGAAGGTATGACGTCACGGTTCTATTGTCTTGGACTCATGAATAAAGTGTGGTGGTTTCTCATTATCTATTGTCTTTCCGCATGAATAAAATGTGGCGCTCATGAATAAAATTGTGGCGCTCTCATGAATAAAGTGTGGCACTCTCATGAATAAAGTGAGGCGCGCTCATGAATAAAGCGCAGTGCTCTCATTATCTATTGTTCCTTTGGATGAGGTCATCTATCTATTCGGGCATGTTTGGGCAAATCCTATTGTTTGGAGCAGCTATAAAGCTAGGACCGATCGCTCCCGAATCCCATTCGAAATTGAGCAACAACAAGATCGATCGACTCTGAAACCATTCGAAGTTGAATAAAAAATTAATAAAACATACCTCGCAATATCTAAACCCCTTTGTAGCATAAATAGTAAGAAGAACCTACTCGTGATAGGCTCTTAAACTGTCTTTATTATTTTCCTTTACAGTTAATAACTCGTAAGATAATTGTATACAAAATCCGGTATGGTTCATTAGATCAACTCTGCTATTGTTCTTAGGGATTAGCGATAACTGAAGGGCCTATTGTTTTGAGGAAAACTCTTGAGATGCAAATTCTTCTCTAAAACTGAACTATAATTACCATACGAATAAAAACAAACCACCAGATAAATTAAACAAAGTTTATTCAATCTCAAAAACACCAAATTACAGTTTGTTTTCCTTATAGTGTCGGAGTTGATAACTTTCTTATTTCTCAGTTCTTGGGTTGATATAATGTACCGTGTTACAAGATTACACTGATTTATGTTTCATTGATTTTTTTCTTGTTGACAAATGCTGCTTAGTGATTGCTTATATTAAAACGATGACAAGAGGAAGAATATTTTTAAACACATTTATTAATAGAAATCGACTTAATAAAACTTGTTTCTAAAAGGTACAAATGTATTGTTCATCACGGGAACACCCTGTTCCGGAATAGGTTGTTTTTGGAATTGTTTATTCAACAAGAATTTTCGGTGGTGAATTGCAGCTTCGGTCGCTTCTTGCCATCCATAATCTTCCATGTTCATCAAGTTTTGCTTTGTTTCCAAGATTTTTCGGAAATCAGGATCTTTTCTTAAGCTGTGAATCCATTTCATATCTTCGAACAACACTTCTCTTAGGTCTTTTCTATAGGTAGGAACCAAAGCATTACTGGCTTTGATTTCAGCAACTTCACGACTATCCCCATCGTGTTCATACTTTTGAACCAACGCTTCCCAATCTTCCTGGTGCCGTTCTTTAGCTGTTTCGAATTCTTTCCCAAACATCCTCTTCTCCGTCATAACTATCTTCAGTGGAGGCTGTGCTCTCCTGAGAATCAGAGCTTTCATAAGAATCTTCAGTCATTTCATCATCTGAGTTGGAACGATTAGCAGCCATCGTTTATATATTTACTCTTCAAGGATCGGGAGTGTAATGTCAGACCCTTAAAAGTTTCCAACTTTATAGAAAACAAATTGGCATGGTCACTAAGTTTAACAAATGTCGATTAGCTGATTTAGCTAAGGTCTCTCAGTTAGACCAACATTATAAGCAGGATTCCTAACCAACATATTTACCATTATCAACAGCTGGATTTACTTTCTTTTTTGAAGTTTCGCTTCTTGTAAATATGGTTTACGTTCTTGAGTTGATAACCTATGGACTTGTGCCAAGTGGTTCGTTAATTTAACAAGATACTTTGATCCACAATTAGGTAAAGGGCAATTTTTCAAAGTCCGATTTTTCATGTTCACTCATTGAAAGTTAGTATCAAATAGCACAAATCTACTTGATCGTCCCTTTTATCTCCTTTCATCCCTTTTATCTCCTTTCATCCCTTTTGTCGCCTTTCGTCCCTCTTTTTCGTTTTGAAATAAAAAAAGAGGGATAAAAAAAGAAAAAGCGGGACGATAGGCGACAAAAGGGATGAAAGAGTTTACTGACAAGAGACGTGTCCACATTCCGATATAGTTATCTCCGTTCATCCTTTTCATCCCTTTTGTCGCCTCTCGTCCCGCTTTTTCTTTTTTTATCCCTCTTTTTTTAAAATTTCAAAACGAAAAAAAGCGGGAGAGGCGACAAAAGGGATGAAAGGGTTTACTGACAAGAGACGTGTCCACATTCGGATATAGTTATCTCCGTTCATCCTTTCATCCCTTTTGTCGCCTCTCGTCCCGCTTTTTTCTTTTTTTATCCATCTTTTTTTTTCAAAACGAAAAAAAGAGGGACGAAAGGCGACAAAAGGGATGAAAGGAGATAAAAGGGACGATCAAGTAGATTTGTGCTATTTGATACTAACTTTCAACGAGTGAACATGGAAAATGGGACTTTGAAAAATTGTACCTACATGTAATTGTGGATCAAAGTATCTTGTTAAATTATCCAACCACTTGGCACAAGTCCATAGGTTATCAACTCAAGAACGTAAACAATATTTACAAGAAGCAAAACTTCAAAAAAGAAAGTTTTTGTCGAGGAATGTAAATCCAGTTGTTGATAATGGAAAATATGTTGGTTAGGGGAAAGCCCGGATTGTCCGGGCTTTCCAGGCTTTGACCTGATTTTACTGCCCAAAATTCCCACCAGGAAAGCCTGGAAAGCCCGGATTTCCCAGGCTTTTATGGAAAGCATGGAGCAAAACCCCGGGAAAGCCTGGAAAGCCCAGAAAGCCTGAAAAGATAACCAATTTTCTATTGACCAGGAAAGCCCGGATTTCCCAGGCTTTCATGGAAAGCATGGAGCAAAACTCCGGGAAAGCCTGGAAAGCCCAGAAAGCCCAGAAAGCCTGAAAAGATAACCAATTTTCTATTGACCAGGAAGGCCCGGAAAGCCCGGATTTCCCAGGCTTTCAGGGAAAGCATAGGGCAGAACGCCAGGAAAGCCTGGAAAGGTCGCCATCCTCATATAAATTTATGTCCTGCATTTATATTATTATGGATTTCCCAGCAAAGATTTTAAGACTAAAAAATTGCCAACTTTCTATCCACATTTTCCCAGGCTTTCAAGGAAAGTATTAAAGAGCAAAACCCAGGAAAGGCAGTGCAGAATGCAGTTTACCAGCTATATAACCTTTTCTAATGGCTTCTTTTTTTCTTTAATTTTTCATAATTAAAAACTAAAGAAGTACCATAACATAAACAATTTTAAATGTACTGTAAAACCATGCAATATGTAAGTACATGTATGAGCTATAATATGAAATATGGGGAAGCAAATACATGAAGATACTTATGATATATAAAAATATACTATTAGCAGAATTATGATAATCATCACAACTATAACAAGTCATGTTACAAAAAATCATAAATATTAATATTGTTTGTACTTTATATGTACAGAAATTCACTTCAAATTTACCAAATATGGTACAAGGTTTAAGACTTACATTACTTAGTAATGTAGAGAATAAATGTATCTATCAATGTATCTTATAATTTGCATTTTTATGGCCAGTATATATATTATACCAGTAAACACAATCATTCTCGCTCAATACAATTTGGTGCCCAAACTATGCAGTGCAAATCAGGGTTTTCATCCAAGTATGCCACTTTCTCCACAATGTTGTAACTCTGCACACTAACAACTTTGGGGGTCTGTAAAAAAATTATAAATGGATATATTGGTAACTGACTGACTTGTAGACATGACATAATAGACCTCTTTAGCTTACTCCAGTGTTGTTCCATTTCAGATCACATGATCATCCCCTTGAGTGTCAATTATTTTGTTTCTTAATGCATGAGAAAATTCATTGGTACGGAAATACTTCGAACAAAGAATATTATTACCTAAAGATTTGAAATGGGACAGCATTGAGGGAAGCTAAAGAGCTCTATTGCTTTAGTTCTGTCACAATAAAAAAAAAAATTACAATATGATTTGTTGACTAATGGCTGATTTACTAATGCTTTGGAAATGTTTTCATAATTTCAATAGGCTAATCGAGAGGATGCCCCGAAAATATTAGAGCGTAATCTTACTTGTGAACATGTAGTAACGTACCCTAGTATCATATCAAATCAATATTACACTTACTTCTTTCTGAAGACGAACATCATGTGAGGAGTGATTTCCGTTACAGAATCTGGTCCACCAAATTCTTCAGGGATTTCAAGCAATGCATATGTCATCTGAGTTGCTGACCTCATCGTGAAAGTAAAAGAAAACACATCACGTCTTCTGCCTCGCCGGCCACTTTGCAGGTTTCTGACAATGCTTGGTGGATGAAATCGCCGGATTATTTATATTACATTCGATAGAACAGCTACTTGTGGATGCTGAGATTTCCTCTTCACTTTCGGTAATACTTCTCTTCTTATGCATCAGTTCGTAGTGCCGTTGAAGAGTGAATTTTCTGGCGTATTAACTATCGCAAGAAGGCCGCCATCTTTAATAGCATGCGATTTCTCCCCAGTCCTTTATCTCTGACCGAGCGGCGGCACGATTATGGAATGTTGGCTATTTCCGGGTATTCACCTGTTCACCAGGTTCAGTTGAAAGTCCTCCATTGTTTCACCGATGACTCACTTTGTTGGGAATGTTTGGGATTCCGGTTTCAAGATAGTAGTGCCGTTATCTATTTTCAGTTGGATTTGACCGCGTCGATCAGGTCTTTTCAGCAACAACAACAAATTATTTTATTTACACTCTTATATATACATGTAATATTAGCAAAAGTACTATAAATGAAGAGAGTGTCAGGATACCTGAAGTAGCTGAAGAACTAATCGAGTCAGGTACCCTGGGGATAAATTATTTACACATTTCAAGTACGGTCGAGGGACAAAGACAGAAGTTTACATAAATATATATATATACAATATGGAAAAAAGAAAGAAGAAGAAAAGAAAAAAACAGACACACACTAACTATAAAAATATGACTACAATACAAGAAACTATTATACAAAAAACTATTACGGGTGAGAAGACTAATAGCAATCTTTGACATAACGTTTTAAGGAAGATTTAAAGGCTTTTTTAGAGGTATGTGCTTTAAATTGATCAGGAATGGAATTCCATAATTTTGGGCCACAAAATCTAAGACTAAACTTGCCATAATTAGTGCGGATTATTGGGATGTAGAAAGAAGACTTAGAAGCTAATCTTGTGTTGTGATTATGGAAATTTGAAATTGGTACAAAGAAATCATTAAAGGCAGTTGGAACATTAGAATTATGAAAGTCAAACATGAACAATGCAGTATGTATATAGACTAAATCTAGAATTTTTTAAATGCTTAGTTTTTTAAACAAAGGATTTGTGTGGGCATCATATGCCGAAAAAGTCATGATGCGCAGAGACTTTTTTTGCATCACAATTAGATTATTTAGAGTTGTATGGTCAGTATTGCCCCAAGCTACGAGACCATAAGTAAGAAAAGGATATATTATTGAATAATATAACATAATTAATATGCCTAAAGGAACAAAGTGACGCAATTTTGAAAGAATCCCAATTCCCCGAGAGACTTTACCAGAAACTTCACGAGCATGGCATTTCCAATTTAAGTTGGCATCAATAAAAATACCAAGATATTTAATACAAGGTTTACACTGTAATTCTTTATTATTTATTGAAAGTTTAATAGCATGTTTTCTTTTATTGACAGTGTGAAATACAACATAATTAGATTTCTCAATATTTAAAGATAGTTTATTCGCATTTAGCCAACGTTTAACATTTTTCAATTCAGCATTAGCAATGCATTCCAAATTAGTGATATAAAACTTAACGAACATAACAAAGCCTCGAAGTATGCAGAAGCCAACTGAGACTGAGAGGAGGTATTGGCCAAGGGCAAGGGGCCGTACATGGCTAAAATCGCCAAGAAATTGGTAAGAGATACTAAAGGAATAACTTCACTTCACACGAATTACGACTGTGCATGCTCGAGCGGCTTCATTTCTTTATGCTTTATGTCACTATCAGACCATGGTTAGAGATGCCGGGCTTTATTGGGTGCAATATAGTCGATCGCTCCAGTCGGTGAGTGACCCCGATCAGCCGTGGATTTTCCTAAAAATATCTGAAGACTCTCGTCTTTTAAACATCATTTCCTTGGAACACATTATTAGACAATAGGTAAATGAGAAGTACCAAGCGAATAAGAACTACTCTTTTGGCGTGATTTAAAACTACAGACCAGGCTTCTGTTTGACCATTTGACGATTTGGTGTGCCACTATTTTATATAAACCCCCCCCCCCAAAAAAAAAAAATCAAGCAAAAAGTATACTCACCCTTCGGGCCCTCACTAGATGACAATTTGCATGCACAGAGGATTGCCCTTGATCAGAAGACTGGACGACCAGTTAAAGTTTGAGAAAAGTTTTATGTAAACAACGATTGGTGGTCATACTATTGATCAGTAAAGTACAAATAGATAGTAGTTCTTGATACTAATTATTTTTGAAATTACAATCATTTATTAACTGTAAATCCTTTGACTTTATCTTTATAGGAAGGATCCAAAAATGTTTTCAAACCAATCATGGTTGAAAGTGACAGAGAACATTTGTACTGGGGGACTTGCAGAAAACCTTTAGAACACCAAAGAAAGCTAAGAAAAATTATAGAGTGAAGTTTTTTTATGTTGTATATATACCGGTTTATTTTTTTTACTATTAATATTGTATACAGGTTTTTCTGTCTGTAATAATAACACAATTTACTAATATACTCAACAATCATTTTTGTGTCCAGATGCCACATCAAAAAACTTCACTGTAACAAAATATTGCTTAAAGAATACTGATCTACAAACATTTGTGTGATGCCACATCAAATAACTTCACTATACGTTGTAGTTTAACATACATCAGATGCTAATTACTGAAATTTTGTAAATATTTGGTTTGAAACAGTTTTGATTAAATTTCTTTGAGATGATTGTTGAATTTTCTTAATTTACCTATATTATTATTAATCAATGTAACAAGAAATACATTTACGTTTTATTTTACTTCTTTATTTGATTATATTATCATACAGAGGCACGATTAAAGGGGCTATGTCATGGTACTGTGCATGTATCGAGTAATCGCTCGTTTAGTGGCTGTTAATTGGATACAAACAGTTAAACTTCCCTTTCTCAATGCTTGATTGAAAGGATTTTCAATATTTTCCCTGGAGACTGTTTATATACACTGTTTTTTAGTCATTTTTGCATATTTGCTTTCATTTTAAGCATCCCACATGGCCGAGATGTTTATTAGTTCATATAAAAAAAAACGAATGTAAAGCCTTACTGTTACACAGCCCCTTTAAAGGGATACCCGAGTGAAAAACACATTGGGGCTCAAAAGAATCTTCAACATGTTCTTTGTTCAGAAAATGTATTAAAATTTGAACAAACGTTTTTAGTATTAAGAACGAGCACCTCAAAGTTGGCCCCGCGAAGACATGGGCGCCGCCATCTTTGTTTGCATTTACGGAAGTGACGTCACTTCATCCCACCAGCGTATCGCGGCTACTTGTCTTTGTATGATTTTCACACGCTCGGAATTAAAGTGGATAGTATTTTCATCGAGATTGCAGAGGAATTCTTACTGAAACCGGAATTATGATGAAGACGACATTATGAGAAAAGTTCAGAAGACTGGGAGGAGGAAGAAAAGCATTGGGAAGGCGAGAAATTATCAGACGAACAACAAGGTCTCGTAACTGCCATTTAATAACAGCAAAACAACATGGCTTAAAAGACTCGAGTGACTTCTGAATAAGTATAAGAACTACAATGTATGTGAGGTACAGTTAAGGCGTTTATCATCCTAAAAACACCTAATAAGTGAGAGAGTGAGAACGCTGGTGGGACGAAGTGACGTCACTTCCGTAAATGCAAACAAAGATGGCGGCGCCCATGTCTTCGTGGGGCCAACTTTGAGGTGCTCGTTCTTAATACTAAAAACCTTTGATCAAATTTTAATACATTTTCTGAACAAAGAACATGTTGAAGATTCTTTTGAGCCCCAATGTGTTTTTCACTCGGGTATCCCTTTAAATCATTTCTGCCAGGCAATTGACCTATATCATTATGACGTCAAATCAAAACAATCTATTGTTTAAACGCTAAGGATCACGGTCGTGGGAGGCGGACAAAACGGCAATAACACAAAGGAAATCGCTATCAAATGCATTTTGTAGAATGTAGAATAGCGGTAACAGCCACCAAATACGGTAAATATTGTGGGATAAACATTGATACAGTTGATATTTGGAAACCAGACAATTCGAAGTTAAATTTTCCTCAGCAGAGCAGATTTAGTTCAAAATTCTATTGTTCAAGTCGATTCTGTCCCCCTCATAAACAAGCCGTGACGTCATAATGATATAGGGTAATTGAAGATGAGAAAAAAATAATTTTGTTTCATAATGTATAATATAGACCATTTTAATGTTGTTGTATTGGGCTGGATCACATGAGAAACTCATGGGCCTGGATGACATAGAACATGTTTTCATATAATTTTCAAATGAAGCCTGCAATTACAAAGCATCAAGATCTGTCTCATGCAAACATATGCTGCAGTTCCACTTCATTATGTGCCTTAATGTTAATATCCATTTTTGTTCTTCAACAAATGTCCTTCTTTAGTTTAATTTATGAAGTTGTCAGAGAACATCAAAAACTCATTTAAAAATATGTGGTGTTGGCCATGCACTTTTCATGTGATATTGCTCATGGTAAAAACAACATACATTCAATTTGGTAGTTTTCTTATAATACCATTTATTACAGTAAGTTACTGTTCCCACTGAGTTAAATATTAAAGAAGACTTGAAATGGTTGATCATGAATTTCTCTTGTATTTCCTTCCAGAGTATCGAGATTTCCCGGGAGCTTTCAGATATTAATAATTTATAGGATCATATATTTTATTTAAAATTTCTCTTGCTTTCCAGGCTTTCCTAGATTTGCTGGATGGTTTTCGAACCAGCTATAGTATATCTGACTTTCCCTCCTTTCCAGGTTTTCCTGGATTTTCCAGGCTTCCCTGGATTTTCCAGGCTTTTCTGGACCTATTTGAGACTTTTTCTCCTTTCCAGGCTAATCCGGATTTTCCAGGCTTCCCTGGATTATCCAGGTTTTCCAGGGTTTTTCTGACCTATTTGAGACTTTTTATCCTTTCCAGGCTTTCCCGGATTTTCCAGGCTTCCCCAGATTATCCGGGCTTTCCAGGCTTTTTTTGACCTATGAGACTTTTCATTGTTTCCAGGCTCTCCCGGATTTTCCAGGCTTCCCCGGATTATCCGGGCTTTTCAGGCTTTTTTGGACCTATTTGAGACTTTTCATTGTTTCCAGGCTTTCCCGGATTTTCCAGGCTTCCCCGGATTATCCGGGATTTTCAGGCTTTTTTGGACCTATTTGAGACTTTTCATTGTTTCCAGGCTTTCCCGGACTTTCCATGCTTCCCCGGATTATCCAACGCATCCTCGCTCTACAATTACCAATAATCAGTAAATGGCAAACATGCTTGAAATACCGATTATTGGTAATACTACGACAAATCCTAACCCGAACCATAAACCGAACCCTAACCACCGGACGAGTTCGCGGGTAAACGACGGGTTCTCACTCACCTAGAGCTAGGGTTCACAGGTGACAAGAAGAGAAGGTAAACGAGAGAAAAACATTTTTTTGGGGGCGCTCCTACTCGGGCTTGAACTCGTAATCGTTTGCGTGTTGTGCTTCGCAGTGCAGGCATTACGACCACTACACTAAGCGTGTCTACCGCCGTTCGGATTTGGACAATTGTTTATCTTTATCCTTGACTGGTTTTAAGAATGTCATTGTTTAATTTGTGTTCCAGAATTAGCGATTATTGAAAATTGAAGAGCAAAAGCCAATTACTGATTATTGGTAATTCTAGAACGAGGATATGTTGGATTATCCGGCCTTTCCTGGCTTTTTTGGACCTATTTGAGACTTTTCATTGCTTCCAGGCTTTCCCTATGTGCAAAATTCCGGGGAAAGCCCGGAATGGTTTCCGGGCTTCCCCGGAAAATTTCCCCTGCTTTTTCCCCGGAAAAGCCTGGATTTTCCGGGTTTTTGGTGCAAGGGTAAATATATAGTGACCACGCCAATTTGTTTTCTATAAAGTTGGAAACTTTTAAGGGTCTGACATTACACTCCCGATCCTTGAAGAGTAAATATATAAACGATGGCTGCTAATCATTCCAACTCAGATGATGAAATGACTGAAGATTCTTATGAAAGCTCTGATTCTCAGGAGAGCACAGCCTCCACTGAAGATAGTTATGACGGAGAAGAGGATGTTTGGGAAAGAATTCGAAACAAAGCTAAAGAACGGCACCAGGAAGATTGGGAAGCGTTGGTTCAAAAGTATGAACACGATGGGGATAGTCGTGAAGTTGCTGAAATCAAAGCCAGTAATGCTTTGGTTCCTATCTATAGAAAAGACCTAAGAGAAGTGTTGTTCGAAGATATGAAATGGATTCACAGCTTAAGAAAAGATCCTGATTTCCGAAAAATCTTGGAAACAAAGCAAAACTTGATGAACATGGAAGATTATGGATGACAAGAAGCGACCGAGGCTGCAATTCACCACCGAAAATTCTTGTTGAATAAACAATTCCAAAAACAACCTATTCCGGAACAGAGTGTTCCCGTGATGAACAATACATTTGTACCTTTTAGAAATAAGTTTTATTAAGTCGTTTTCTATTAATAAATGTCTTTAAAAATATTCTTCCTCTTGTCATCGTTTTAATATAAGCAATCAGTAAGCAGCATTTGTCAACAAGAAAAAAAAATCAATGAAACATAAATCAGTGTAATCTTGTAACACGGTACATTATATCAACCCAAGAACTGAGAAATAAGAAAGTTATCAACTCCGACACTATAAGGAAAACGAACTGTAATTTGGTGTTTTTGAGATTGAATAAACTTTGTTTAATTTATCTGGTGGTTTGTTTTTATTCGTATGGTAATTATAGTTCAGTTTTAGAGAAGAATTTGCATCTCAAGAGTTTTCCTCAAAACAATAGGCCCTTCAGTTATCGCTAATCCCTAAGAACAATAGCAGAGTTGATCTAATGAACCATACCGGATTTTGTATACGAGTTATTAATTGTAAAGGAAAATAATAAAGACAGTTTAAGAGCCTATCACGAGTAGTTTGTTCTTACTATTTATGCTACAAAGGGGTTTAGATATTGCGAGGTATGTTTTATTTATTTTTTATTCAACTTCGAATGGTTTCAGGGTCGATCGATCTTGTTGTTGCTCAATTTCGAATGGATTCGGGAGCGATCGGTCCTAGCTTTATAGCTGCTACAAACAATAGGATTTGCCCAAACATGCCAGAATAGATCGATGACCTCATCCAAAGGAACAATAAATAATGAGAGCGCCGTACTTTATTCATGAGCGTGCCTCACTTTATTCATGAGAGCGCCACACTTTATTCATGAGAGCGCCGCATTTTATTCATGCGGAAAGACAATAGATAATGAGAAACCACCACACTTTATTCATGAGTCCAAGACAATAGAACCGTGACGTCATACCTTCCACTTCAATTTCCACTTCATTTAATGAGATTCCACTTTAAAAAAGGTGGTAATTCGGTGCCTCTCCTACTACTTAGGTGCACTTTAAAGATTATTAACTGAAATGCCTGTTGGTTATCTCTAATTAAAAGCTTTACCCTCATTCCCAAAACTTCAGTCTGCTCATTATATTACAGAACTATAAAGGGAATTGTTGGAAGCCTTTAATTTCTCGAACCAAAACCTCGGCCGTGAAAGGATTCTTGTTTAAGTTTACCTTGAGATATAGTTGAATATTGCTTGGCTCATCATAAATTAATTATATGCTGAGTGTGTATTTATGGCTTCGTGTTGGCGAGTGTCAGTGTTGCTCTCACAGTTCAGGAGTTCAGATGTCTTCAGACTTCGATAGAGTATAGTAACCCATAGCTGCTCAACCACAGTATATGTATTTCCTAGTAAATCGCTCAGTATACTTCGCTATAAATCAGCTATTCAGTATACCTGTGTAACATACGCAGGTCTACGTGTTTCTAGGCATCCCACTTAAGAGTGTTGATCATGTTAGAAACACTGCTGCCCCTCATAATGAACTTTGTACTCCTATGAATAACTATAATAACCGCCTCCCGGTTAGCTCAGTGGTTAAGCTCCGGTCTGTTGAGCGGGAGGTCGCGGGTTCAAGCCCCGGCCGGACCAACACTCAGGGTCTTAAAATAACTGAGTAGAAGGTGATGCCTTTGTGAAACAACTGCAAATGGTTAGACCATCACGTCTTCTCGGATAAGGACGTAAAATCGTAGGACTAGTGTCCCCAATTAGTTGCAAAGCTAAATACATTTGACACTTAAATAAAGTTACTTACTTACTTACTTACTATATAAAGTTACATATAAAGACACCAGTCCTTACTGATACACTTAACCCTATATACCGTACATACATGCACACACGCATGCATATATTCTGTACATGAAGTTACCTCACCTTCTTATATTGCTGCATTTTTCCAACTGTTTGACAATTCTTGAAAACCTCATTGACAGCATCAAGGAGGTCTTTGATGGCACTTGCAATGTCCCTGCAATCATAATAACACGATAACACTATTGTATATACACAACCAATATATTGACACTAAAATAATGTCCCTACAATCATTAACACTATTGTATAACACTACTAATTAAAACGACACTAACATAATTCAATAATCACACTGAGAACAAAAGTTAAAGTACTATTTACAGAATGAGTGGCTTTGCTGTGGATCTGATACAACAAGGATGCCAATTCTGTAAATTACTTTAATTTTAAACCCTTACTTCTTCCATTGTCTACTGGGCCAGTTAAATCAGTGAAATCCAGTTTGGCTAGCCCTGAGTTACACTGTACATACTGCTGAACCATAAAGTCAAGGGTTCAAGGATTCACCACAATGCATAGACTTTTAAAAAAGTTCTTAATTGAATTTGAAGAACAGCAGTACATGGCTGTATCGTCGGCAAATGTTGCTGAAGTATCTATATAATAAGGAGCCAAGGATAGTACTTAAGGGACCCCAATAGACACTTTCCAAATACTTGATGAAACTCCGGAGACTCCTAGAACATTCAACTTATGGAGTAAAACTGTGTCATTGACTGTGTCATTGATGCCTTTTTTAAATCGATCACACTGTTTAACATGAAATATTTGTTTGCGAATAGGATTTTTATGTTATTCCTCTAGCTTACTCTATTGTCCGACATCTATTAGAATCATGTAAATAGTCTTTTGATATACAACATCCGGGTATGTGTGGTGAGGTCAAAGGAGGCAATTACAATGGACCCCCTCTACTGTGTGGAAGCTGTCACGTGGGCATTCGCCTGGTGTTTGATCATTCACTTCCGATTCTCACCGAGTAAAGAAGTGTTTTCATATTCGCAACTACGATCGTAGGTAAGAGTCATTACTTTTATTGCACATTTATTTCATTGTTTTTTAAGGGACAGCGCTTTTAGCCTTGTGTGAGTTTACAGCAGCGCGCGTGTAGATTTAATTCCTCACGTAAGGCGAGTTATTTAGAATTAGAGTAAGCAAGCGCATTGTCGCACTTCAGTTTTCTATGGCAAGAGAGGTCCTTCTTTCGTTAAGAGGTTACAGCGCGACTTAGAAGCAAAATTTGATGCTCGTGCCGATGAGAAATTTAAGCTTCAGGGCACTGCCGTGGTATATACAATGTATGCACGGCATCGGTGATTAGGCACCAACGATCTTTCGCATGTTGGGCCTGAAGTTGTCGGTTAAGCTATCGAAGATTGAGTTCGTTTGCTTTTAGCTAAGTTTTCCATTCGTGTGATCGGGGTTTGCCACATTATTCCGCGTGGTAATTCATACGCTCACGCATCACTTTTTGCTCAGCACGCGAAAGTGTTTAATCAGTATGTTAGCATGGTTTTCGAACCTTTCAATGACGTTTTTTGTTGGTTACATAAGGTTTTTTCTGCACCTGCTATTAAGCAATTATATTTGGTCGACGGCATTCACGTTAATCCTTTGGGACAGTATTTTTTGTACCGTAGTTATAGGGTGCCATTTTGAAGGCTTTGGGCATGCTTTAGTTTTGACGCCTTTTGCCGACCAGTTCAAGTTCGGTTGTTCATCCTTTCCACCTTATGTTTACCTAGATCATATCCATTTACACTAGTTGGGGGCAGTTTGTTACGTTCTTGTGGTAAATCCCAAGCATTTAATTTGATGGATTCGTCCATTTATTTAGCTAGTCAGAATTAGATGCTAGCATGTTGCCCTCATGTTTTATTGTTGTGGCTTCGTCCACTGTTGTTATTGAGGCTTCATGGTCCTCATAACTGTTACTGAGGATTCGTCCTCACTGTGAGGCTTCGCCCTCATATTATTATTTGTTTATTTGGCATGTAAAGGGTAGCTATTACGTCAACAGTTTGTCTGAAAGGCTTATCCCTGCCACAGTATTTTTTTCTTTTCTGCCCAGACTGGTTTATTATAATTTTACTATAACGACGCTAAAGTTTTCAGTGTCTGCCTTCCTGTTATTTGCTTTTATCTTACAGGTGAATCGAATCATGCCTCCAAAGCGCTCTCAACGTTTATGTCGGTCTTCATCTAAAGCTTATTGGCAGAGAGCCAGTTGTGGATTTTTACTAAATTTTCATTAACAGCTAATTCTAGTTCATTCAGGTTTTTGTTAGAATAGAACAAATTAGTATCATCTGCAAATATGTGAAAATCAAATAAGTTGGTACATGAATTAAAGTCATTAATGTACAGAAGAAAAAGAAGAGGACCAAGAACAGAGCCTGGGGGACGCCACAGGTTATTTCCACCTTATCAGATATACATTGTACTATTTCCAATCGAGACGAATTGTTGTCTGTTATTTATATAGGAGAAGAACCAATCTTTAGCAACACCACGGATGCCATAGTGATCTAGCTTTTTCATCAGTATGTTGATTCACGGTATCAAAAGCTTTAGAGAAGTCTAAGAAAATTCCACAGGAGTATGAACCTTGTTCAATTGCTTTTTGTATTTTGTCAGTTATAAGCATAACTGCTTGTAAGGTTGAATGATTGGCACGAAAACCTAACTGTTTATCGAAGAGTATGTTGTTTTTATCAATATAACTTATCAACCGTTTGTACATTAATTTTTTCCATGATTCTATTAAAAATCGAGAGAAGAGAAATAGGACGATAATTATCTAAAATTATTGTTTGGGGTCCTATTTTATGTATAGGGATTACTCTGGCAAGTTTAAAGTGATCTGGAACAATACTACTGGAAAAAGAACAGTTATACAGTCTTTCCAAAGGAGTAGATAGACAATTTTTAAGTAGTTTGAGCAGTTTAATTGTAATGCTGAATGGACCTATTGCTTTGGATGTGTTTAATTCACTAATTTCTTGCTCTATTTGCTTTGCAGTAACAGGAAACAAATAGAAGCTGTTTATCTGAGAAGGTCCTAAAAGTTCGTTTGGGACATTATCAGAAATAAGGATAACATTTGCTAAGTTTTTACCAATGTTAGCAAAGTATTCATTAAATGCTGTGGCAATAGCTACACTATCCTTCAATTCATAATTTTTTTTCACTAATTTGGTTGGTGGGTTTAGTCCCTTTGGTTTAAGGTCTTAATACCAGGAGTTATTCATGGCTTGGACATACATTTAATTTCTCTTCTACTGACTTTACGTAATGGTGCATGTTTGTGTATAATATCTGTGATGACGGGAAAAAATGACTGAAAAATTTCACATTTGTGAAGAGAGTTACACCCCGCTCTCCTTCGTCCTCAAGGGGTTCGACACACTGTTCGCCTCCCACGGCTATCGCAGACCCAAACTAGCCAACTTCAGCGCTCCCAAAGCAGTCTGCGAACAGCTCCAGAGTACGCACAAAGCGTAGCGCGCCCTGGCGTATAGGTGAAAACCCCTGGAATCCGGAGGGCCGCAGGGGCCCCTAGATATGTACAAGGTCCACCTGGTGCTGGTGTTCCCCCAGTAAATCACATACAGGGTCTTAGTTTGCTTCGATAGCAGCACAGTGTTGCAGTGGATGGTCGATGACAGTGCCATCCACTGTGCTGCCAGCGGCTGTACCCAGAAGAGGGGCTCCTCACGGTGGCGCAACAGGGCAAGCACGTGGGCCACAGCCTCACGTGCGGCGTCCAAGCGGGTTTCCTCTGGCAGCAGACCGTACAGAGAGACCTCAATATGACAGATGCCGAGGGCTTGTATTTTGGGGTGGGCGAATGTCTCCCCAAGCCACTCATCTGGGCACTTGCAGTAGTTGGCGACGTTGTTGCCCAGAGTTTCTTGGTTGCCCGCACACTCTACCTGGCAGACAAACTTGTTGTAGAACTTGTCGCGCCACAGCGAGCCACACGGCGGGCTGCCGAGCAGGAAGGACAGACAGTTTTTGCCCACGGTGCTCTCGTTGGGAAGGATCCTGTCTGGGATGTCCTCCTTGTTCATGTCCGGTGGGAGGAAGTCGTGGTTTTGCACGAGGTGGTCCAGTAGCGCCCATCTGTCTAGGCACCCCGAGAAGTCCTGCGTGGCATCCAAAGCGTACAGGCCCACGTCGTCCAGACATAGGTCCTCCAGGAACTTGAGCAGCTTGCCGAAGAGTACTTCCAGCTGGATGTCGGCAACATCGAGTTTTGCCACCACGATGGCGGCTGGTGTTGGGCTGTTGGGGGTTTTACACGGTAGACTTCCAACATGTGGGGGTCTTGGCGTAGGATCCCCAGGACCGTTCCGTGGCAGGTCGCCACGATGCGCACGTGTAGAGCTGCTGGGAGTCCGGCAGATGGCGCATGCGCACAGATGTTCGCGAGGAAAGCTTTCACCACTGCCCCAGCCGCCAACACGGCGCTCCCTCCCGCGCGAGTGTGGGCACCTGGGTGTTGGAGAGCAGGCCCCAGAGGTACATTTGTAGATGTCGTCGACGAAGACGTTGGAGACTGGCTGCAGCTCGGTGCAGAGTTTGTCCGGGCGGCCAGCCGGAAGGTAGTCCACTTCTTCCACTTCTTCCACTGCAGCAGGACGTGGCAATCCGTGCGCTCGCCAACGGAGCGGAGACCCATGTCTTTTGCGGATGCGTACTTCTGTGCCATGGCAGTCGGTTGTAGTAGAAACTTGTGTTCCCAATACCCCACGTTTCCATTTCTCCAATTTGTTGTTTGGATGTGTTCCACTTGCTGTTGCGACAGTTCTGTTGCCCTTGGCATAGTTGTGTTGTCGCGCCTATATAGCCAACTCTGGATATAGCTGTGTTGCCTGTTTCGGCCCAGGGTTCTCGCTGGCTTGCATAGAAATGGACAACGCATTGTCCACTTTGGATGTCGTTTCGGGTCCAGGGTTCTTGCTGGCTTGCATAGAAATGGACAATGCATTGTCCACTTTGGATGTCGTTTCGGGTCCAGGGTTCTCGCTGGCTTGCATAGAAATGGACAATGCGTTGTTCACTTTGGATGTCGTTCTGGATATAGCCAGCTTTGGATATAGTCGTCTGTCTATATAGTGTTGCAGGCGGCACAAAAAAATGCTCTCCTATTGGTGTGTCAGGCCTCGTGGCAGCGACCAGAGCCAGGTAGTCGCAAGTGGTAGTTGAAACCCGAGGTAGTTTGCAGAGTAATTTTAGGGTCCCCGGGGAAAGGGGCTGGGGGGCTCAGCTGGGCCTGGCGGGTGATCCTAGGGGGGTCTTCTGGAAAGGGGGCTGGGAAGCTCGGCTGAGCCTGGCGGGCGATGCTAGGGTTTCCGGGGACAGGGGGCTGGGAGGCTCAGCAGGGGCTTGTGGGCTATCCTAGAGGTCCCCCAGGGAAAGGGGACTTGGAGGCTTGCCGGGGGCTTGTGGGCTATACTAAGGGCCCCGGGGGAAAGAGGGCTGGGAGGCTCGCCGGGGGAGTAATAAAGTGTGCCAGAACCCCCATATTATATACTACTAGTCTTCAACCCTCGTCTTTTCCAACTTACAAACGGGCTTTGAATTTTTTTTACCAGTTTTTACACATTACATTTCAAGGGATCTCAGCTCCCCTATTTTAGCACTTTTTATTGCATCAGTTTAATACTTATTAATAAGTGTCTGCATTAGGTTATTTTCACAAACTGTAAGGGTCTTTGTCCATAGCCATATAATTCCAAATTGGTGTGTCTATATTATTATTATTGTGATGCCCAGTAAACGAGATCAGTCAATGCAACACTAGCTATAATGATTTAATACAGCAAACATAAATGAAATCTTTGCTTGCGAATAGGATTTTTGTTATTCCTCTAGCTAATACTCTATTGTCCGACATCTATTAGAATCATGAAAATAGTCTACATATACAACATCCGGGTATGTGTGGTGAGGTCAAAGGAGAGGCAATTACAATGGACCCCCTCTACTGTGTGGAAGCTGTCACGTGGGCATTCGCCTGGTGTTTGATCATTCACTTCTGATTCTCACCGGGTAAAGAAGTGTTTTGATATTTCCAACCTCCTCCCCTTTTTCCTGGCCACACTGCCTGAATTTGTGACTTTGTAAGCCTGATGGTGGTGTTTTGTTGCCCTCACCTTTACTGGGCCATGATTCTCTGTAAATATTGTAAATACTTGACAAAATTACATATTGGTAATTTAATTAAAGCGGCTATGGGCCTTTGTCCACAGCCATATAATTCCAAATTGGTGTGTCTGTATTATTATTATTGTGATGCCCAGTAAACGAGCTCAGTCAATGCAACACTAGCTATAATGATTTAATACAGCAAAGAGGAAAAACAGAAAAGCCATTATTGTCCATACTGGTGGAGATTTCGTCAGTATATGGAGTTAGGGCAAGAGATTGAAAGTCAGTAGCTTATGAAAATTTAAGAAGCCATAAAGCTGAATGTGAACTGCTCACTACAGACCATTTTTACGAACGAATTATGGCCAACACACTTTTAAGTTTATGATTTCTAAAACATGGGAGAACATACCAATTACGATCAAAAGTTTAAATTTTAATAGTTTCAAAATGTGTTACAAACAATATTTATTAAGTAATCAACAGTAATTTCCATTCTCGTTCTGTCTATTAATTTCTCTTTTACTGTCTAGTATCTACTTAAATCTACCTTGCTGATGTTTGTATTACTAAACTTAGGCTGTCACCACATTTTTATTCTTCTCAAAGGTAGTGGTCAACACGAAAGCTTTGCTACTTTGACCACTACACACCATACTCTATAGAACACTTAAGCCGCTTTCCGTATTTATTTATCCTTTTTATACATAAACATTATTTATTGTTACAACTAATAATCAGTGTGCAAATAAAATGAACTTGAACTTGACTCGATAACTTTACTCGTGGTTGGGAGAATGGATATTGATCAATAGTTATCCTTATCAGTCCTATCTCGGCCTGCTTGAATAGTGCAGTAACCTTTGCTTCAAGAACAAATTTATAATATGACTCAATGCAGGAGTAATAACGTCAGCAGAATGTTTATTTTTGTCCAACCTAGTTTATTTTTGTTCAACCTATATTTTGTGTTCAACCTAGTTTATTTTGGTTGAAGGTGTAGTTTATTTTAGCTCAGCCTAGTTTATTTTTGTTCAATCTAGTTTACTTTGGTTCAATGTAGGTAATTTTTAGGGTTTTAAATGTAGGGTAGCATATATCTGTCTGTTGTTTAGTGACTTAGTCCTAACAACCCACAATTAGTGATTAGCTCTAAACACCCTAAATCAATGGGCAATGATTGATATTTAACCAAAATACCTAGGTTGAAAAAAGTAAAATAGGTTTTTTTAAATAATCTAAATTGTCTGTGATGTCACAAGCTTGAAGAATTCCCAAAGGGGGTTGAATGAGCTCGCAGTCTTTATGTAAATCAAGCTTTTTTTTTCAGGCTAAACACAGAAAGTGTTTTCTTTTCTTTGGAAACAAAAACATTAAGTTTTGAAAGTATCATGCAAAATTACTGTCTCTGTGGTAAAGTGGTAAAGTTCTGGTCTTCCAAGCCAATGGTTCAGGGTTCAACTCTCGTCAGGGATGAAAAAAGTAAGTAACAACAACAACATACTTTATTTCCACTCAGGTTCAGACTTTGTTTGAACAAATAATAAAAGACTTAAAGAAAGTGGGAGGTATCCTGAAAATAATGAAACTAATCTAGTCAGGATACCTGTGAAATATGGATTTCTAAAAAAAATTAATTGGGTGGATAGTATCTGAGCACAAACAATTTATCAAAGAATGCTAATAAATTAAACTAAAACACACACATGAACAAGCAAACAAACATAAACAGTAATCTACTGTATAGATAAAAGGGGGTACAAAGACAAAATACAATGGTGTGAAATATTAATTAATGTAATAGTAATAGGTGTTGGGGCTTGGTATCAGGGTGGTGAAGGAGAAAGGGCAAGTGGGACATAGAAATGCTGAGGGAGGGGAGGTACAGAACCAAGGGAGCAAAGAAAAGAGAAGGGAGGTAGAAGACGAAAACCTACTATATTCGGTTTAGATTGTGCCTATAAAAACTAAACCCCATTCTTTTTATGATTCCGCAAAACCCAAAAAGAAAGTATCCCTTTTTAGAATGATTTATATCTATAGCCAAACTAAACTTGGTTGAAAAAATAAACTAGGTTGACATTTTTTCTAACATAAGTTTGGACAAATTTAACCTGTAGTAGTTTTTAACCTGCAACATACATGTATACATATTAAAATGTTCTAATTATCCCTTGTTGAACATGCATGCCTATACAGTACAGCTCAAAAAGAATGCACGCGCAAGAACTTCTTTTTGCGGACGCAAGAAGTTGATTATTGCGCTTCTTTTTGCGCTTATAATTAATTATCAACCGCAAGAAGTTAGACCCGCAAGAACGTCTTAAACGCAAGAAGTTAGAACCGCAAGAACTTCAACCGCAAGAAGTTCAACTTTAAATTCAAACGGGTTGAAACTCTCTTACTTATTAACGCGAAGTCGTCCCTTCGACTGGAAAGAAACAATTAAGTTACATTTTGCAGACTGAGGTTCACGTTCTGCGGGAAACATCAAATTAAAGTACTAAAGAAATATATTAGAACAACAAACACAAACTATGCAGCAAATTTATCGCATTTTGGAAGTGAAATTTCACATCTTAAATCCAAGTGCAACTTTTCGCTAATAATAGCTTGGTTGATTATATGACAAATGGCCCTAATAAGAGTTGTGTTCTTTATTGAATCCCACCGCCGCTCATGTGTTCAGCTGACTATTAAATAAGACAAACACTTCAGAAATATTAAACGTAAAAACTCCGAGACAGCAGCCCAAAATATTTTCGCCTTTCACACTTCTTTATAATATTTATCACCGCCGTTTGTGTATATCGGCGAAAGCACTTACCTCCTTGCTGCTTCACAGCTCGCTTATAACGCATCCTCCCATATATTCTGATAACCTTACTGAAAATCGTTACTTAAAATGTAATATGGAAGCCTGAGCTTTCGGCACAAAATAATAACAAACAACGGCCGCTCGATCGCTTCAGTTCCCGTTATAAATACCGGTGTTGCGAGGCCAGCTTTATAGTTTGCCGTGCAAAGCATAACATCAAATAAACTTAAGCGTCTGTAGTTTCACATTTATAGCACATCCCTGTGTTGCTCAAGGTTTCGGCTCAAATCATTGCAAATGTTCGCAGTCCTAATATAAGGCATATTTTCGAAATTAAAATCTCGAGTTCTTGCCGTCTGAATTTCTCCACGTGCAAATCAGTCAGGCGTGAACGTGTCAGTCTGAGCCAGTGATCGCTGCACTTTCTGAAGCCAAGTTGGCAATGAAACCGTGTAAAACTATACTCTTAGTCTTACCAGAAAACTTCTACTGGGAAAGTGGAATCCTTTTGAACTAAATGCGCCTTAATTCGTAGAATAGTGAGTGACTGTCTTCCCAAAATTTTACAGGTCAAAAAGAAGTGGGAATTTGCATATTGCGATCGACTCAATAATCGCTAAACGCGCAAATCAAAGCAGTTGGATCGAACTGCAAAACCTGGCAAAACGAAAGAAACAGTTAATAAACACTACCATAAACGAATCAAAGCGAATTGTTAAATACATCTATGTCTTTGAAAATAAGTTTTTCAAAAATATTACCGAAAGTCTTTCTAAATAAATTTGCCGTATACACTTGTAAACAAACCACGATCGAGCGTGCATTGTACTCGCGTTTCGAAGTTTGGACTTGAAACTTTTTGTATTGTTTAACTTTGTGCGTGGTCTTGCAGTTGAGCCGCAAAAAGCGGATTATCCACTCTTTACTTCTTGCGCGTTCTTGCGGCTGAGCCGCAAAAAGCGGGCTATCAACTTCTTAAACTTCTTGCGTGTTCTTGCGGGTGAGCCGCAAAAAGCGGGTTATTAACTTCTTGCGGGTTCTTGCGGCGCAAGAAGTTCTTGCGGGACTTCTTGCGGGTGCATTCTTTTTGAGCTGTACTGTAGATATGTATTAGGTATGGAATAAGTTGTTGTCGTTGCAAGAGGGAAAATTAGAAGGGCATGCTGCTGCGGGAACAAATATTGACCCGTTCCTTGGCACACCGAGTTACAGCTGGTCATTAGCACCTACAACATAGCAGGGTGCAATGCCTGTTGATCCTGTACCCTACCTGGTTTTTTTTGGCCTGATACAATGTACTCTTCCTGCTTCTTACATGCTCCTTGGATATTTAGTCAACCACATGATTACATTGTATACTAATTAGCAGGAAACCATACCAATTGTTTGGTATAGCAACATAAATTCATGTCAGTTTATAGATTTAACAGAATGACCACACAGCAAAGCTCTACTACCAGCCAAGATTATTGAAAGAAGCTTTCAAAACGTAAGGATTTTGCAGTTTCAGAATTGCATATGTACAGTACATGTAATCTTTGTAATGGCCGGCCAAGCATGTTTAATAGGCCTTTTGCAGCCAACAGTCACATTAACGAATGAATATTGTGCTTGTGATCCCCATGGCAAAGGCATTGCAATGAATGCTGGAGGGCAAGCTCTCTTTAAAAACGCAGTTTTGGAAAGATCAACAATCGATTGGAGGTGGAAAATAGCATTTACAAATAGGATTTTTGTTAATAACACTACCAATCTTGCACAAGGCCTTTGAATAAATGAAGTCAGATATTGTTTGCTCCCCATTACAACCACATGATTTGTTAGCTGCAAAGGCCTAGTTACAAACATGCCAGTTCCAAAATTATGCATAATTTTTGTGTCTACTGCAGCTTCTTGAAGAAAAAAAGGAGCAAAATATACAGCCAATTGTATATCAATTTGCCCAATACCTTTCTATTTCTTATTAGGGACGGAGCATTGTTTTTTGGGGGGGATCAGAAATATTGAAACAGGCTGCAAACTTAAAATAAATTGTTTGCATATGGAGTAATTCATTTAACTAACTTGTAAAGTAGAAAAAAAATGTTTTCCACATGAGCAGAAAAAACTGTTTGCATGCCTATATCCTCCCAAAAATTTATAGTTTGTCCCTTAGTCCCATACAAAACTTTGTTGAGTATGCCACCCCCCCCCCCCCCCCCCCCCCCCCCCCGGGCCCGGATGTAAACAAGACAAAAGATTCCCAGGCTGATTTTTTTAGCTCACCACATAGGTACTAAACACTTTCAAAAAGACTTATTTCAGTATTCAACTACTATGATCTGTTGACTATAACTACTGTATCGTTGAATATTTCAAGCCTGTAACTCTCCCAAATTTAAGAAGACAAAATGCAGTAGACACATGTACCCTTTGGGTACCTATTTTTATTATGTTTTACTCCTGGAAAAAAACACTATTTAACCACTTACTTGATGGTCTGCAAGAATTTGGATCTGTCATTGATTTCAGAGGGAATTTTTGATAATATTGTTTTAAGACCTGAAAATTATATAAAAAGTACATTATGAGAACTTCATCAGTTACTTCAAATTAGATGCTACTCGCTGGTTTAATGTTAATAATAATAATTTAATAGCTTATATTGTGCAGGTGTCATGTGAATATGATCACCTGCACATTACACTACAGATAAAATATAAAACTAGATTAACATAAAATTATTGTACTCTACATTATTCATACCTATACTAGAAAAAAATCCACTTTATAAAAACTAATAAAAAAGACACAAAAAAAACTATACTAATGAACATTAATACTACTAATTTCAGAGCAGATGAAACTAAAATAAGAAAAAATGTGTCTAGTATAAAAATGCTTTCTGAAATAGATAAGCCTTAAAGGAGCTCATTCAACCAAGATGCATTGCGAGTCACTGTTATTGTTTTCATACGGGAAACTACTTGAAATCGGACAGCTGCCAATCAGAAAATGTGATATCGGGAGTTTACGAGTTGAACTGAATGGCCGAGATCGGCGGGGAGATCGGTTGCCTTTATACTTGAAGAAATATAATAGAATGAGCGGAATTACTACGATTCCTCGACGTGATGCTAGCAATCGATCTCATGCTCGATCTAGCAAACCAACTTGTCCAACTTCTGGACCAAGTTCCAGCGATGCAGATCGTGTGGCAAGGAAATTAATCAATTCTACGATAGCGTTATACATTTAGAGTTCTTTCCTTTCTAGGCTTGTGCATGCAAGAACGTGTAGTCGAAAGAAAAGAGCTAGGTTCTCCCTGCCAAAATGCTGGTTTGAAATGTTGAAGTACTGTTTGCCACATTCTGTTTGTGTTCAAGGTCCGTGCGTTTTGACTCGCCATGCAATGCAATATGCAAATTTGAAATCAAATTTGAGGAATCGAATCCGTATAATGTTATTGTTTGTTAGCCTGAATTTCAGCCGGTTTGTGTCATTTTAAAAGCCCCTTGACTTCCGTTAATCGTACATTGGATATGCTGGGTAAGAAAATATCGATCAATCAGTTTTCTGAGCGCCCAGCGGCACTTGATTGAACTTGAAGTTTATTCATCAGCAAAGAAACATTTATAAAATAGGTTTCCACTTTACAGCCGCTCATGCAGATATCAACACAACATTTCACTTTTACTTACTTTAATTGTCTCAGCGCTGTCCATGTACAATGAGCAAAAACCAAGACTATAAGACTAAGAGAGAAACTGCGAGATTTGTAATCTTGCATGTACTGCGCGTGTACCGCGTACTCGAGTCTTCAGTCAAAGCAATTTGCTTTAAATGTTGTAAGTGTCCGATAATGATAAGCAAATGGCTCAGCTTTTCTGACCTTTAAATTTCTTGTCATTTAGGTCTGCGGGCCGATCAAGCCAATGTAGAAAGGCCCTGGTTTGGATAAACTGTAGGAATTACGATCAAACAGTCGGCTAACTCCAGTACAGGCTCTAGTAATAATTTCACTGATCAAAGGCGACTCCAGAGTATGTTCAATACTTCCCCTGGCAGGTGAAAATTCGGAAATATATGACTGAACACAAAAGCTAACAAATAAGGAACATTTTCCCCTATAAGTAATCAACTGGTATGCCCCTGTGAGACCGATGGAATAGGATTTGTTTCAAGAAGCTCTCCAGAGCCATTATCCGGGGCCCCGAAAATGGCGGTTCCAGAAATTTGAGCTCGCAATGCATCTTGGTTGAATGAGCTCCTTTAATGGAGCACTTAAAAGATTCAAGCAACTGCTTATTTCAAATATGGTCTGGAAAAGTGTTCCACAGTCTACTAGGAGCCGCTGATGTACAGGCTCTGTTGCCAAGTATAGGCTTTGTGGGGATGTTAGGCGGTTCTAGCAGCAGTTCATTGTTAGAACACAGGCTATACCTAACTTGGTGATATCAGTCAATTCCTAGATATCAGTCAATTCCAAACCCCCAGGCATCATTATTTTGATGGCAGAGGAATTTGACAACCATCAAGGGGCTCCAGTGATGGGCATTTGACAAACAATGAGAGTCGGGGGTAGGGCATTTGACAATGGGAATAGGACATTTGACAAACAATGGGAGTAGGGGGTGGGGCATTTGACAAACAATAGGAGTACATAAGGGGATGGGGCATTTACAAGTATACAACAACAACAATACTATTATTATTTTACAAAAAGTGAAATTATAAATATCTAAAGAGTTAACTAGGATTAACTGGAGTAATCTCAAGGCTGATATGGTATAGTGAGTTAGTTAAATAAATTTAATTTAGTGTAGTAATGGTCAAGGAAGGTTAATGGTTTTAATAAAATTTTGCCATTTTCCATGACAGGTTCCTAAAGAAGTTTAGGTAGAGCTGAACCCCAGTATGATCACGTAAAAAAATTCCAAATAGTTTATTTTGCATCAAAGATATGACTCCGGGTCTGGGTCACAGAAGTGAGAGGTGAGTGCTCATACCACTCAGCCACCCTTGCTTTCCGTGGGAAGTGAGTAGCAGGTGACGTTTCGAGTGCTGGTCCTTCATCTGCCAGTGTTTATCTTCCCCACTGATGCAGATCAACACTAGCTTTTTTAAAGAAACTAGTTATCCATTGTATCAAACCAAAAACAATTAACTGTTTGTTTGCTTTAACATCCCACAAGGTGTTTTGTTTACTGACCATAATTTATTCACTTTTATACCTCAACATCGAATATGCATACCATGTCTACATTTTGGTAAGTAGCACTGTTTTTAAGTAAGCATCCCTTCTGTAGTATCTGCATTTAATGATCTTTGCACTGTTTTTAAGTAAGCATCTCTTCTGTAGTATCTGCATTTAATGATCTTTGCACTGTTTTTAAGTAAGCATCCCTTCTGTAGTATCTGCATTGAATGATCTTTGCACAGTTTTTAAGTAAGCATCACTTCTGTAGTATCTGCATTGAATGATCTTTGCACTGTTTTTAAGTAAGCATCCCTTCTGTAGTATCTGCATTGAATGATCTTTGCACTATTTTTAAGTAAGCATCCCTTCTGTAGTATCTGCATGGTCTTGAATACAAATGAGTGCTCCAATATTTAATAGGCATTTTGCAGGAAACAGTCACATGCTGATACAATATATATCACTTCAACAGCTTCACATTACTTGAATGATTCAGAATAAAATATTAATTGTTGTTGTGATTGTATATAAATTATTATCAATAAAGCAATGCTTTTACCCAGACATTGTCAGTCATTGTTGACATATTTCTAAAAAATTTCGATCATATCCTAGATGGTGGTGCATTTGACCAGTTGGGAAGAAAACTTTGTGGGCCATTTGGTTTGGAATTGACTGATAGATAGGTATCAGAACTGTTGCACTCACAAGAAATATTGCTGTTGGTTGAATTTTTTTAAACCAATTCAAAATTTTCAAACTGGTTAATTTTCTTAAAAAAACAGTTCATTTTTAAAAAACTGATTAGGGTTAGGTTAGGTTTTTTCAAGATTACTTATGTTTACCAAGGTTATGTTTATTTAAATGTTGGGTGAGGGTTTGGATTACAAATGTAGTTCACTGAAGGGGTATTATTTTTCTGTGTTGTTCAGTGATCTAGCCCTAAAAACCCAACATTATTTTGGTTCAATGTAGCATATATTTGTCTGTTGTTTAGTCACTAAAAATCCAAAATTAGTGACTAAAAAGTATATAATAAGCTCTAAACACCCTAAATTAGTGAGCATCTGTTGTTGATGGTTACGGTGTTTTTGAATGTACGGTTAGGATTTGGTAGGATTTGGGTAGGGTTTGGATTAGTTCACAGGACCATTGAACCAGCATTATTGTTCTGTGTTGTTCAGTGATCTAGCCCTAAAAAGCCAAAATTAGTGACCAGGGTTCTCTCAACACAGGCACAGTAGGGGGAGAAAAAAAATGAGTATGGGGCAATATTTTCAAATCCAGGCTTCTATGGTAAGTAAAAAGAGTATTGTAAACAATTTGTAGCCGGTGTGGTCGAGTACACAGAGAAAATCGCTGGTCGCCAGTGCTTTGGGAGAACTCTGAATGACTAGACCTAAAAACCCTAACTTACTGAACACCTGGGCTTACTAACACAACAGGTTCTTTCACGTCCCCCTTGTATAGTTTAGAAGAGGAAGGAGACAAGGCCAACGGCTTATAAATACATCCCTGCCCAAGGACGCGGCTGGGATTCGAGCCCCTGATCTGCTTTAGACCATGATCTATATGTACCAACTAAGCTAACCTGTGAGGCAGTTGGCCTCAACAAGAGCTTCTGTGGCACGTTGTGTTAAGCAACTGGATCATCGAGCAGCTGAAGTTAAACCCGACTTGGCGAGGTTAGTAAGTGGATGGGTGACCATCAAGGTAAGTGGTACAGTAAGGTGTGTCAGGGGGGATAAGGAAGAAAAGGGAGATGGGAATGGGGAAGGGAGGGGTAGAAAGTAGAGGGGTGGGTTGTCATAAAAACATTTTGTAGGGGAGGGGTGCATGGAATTTTCGTTTTCTTTTTAATCCCAAAAAACTAACAAAAATCTCTTTTTAGAATCTTGTAAAAAATAAACCAGTAAAGTGTATTTTTTATAGATTTGTATTAACAATAAACAACTTATTAGTCAGCTAACCAGCTACGATATGTGGGTGTGTATTTTTCTCGTCATTTGCATTATGACTCCCCTATATAAAGGTTTGCCGAAATACATATGACCTGTAACAATAATTATTACACAGCCATATTAGCTGGTTATGAGCCAACCTCTATAACTATGGAAACATACCCCTTGCTTTCTTGGTCAAAGCTACAAACTCCTTCTCCTGTCTCCTTGTGGTATACTCTACAAATAGTAGATGATGAACAATACAACAATAAATGTATAGACAGACAAGAAGCTGCATGCAGCCTTAAAGTGCATTTGAGCCCAAGCCAGTTATGAATGATTTATTTAAGGTCAAAGTGGAAAACAAAATGACTGACATTAGGAAAAAATTGATAAACATCTGCCATTTTCGTTTATTAAGGAATAAAATTTCAATGATGTCATTTAAGTCAAAAGCGAATTCTAGTTTATTTTGATAGATTGTTATGCCAACTCCACTAACTTATTAAAATATATTTCAATAAGATTGCAAGGATCAAATGTCTGACACCTGAAAAACAACTGAAGAAATAAACCAATTCAATGTTACAGTGCAGCTCAAAAATAATGCACCTGCAAGAAGTCCCGCAAGAACTTCTTGCGCGGCAAGAACCCGCAAGAAGTTGATAGCCCGCTTTTTGCAGCTCAGCCGCAAGAACGTGCCAGAAGTAAAGAGTGGATAATCTGCTTTTTGCGGCTCAACTGCAAGAACATGCACAAAGTTAAACAATACAAAAAGTTTCAAGTCCAATGCAATGTAAGAACTTTGAAATGCGAGTACAATGCACACTAGATCGTGGTTTGTTTACAAGTGTGCATGGCAAATATATTTAGAAACTTAGACTTTCAGTAATATTTTTAAAGATGCTTTTACCAATTTGCTTTCGTGTTTATTGTTTCTTTCGTTTTGCCAGGTTTCCCTGGTTTTGCAGTTCGATCCAACTTCTTTGATTTGCACGTTTAGCGATTATTGTTGAGTCGATCGCAATATGCAAATTACCACGTCTTGTTGACTTTAAAGTTTTGGGAAGACTATTCAATGAATTAAAGCGCATTTAGTTCAAAAGGATTCCACTTTCCCAGTAGAAGTTGTCTGGTAAGACTAAGAGTATAGTTTTACACGGTTTTCATTACCAACTTGGCTTCAGAAAGTGCAGCGATCAAACCTCAGACTGACACATTCACACCTGACTCATTGCATGTGGAGAAATTCAGACGCCGAGAACTTGATATTTTAATTTCGAAAATATGCCTTATATTAGTACCGCAAACATTTGCAATGATTTGAGCCGAAACCTTGAGCAACACAGTGATGTGCCATAACATTAATGTGAAACTACAGACCTTAGTTTATTTCAATTGGTGTTATGCTTTGCACGGCAAACTTTAAAGCTGGCCTCGCAACACCAACAACGGGAACTGAAGTGATCGAGCGGGCTGTTGTTTGTTATTAATTAGTAAGAGAGTTTCAACCCGTTTGAATTAAGTTGAAGTTCTTGCGGTTGAAGTTCTTGTGGTTCTAACTTCTTGCGTTTAAGAAGTTCTTGCAGGTCAAACTTCTTGCGGTTGATAATTAATTGACATGTGCAAAAAGGGTGTAAGTGATTCTTGATCACATTCTAAATTCTCCCTTAGAAAAAATAAATAAATTGAAGGAGAATTTAGAATGTGATCAAGAGTCACTTACGCCCTTTTTGCACACAACCCTTCGATTATAAGCGCAAAAAGAAGCGCAATAAGTCAACTTCTTGCATCCACAAAAAGAAGTTCTTGCGCAAGCATTATTTTTGAGCTGTACTGTATGACTCAATTCATATTCAACTCATTAGCATAATTTTATGCTGGAAAGTCTTGTGATGCTTCGTTGAGAGAGATAATCACCGGCAAACTTACGAATTCAGAAATCCGTAAGGCTTCTATGGTGTCTAACCGTGTGCCAGAACATCCTTACAGCAGCGCAGCAAGCATGACATCGGAAAACAACTGGAAACCCTTTTGGCAGAAAAATGATAGACGACAGTGCCAAAGAAACAGAAACTTCTCGGTTTGAAGTGTGTGTGGGAAGACATTTGTGCAGTCGACAGTGCTAGTGCTACTATAGGGAGTCAAACACACAGAGTACAATTGACAAGTCAATGAGTTATCTCATGTGTGTTATAAATGAGTCAGCTCACCATAATTATGTATCATATACATTGTACTCATTATTTTGTGGATCTTGAGGTTTACTACCAGAACTATTAGAGTACCGGTACTTACTAATATCGACAAGTCAATGAGTTATCTCATGTGTGTTATAAATGAGTCAGCTCACCATCTGTATCATAATACTCATTTGAGGATCTTGAGGTTTACTACATAACCAAGGGCGTATCTAGCCTATAGGCCCGTAGGCCTGGGCCTACACATTTTACAGCCTACTTGTTTTATTACAAGTTAATGTTGGGCTTGAGGAGCCGTCGAAAAACACAAAACATTACCTGAAAGTGCAGCAGAAGGCATTTGCGAAAGTCTAAATCTAAAATTTCCCCGGGAAGCATGCTCCCGGACCCCTAAAGAAGCGACCCTTACGGAGCGGTTGTTTGGGCCTACAAATTTTAAAAACCTGACTACGCCACTGATAACCGTAACTATTTAGAGTACTTACTAATTGACAAGTCAATGAGTTATCCAATGTGTGTTATAAATGAGTCAGCTCGCCATCTGTATCATATACTCATTTGAGGATCTTGAGGTTTACTACCATATCTATCAGTGAGAGTACTTACTAATTGACAAGTAAATGAGTTATCTCATGACTGTGTGTTATAAATGAGTCAGCTCACCATCTGTATCATATGCTGCACAGCTTAGAAGGGCCTTGTTCATGTTGACATTAACAGATTCTGTAATGAAAAAGTCAATATATACATGTACATGGTACATTAACATCACAGTATAAAGAGCTACTAAACGGCAACCACTGTTAACAAACTGTTACTGAAAACAGTAATTGTCATGGGCACAATATTTTGTACAATTACTTGTGAAGTTTTAAGAGGTTTTTACACATGTTGGCTACTACAATCATGTAGATCATGAATACAAAATGTACATTTATCTGATCCAAATTTACAGTACACAACTTGTACATAATCTTGAATGCATGAACAACACTTTGGCTATAAAGTCACTGTGATCATAACTGCTAGGTATTTACTAGGTAATGTTTTGGATTTACTTAGTATCTTTTACCTAAACCATAGTCACTGTACACACCAGACAGAGGAGGCCAGTCAGTGAGTCAGAACATATTTTTTCACTTGTATTTATGTTTTTCCCCTTGCGCTATACCATACATTCATAATTTTAGTGCTGCATTGACTGAGCTAGTTTACTAGGCACCAAAAAGCAGAACACATACAAGGGCTTTGGAGTAAAATGGCTAAGGGAAAAAAACCTAAGCCACTTTTATTGAATAACTAAATGTTGATTGTAGCTACATTGTATGTTTATAATTCAGAAATGTAATTTTTAAGGTTACTGTTTCTTGAGATGCATCAACAAGCTTGACAATTTGGCAAATTGGTAAGGGAGGACCAGAACCTTTTTTGTTGTTGGAAGTGATCTCACCCACCATTAGAAAAGCGTAGAAAGCCAAAGAGCACTTTGCTTGAAATTGACAAATATGATACCTAGAACTTGCAAATTTGGAGGCTGATTCTATTAAACCATGGAGGATTGGAAGTGTAATTGGCAATCGGCTATCCAAACGTGAACCAAGCTTTCCATAACCCATAAGCATTTGAATAATAAAAAAGGCTTTGGCAGGATCAGGATAGCCTGACAGCTTGTGCGAATAGCCTAAAGTAGAAACATATGTATTAACTGTAGATGATCGTACAAGTATGCAATAAAAAGAGCCAAAGTAAGAGGTGAAATAGGAAGAGTTGCAAATGGTTAGACCTTCACATCTTCTCGGATAAGGACGTTAAATCGTAGGCCCATCAGTGGATGAAGAGCCACCTCGTGGAAATGCCACTGATGAATCCGTTATTATTATTATTACTTTGCCTGAGGTTTTGAGCATGAAAAAGCTAGCCCACAGGCCAAGGTTTTAAGTATGAACCAGCCAAGGTTTTGAGTATGGACCAAACCCTCAGGCCAAGGTTTTGAGTATGGATCAAGGCCACAGGCCAAGGTTTTGAGTGTAGACCAAGCCCACCAGCCAAGGTTTTGAGTACGATCCTAACCCACAGGCCAAGGTTTTGAGTATGATCCTAGTAGCCCACAGGCCAAGGTTTTGAGTACGAACCTAGCCCACAGGCCAAGGTTTTGAGTACGAACCTAGCCCACAGGCCGAGGTTTTGAGTACGAACCTAGCCCACAGGCCGAGGTTTTGAGTACGAACCTACATGTAGCCCACAGGCCAAGGTTTTGAGTACGAACCTAGCCCACAGGCCAAGGTTTTGAGTACGATCCTAGCTCACAGGCCAAGGTTTTGAGTACAGATCAAGGCCACAGGCCAATACAATACAATAGACATTATTTTCAGAGGGTAACACTTAACAGTAACCAAAGGTACTGATGACCCCATGGCCCTCTATTTACAATGATAAATATATCTATATATCTACATACATTTATCTACAAGAAGTCTACGATTCTACGATTAAAATGCTAAAATTCTTATCAGACTATAAAAAGATTGTAAAAACAATTAATAAATACAATAAGATAGAATAATTAAAAATACCCAAATTCATAAAATTACTATAGTATTTGCATAAAGGGTGGTAGCTATGGATCTGAAAATCTAAATTGTTTTTTCTGTTTTAAAATAAGTTCTTTAAAGAGATTCTTTTTAAGACATTTGATTATATTGGTATGCTAGTTTTAAGAGTAGTGGATAATTGATTCCAGTTGCGAATGGAACGTACAGTGAAGGTTCAGCCTCCCTCAGTATTCAGTTTTTATATAATGGGCAACAAAGGTTTAGCTGAGCATATCTTGTGTTCCTTTGGTGTCTTTCAGAGTTTCTAGGTAGGAGGCTATTTAGATATCCAGGCATTAATCCTATTCAATATAATTGCACAACAGTTTATATAATTTTTTATGCCTAAACATAGAATGGGAGCCGACCCAGATTATTAAAAAGCGTCACAGAGGGGGGCTCTGCATTCTATGCCTAACATGACATGGGCAGCTCTTTGCTGAAGCTTCAGTACAGAGTTTAGATTTTCTTTACTACAACATGCAGTACTGCCGTATAGAAAAATGGGTTTAATTACTGCATTACAATATGTTTCTTTTTACTTTGTTTCAGAAACAGGCTTATGTGACACAGGAGTCCAATTTGTTTGGCTCATTTCTTGCAAAGTTCCTCTGTATGATTAGTAAAACTGAGGTCATCATCGAGAACCACGCCCAGTACCTTGTGGCTATTGACACACCAAGGGCTGTTCTCAAGAAAAAAGGCAAAGGGTTTAACTGTACCGATCATTAACCTAGGCAAGTAAAAAACTTTTTTTCCTTGCCAATTTGCACTAGGAGTGATCTCAGTGCAAATTATTGGTCTGGATGGGAGAAAAAAGTGACCAGTCAACAGTCAATTAGAAAGCACAATTTTAATGGTTCCAGACTGGGAAAAATACATAAACACCAGCAGATAAGTCGCACCCCAAGTTTAGAATCTCAAATTTTGGAGAAAAAAAATTTGAAAGGAAAATCAAGATTAGAAATCTGCATCACCTTCCTTGCCCTGTCGAACTTTCAATGAGATTACTTCGTAGTTTTACCCATAATTTTAAATCTGTAAGTGTTTAATATGGGGGCCCGTTCTGGTCAAAATTACGTTAATTATTTTTTTACTAGCCAGAATTAATTTTTCGTGTTTGACAAATTATTTTTTATGTGGACAAATTATTTTTTATGTGTTCAAATTCATTTTAGGTATACATGAATAATTATTTGCGTGCACGAATTATATTTTCATATGCATGAATTCATTTTTCATATGCTAGTGAACAGTCTGGTACACTTACATAATGCGCACTTCCTTGAGGAACTGTTTCTAATTCTGAAATAATGTTCGTAATACAAAAACATGTTTTACACCTTTTTATTTTTGTCTTTAGTTTGGCTGTGATAAAAATATTTAGTCGGGTGTTTTGTTGATTGCACAAACTTTTGACTTTCTTTTCAGCTGTTCATACCTTCAGTTGCACATGGCTTTCTCGATGTACCACACTTATACCGATTCACCATACATTCTAAGTCAGCCGTGCTACAAGGGCAGCCATGTGTTTGGCCATCTTTCATTTTTTTTTATATATAGAAATAATACAAGTATAAGTTGAACTGCAAATATCGGCTCTGTCTTCGTGTAGAACTTCGGCTTCGCCGGCAACCTTCAGTAAAATTGAATTGAAAGAAACACAGATAAATACCGATCGTATTGTCTATTAACTTGTTGGCGTTTCATAGAAACTTAAAACTCACCATAAACATTAATCCTCTGCAATTCGTCTTCCGATGTCTTGTGAGATCAAGATGGCCGTCACGAAGGCTAGCGAGGAACGCCAGGTCGAATTCTTGAATCAAAACAAAAACAAACGCCCGCAATGGATGCCGGTCGACATAGAGTCTTTAAGGTATGGCAAAAGGTTCACAGGCAAAACTTCCCCCAAAATTGTTTTCCGCATATTTAGAATGCTTTAGGTCTTAACTTTATTACAGCAAAAAAATCCAAACTAAAATTCCTTTTTATAATAACGCCCCGAAAAAAACATGTTTTAATTTCCCGCGAAAAATGACACGCATAACATGATTGACAGACGCTGACAGCTACGTGACAGCGGCACGCGAACAAACTAAAACAACAATCGTCTTTATAGTACGCTACGCTTCGTTTTCATTTGTTTTTCTTGAATTGCATTCTATCTAAAATTATGTCGTCGAAACTTAAAAGAGGCTGTCCTTGAGTATCTTCGAAGAAAAAGAAGAAGTTGAAAACAGGTAAATTTAGGCCGACTAAGAAGGCAAGTTTGGCGTCGAGCGATAAAGGCTCGTGTTCAAACAAAAACAATGGCCAAGCGAAGAAGATCTGTTGACTGAAACGAATGAGCCCGGGCCAAAAAGCATCACTTCTAGGAAGCTTCGGACTAGCAGTGATGAAGTTCACCCGCGAACTTCGAATTCCTTGACTGTAATTGATCGCGAAATCTTGAGTCGGGCATTAGATCAAGCTGCTGTTTGCCGGTTTTGTCACAGCGGTTTTTACGGTTTTCTATGCTTGCAACCAAATTCTCTGCGAAGTGATTGCCTGATACCTAGAAAAGAAGTCAGATATGTTTATCAATTACAAGGCAGTCAAGAGAAGGTAGATTCAGCATGATCTTTACCGCTCCAGAGTATAAAAATAATATGCAATGAAGCCTACGGCTTGCTTATGTATGTTTAGCAAGAAGTTGCGCCGTTTGAATGAATATAACTTGTGTTCGACTTACCCAGAACTGTTTATCTCCTTTAGTATGATGGCTTTGATAATAGCATCATTTACAGTAACTTGCGGTTGGCCTTCATATTTATTTGACCTTGTGTTTTTCCCACGAGCTTTACGACCTCTGCGTACTCTCCCCATGACCAGTCGAGGATCGAGTCTAAAATGAACCTCCTTGAAGATTACCGCGAAAGCTGTCACAGCAGATCATTCACAACTCCGCCTATCAGCCTAATACTGTATTTCAATTGGCTGAATATAATAAGATTATATTTGGAGGGGGGGCTTTTTACTCAACCGTGAAATGGTGAGAAAACTAAAATCCCTCGTTTCTCCGTGTGTGTTTTAATGCAAAAAAAAAACTTCGGCGTACCAAAAACTCAAGAACGTTTTGTTCGATTAAACCCAAATTTTCGCGAGAGCCAAAAAACTACAATTTCTCCAAAAGGATGCCAGCGTTTTGCGAAATTTTGTTTCATTTCGTAATTATTATGTAGTTTGCATTTTGCTTGCATAAAAAAACTTACTCCAACTTTACCTACGGATAATTCTTGTAATACGCAATGTATGAAAAATCGCTGACACACTGTTTGGGACAATTTACCTAAGATTCGAAAACAAAGAATTCAGTTGTCATTCATTAAACGTTTCTGGATTTGAAGTTACGATAGTGTGAGAGGTCGCTTTTTAAATTAAAAAAATATATCATTGAGAGATTTTTTTAATAGTAAACTGAAACATTCATATTTATTCTTCAATCTTTGAGCTTTAAATTGACATATAGTATGTCTTTGTAGCGTAAATATTGACGCTACACGATTTTTTTTCCCAAGTGACCTCGTGAACCTTTTGCCATACCTTAATACTCAAATATTCCTCACCTTACGAATTCAGATATTGATTTGAACATGCCAGATGATAATAATTTTAACTACTATAGCACTCATGAGTTTAACAGTAATCATGATATTACTTTAAAGCATTTTCTGCTCTAAACTGGAATATAAGAAGCTTAGCAGCTAACCATGATAACTTACTACATATGTTATCTGAACTAAATTTTCCATTCTCTTTGATTGGACTATCAGAAATTAAACTTAGAGCTGATAAGCAGGCCTTGACAAATACCAACATACCAGGATGTATTTGTTTCCGTTCCTCGAGCGGAAGTATAATTTAACGCTTGGGGTTCCCCCATGCAAAAAGACGATTTGCATGTTTTGGGTAGGGGTGGGAAAATTTTCGACCGCTTTGGTTGGTTTGATTCTTACAGATCATAGGAAGGTCGCACTTTTGGGATCTTGAGGACGCCGTTTGGCGGTAATAAATTTGATGGATTTTCCTAAATCTCGGGTCAGATGTTGCTTGATAACTATTCGCTCCTGTGCCGAAAGCTGAATAACGAGTGAGGAAAAAAAGTGCCGATGTTTGGGTGATCTTTGAGGTAAGTCTGTGCTTTGGCGAGGTCGAGTTGCATACCTCGTAAAAAATTTTAGAGCCGCGGCCAACGGTCAAAATTTTGAATCCTAATAAATTGCTTTAGAAGGACCAAAATCGCCAAACAACCAGTCACACAACTTCATTAACTCTTTACCGTCCGAGCCTGTAAATAGGAGACGCATGAGTCAGTTACTAGAAAAATTATTGCATCACGTCCAGACATGCTGGAAAGATACGATGTTGAGATATTATGCGAAGGGATGTATGGCTTCAAAGTCAGAGCTATAACAGGGATCGCTCGACTCTTTCACTATGGAGAAAAGCCCATTTGTTTTGCAATAATAATTGGCGATTGTTTCGTTTCTTCGATTTTCACGAATTTCAAGGAGCTGAAAATCGGCTCAAAAAAACCTTCCCATTCGCACTTGAAATCAAGAGCAAACACAAAATAACCACTCAGTCGTTACAGTACCTTCCTTGTTTAATCTTTCCAACCAGCAGGTTTGTTTTGACAAGGGGGGGGGGGGGGGGGGGGGAGGTTGGCATTTTATCTGCTTCTCTTGTTAATACTTATGACCCCCCTATAAATGAATTAAAACTTACATGAACCCCCTATAAAATTGCTCAAAACTTTATTGATCCCCTCCCCCCCAAATAAAAAATGATGGATGTGCAAGAAAGAATGCAAACTGCATATATATACATGTAATCTATTAAATTTACTATTAATGTTTCTAGATTTATGGTATTTTCCATTATACATTACCTTTGTTAAGTAGAAACATTATATATATATATACACATGTATATATCGGTACATGGATTGTATTCTTCTAGTAATCTCTACCTCACCTCCTTCCTGGATGGGTACTTGAAATTGTACTGTTAATTTGTGCATCATATGCATTGTTCCATAGTCTCAAATAAATAAATGAAAAAGAGCTTAGCATTGGCATAACTAATCTCCTGGACACCAATGCATTATCTGTCCTATGGGGATGTGCCTTTGATCATGAGCTTACTGCTCTCTAAACCACTGTTCTTTTGTGTTCTGGAGACTAAACATTGGCTTGGCATTACAACAACAATTTCATTACATTTTACATGACAGATACATCAAAACTTTGATGCCCCCCCCCCCCCCCCCCCCAGGAGTAGGTGAAATCATTGATGACCCCCCTACAAAAGCACTTAAAACTTGGCATCATATGCACATGATGGTAGTGCGATATTCGTACTCCACCTGAGTAACCATATAGACGAGCTGCGAAAATTCCCTGTATGAAACACCTCTGAGAAATCTATAAGAAAATGGAAAGTAATTTTGATATACATGTATTAGTACAATGTACATAAAACTAGGTAGAGTGTACATGTATTCAACATATTCAGGCCACAGATATAAACAGGAAAAGTCAAAAGACCAAAACTTTCAAAAACTATTGATTATTGATCACACGACAAGCAAAATTAAGTGGCCATATACATGTATTCGCATTCGTTCTATGAGTCTGTTGTGAGGAAAATTCATCGAAAAAAGTCATTATTCATGGGATTAAATTTAGTGTGTTTGTGTTCCAAGGAAACCCGAAAAAAACGTGCCTTGGAAATAGAAAGAATCATCGAAAACTGTATATAATTTACCCAGCTGCAGAACTGGAACCGAGATAATTTAGCGAATAGGATTTAGTTCGAGTTCCATCGACTTCACTTACATTTCTTCTGAACAAGTTTGGCAGTATCTACGCCGGTCTAGGGTTTTATACTTATTGGCAGCTAATTTTAGGGACCACTTCTCCAAACAGACTGGACGAAAGCCAGGATGAAGTGTGATACATTTCTCTATTTCCTTGCAACACTGCAGTTCCCGCACACACATTAGGAGAGAAAATTGAAAAGAAATAGTTTGAAGAATAATTGAATCCGGAGTTAAATAGAGCAAATAGTTGAAGTTACAGGATATATAGCTGTCGAGTTTGACTTGTTCATAATCAAGCAGCAGTGTAAACTCCCAGGTAAACTGCATACATGTATAAACTACAAAAGGACATTACTTACCAATAAATTACTAACAGCAGTTACTCCATCTAGTCTATTTTGTAACTGTTGGCGTCGAATTTCTTCTTGTTCTCTCTTGTTCATAGGCTATAACCTATTCAGTATTCTTCATCGGCAAGGGGTTCATCGGCATACATCAGTCCGGCGACATGAACTGATGAAGCAGTAGTTAAGCTTCCTCTTTGCCAGCAATTCCCGTCTCCACTTCGATCTCATATCTCGATATAAAGTTATATTCTGAGTCATCAGACATATAGCTGTCTTCTCATTCGGAAACTGAAGTCGTCATTCTTGAATTTTAGGGCAATATCTAAGATTCTGTACCGCGACTTATACGATATACAGTACAGCTCAAAAAGAATGCACCCGCAAGAAGTCCCGCAAGAACTTCTTGCGCCGCAAGAACCCGCAAGAAGTTAATAACCCGCTTTTTGCGGCTCACCCGCAAGAACACGCAAGAAGTTTAAGAAGTTGATAGCCCGCTTTTTGCGGCTCAGCCGCAAGAACGCGCAAGAAGTAAAGAGTGGATAATCCGCTTTTTGCGGCTCAACTGCAAGACCACGCACAAAGTTAAACAATACAAAAAGTTTCAAGTCCAAACTTCGAAACGCGAGTACAATGCACGCTCGATCGTGGTTTGTTTACAAGTGTATACGGCAAATTTATTTAGAAAGACTTTCGGTAATATTTTTGAAAAACTTATTTTCAAAGACATAGATGTATTTAACAATTTGCTTTGATTCGTTTATGGTAGTGTTTATTAACTGTTTCTTTCGTTTTGCCAGGTTTCCCAGGTTTTGCAGTTCGATCCAACTGCTTTGATTTGCGCGTTTAGCGATTATTGAGTCGATCGCAATATGCAAATTACCACTTCTTTTTGACCTGTAAAATTTTGGGAAGACAGTCACTCACTATTCTACGAATTAAGGCGCATTTAGTTCAAAAGGATTCCACTTTCCCAGTAGAAGTTTTCTGGTAAGACTAAGAGTATAGTTTTACACGGTTTCATTGCCAACTTGGCTTCAGAAAGTGCAGCGATCACTCTCAGACTGACACGTTCACGCCTGACTGATTTGCACGTGGAGAAATTCAGACGGCAAGAACTTGAGATTTTAATTTCGAAAATATGCCTTATATTAGGACTGCGAACATTTGCAATGATTTGAGCCGAAACCTTGAGCAACACAGGGATGTGCTATAAATGTGAAACTACAGACTCTAAAGTTTATTTGATGTTATGCTTTGCACGGCAAACTATAAAGCTGGCCTCGCAACACCGGTATTTATAACGGGAACTGAAGCGATCGAGCGGCCGTTGTTTGTTATTATTTTGTGCCGAAAGCTCAGGCTTCCATATTACATTTTAAGTAACGATTTTCAGTAAGGTTATCAGAATATATGGGAGGATGCGTTATAAGCGAGCTGTGAAGCAGCAAGGAGGTAAGTGCTTTCGCCGATATACACAAACGGCGGTGATAAATATTATAAAGAAGTGTGAAAGGCGAAAATATTTTTGGCTGCTGTCTCGGAGTTTTTACGTTTAATATTTCTGAAGTGTTTGTCTTATTTAATAGTCAGCTGAACACATGAGCGGCGGTGGGATTCAATAAAGAACACAACTCTTATTAGGGCCATTTGTCATATAATCAACCAAGCTATTATTAGCGAAAAGTTGCACTTGGATTTAAGATGTGAAATTTCACTTCCAAAATGCGATAAATTTGCTGCATAGTTTGTGTTTGTTGTTCTAATATATTTCTTTAGTACTTTAATTTGATGTTTCCCGCAGAACGTGAACCTCAGTCTGCAAAATGTAACTTAATTGTTTCTTTCCAGTCGAAGGGACGACTTCGCCTTAATAAGTAAGAGAGTTTCAACCCGTTTGAATTTAAAGTTGAAGTTCTTGCGGTTGAAGTTCTTGCGGTTCTAACTTCTTGCGTTTAAGACGTTCTTGCGGGTCTAACTTCTTGCGGTTGATAATTAATTATAAGCGCAAAAAGAAGCGCAATAATCAACTTCTTGCGTCCGCAAAAAGAAGTTCTTGCGCGTGCATTCTTTTTGAGCTGTACTGTAGCGTGCCTTCACAGGAAAACAGAGAGATACTACTAAACCGGAAGTGAACTGTTTAACTCTGATGTCATCACACTCATTTGTAGGACCCAGGCCCTCAAAACCACGGACATGATATATTGACATGGGACTTTGAAAGCGTGTAAAAAATCGCGGTTTTGCACAAAATCGTTTTTTTCTGTTTCATTGTTTCAGAAATAGCATCAAGATTTCGTTAAAATAACATTTTTTTTGGGCTCATATGCACTTTAACGTAATTTTGACCAGAACAAGCCCCCATAGTTTAACTTCATATATATTTACCTACACATATACAATAGAACTTTTCATAGCACTTACTTGATGGTACTTGTTTGTCCAAGGTCGCAATTGTTAGCTATTATGTAGTCCCAAATTTCATGTCAACAAAAACATGCTCGCAGTCGCGTTCATCAAAGCTTAGTACCCATGCATTTTATTGGAAGAGAGAAAAGTGGACACTAGAATGCTGACATGTGTGCACAGAACAAAATCAAAACATGGAGCACAGTGACATCTACAAGGACATATGGAAGTCATCTATTGGGGAGAAACTGATTGCTCAGAGAGAGATGAAAAATCAGTTTGACAAATTTACTGTTAAAGTACTAAACAGCAGTAAAACAGTTGGCCATCTACCACGTGAGTACTCCAGAATAGTGTGGTATTTTCTTTCTCACGGAGGAACTATAACTGTTGAAGTTACTGGGAAACGCCAACACTGCAAAAAGCTTTGCTGTGGAATGGATATTTCGTGTCTGGTGACATTTAAGTAGTTGTTTGAGAAAAGCGACTGTTAATAACCGCTTAAAAGATCTTTAATGAAGAAGATTTAACGGAAGGATCTGGAACAAGTAACAAACAAGAAACAGACAACACAAACAGCTCTTTTAGTAGCCACTAAGCTTGTAAAAGTGATAATTAGTGCTTCCTTTCTTTTTGTTTTGTGTAGTTTTAATCAGTCTGACTTTGTTTTGTTTTTATGTTAATTTATGGAAATTTATTGAACTTTTATAGATGTTCTCACAGATAAGCCACACCTCCGATTTGCAACAAAGATTTTGGGTAAAAAGGTGCAGCTTATCTGCTGGTGGTTACGGTAAGTACATATCTACCGTATGTTTTTGCTTCACAAAAAATATTCACATTTTTAATAATCATGCACATATCTGGTAGTGTCACCTTTCTTCAACACTCCACTGACAATCTCCTGTGTAATGCCTGGGTTTTCCTTTTCAGCCTGTACAGGAGAGAGAAACAATTCAATGCATCAGGTGATTGTCCAACAGTCTTCTCGTAAACAACAAATACACAATACACAGGGCTCAACGTCCACTTGCCCAAACACAGTTTTACTTGCCCAGTACAATTTTTTTCAAGGTTTTTAGTTGTTACACTGTATATAAAAGATCTGAAATCAGTATTACAGTTATAATTTCAAGTTGGTTTCTGTTGAATAAGTTAATACATGGGGTCCACACCCCTAATGGGAACTTGTGGATTTCATTGAATCATCTGTGTGTTGGATTATTTTGTGAAATGTGTGTGATACGCAGTGTGTTAGACTATAAGTAATAAGGGTTGAATATGATAATGACCTATGTGACTTTTTAGTAAAAAAAAATCAAAATCGTCAAATTCGCCTGAAAACTTCTATACAACCTGAGTTTAACAACAAACTGTTTATTACTGTTTTGGCATTTATATTGTGATTACACTAGTAAAAACCTAAAATTCTTCACATAGAAATGACTATAAAATTATGCATATCAATCAATCATTTATTTATACACATAACGCCTAGGAGCTAAAAGACTCGTTAAAACGCGCACGTGTTTCTAAATGTATTAAATTAAATGTAATATGTTAAAACGACTGTCTGAAAATCTACTATAAAAATTCCCTACTTTAAAACATCTATTTACAACTAAGATAAAATGCTAAAATTACATCTATGTATTGTATATGTGTGGGTTAAGCTCTACCTTATTGAGCGTTTTCTTAAATGTCTTTAAATTAGGTGCTTCACGTACTTTAGTGGGTAGATTGTTCCATAAGTGGCTAGTAATATGGAAGAGTACGAATCTTTAGCCAGTTAGTGTTAAAGCGAAATTGCTCCAGTTTTGTACCAGAGCCACGTAAGTTATAGTGAGCTAACCGTAGTTTAAAAAATTCTTGGATATATAATGGACCTTGCTCTGTCATGCATTTAAAAAATAAAACTAGTGATTGAAAATACCTTCGCTGCTTCAACGTTCGCATTTTGACTAACTGAAGGGCCCTTTCATAAGTATTCGATTTAGCTAATCCTAGAATTGATCTTATAATATAAAAATTGGCGTCCTCCAATTTATTAGTTTCAGTCTTTGCAATGCCGACAAGGACTGGGCTACAGTACTCTAAGTGCGGTAGGACAAACGCCTTATACAGCCTTGTCATCACGTCCGGTGGTAGGAATCGTCTTATTCTACGTAGTGCTGAAGTTTTTGCGTAAGCCTTCGTCAGCTGTTCTTTGATGTGCTTCTTAAACGTAAGCATTGGATCGATGGTTAGTCCGAGAATTTTCAGCGTGTCCTTCACCTCAATAGAAGAGTCGTTCAACTGAAAATTATAATTATATATTGTGGGTCCGATTGCCAGAGCTTGTGTTTTGGTGGCATTAATTGATAAGTTGTTCGATGTAAACCATTCTGCGAGAATGTTCAGTTCATTATTGATCGTAAACTCCAACACCATAGGGGAATGGTCAGCAAAGTACTGTTGTGTTGTCGGCATATAATCTTAGAGACACATTTGAGATGAAGTAATTTATATCATTAATAAATATATTAAACAACAGGGGTCCTAACAGGGATCCCTGTGGAAGTCCAGCTCTCACAGTCCTCCATTCTGAGTACACCCCGTTGATTTTCACTCTTTGGCGTCGCTCACACAAGTAGGCTTTCATCATTTCGAGGCCTGCTTCACTAAATCCGTAAGCCTTGAGTTTAGCCAACAACAAATTATGGCCGATTGAATCGAAGGCCTTACTAAGGTCCACTGCTATTGCTGCTACGCTTTTTCGGTTGTCGAGATCGGAGCGCCAGTCGTCGGTTATTTTCAGCAATGCCGTACAGCAAGAGTGCCCCCTTAGGAATCCAGACAGATTAGTAGACAGATGTGGGCAAACACTACGGTATATTTGATCGTACATGACTCTTTCATAAATTTTTGAGAGAGCAGCGAGTACGGATAGGCCGATAATTTGTTTTGTTAGTTTCGTCAGCTTTCTTGTATACTGGAGTAATGTCACTGGATTTCCATTCCGTTGGCCAACTATTAAAGGTAATAAAGTAATTAATTATCCGTGTGACTTCATCTGCTATTACCGGGGCCGACAGTTTCAGCAGCCTGGGGGATATATCATCAACACCGACGGATTTCCTGGGGTTGATCTCATTCAGTACATTTTTTATGTATTCAGTATTGACAGGCTCAAATTTGAAATCTTGTATCAGATCTTGGTCAGCGATTTTTCTAATACTTGGGTGGTCATTGAATTCCTCCACTGGTTTTTCATTTTCACTGTTGACGGCCACTTCAGCGAAGTAGTTGTTGAAAGTTTCAGCAATTTGCTTTGGCTTTGTAATAATTGCCTCATTTTCAATGAGAAGAAATTCATTCCTGTTCCTGCTACTGGTGTTTGGTAGTAGCAGGCTCATCTTTTTCCAAAACTCTCCATGATGTTTTGAGTTTATGGAAGTTTCGTAACAAAAGGCCTTCATTCCTTGACGTTTCATCGAAGTGACTTTGTTTCTTTGTGTTCTGTAGGCTTCCCAACTGAATTCAGTAGGTTTTCTTTTATGCTGTTTGTACAGGCGATTCCTATAAGATATTTCACGCAGGATCGTCGGCGATATCCATGGCAACTGATCGACTTACTTGCTTTTTCTTTAGGGGTGCATGTTGGTCGAGCACCTCTTTATAGAGTTTAGACCAGTGGTCCCAGACGTCATTTACATTGTCGTAAAGGAAAGCTGTGTGCCACGGGACATTCTTCAGATCACGTAGGAATGACTCTTCATTAAGATTCTTAAGGCTTCTGTACACAATTACGCGAGGCTTTGGTCTAGGAAGTTTGTTTCTCCTAACAGTGAAAATAAGATCGTGATCACTGAGTCCTAGGTGAAATGTTCCACTGGTGGCATACCGGTCCTGATGACTAGCAAGAATAACATCAATTAATGTACTAGATTTGTCAGTTACACGCGTGGGCTCCGAAATTTGGTTTGCTAAACAGTGTCGCTGACAAAAGTCCGATAAGTTCTTGTTCGGTTCCCAATTGACTTCTTTGTTTATATACATGTCCATGTTGAAGTCTCCCAACAACAGCAGTTCATTTCTAGATCTGTACATGATTTCGGTGGCGTTTGAGAGCGAAGAAATAAAGTCTGTTACTTTGCATTTACCTATAGCACGCACACACAAGGAATCTCGTATTATTAGAATCCTTGACATCCAAACATATAGATTCGATTTCATTAGGTTCAAGTTTGCGTCTTCTGTATGCTGACAAATCCTCACGTACATGTACGTAGGCTATCAGGCCACCGGCTCCCTTCTTACGATCCTTACGAAACACACGAAACCCAGGATGATTCAGAAGAGCGTCTGAAACAGTGTTGTTGATTTTTGTCTCAGCTAGAAATAAGATATCAAACATTTTCTTATTCAGCATTTCTTTAACTTCATCCATTTTGTTATAAACTGCGTTAATGTTCAAGTGAGCTATCTTGAGATTTGACTTGTAATAACTGCTGATGTTTGTCTCGAACCAGCTATTCGAGTCTCCACACACATCGGGAAGGTTTTTATGATAATTAGCATTCGCATTATCCGATTCACTTTCTGCATCATTCACTTGAGATTTAGCTTCGTCTGTAAAGAAGGAGTCACTAAAGTTCGGTAGAGCACAATAATGACATGTCCAATTAATATTCGGGTGGTTAAGGTAGTACTGAAACGTAGGTTTCGACATACCTAGACATTTCGCATGACACCAAGTATCACAGTCAGAACACAATATGGCGTTTTGATTGTTCTTTACGCTTCTTTCACATTCTTTACAAGGAAACTTAGTCGTAGCCCGTTTGGTTTAGGTCCTGGATTCGTTTCTATATCGCCACTTGTGAGGGTGTAGCTACAAGTGAGATCGCTTAGGGTATCACTGATCACTTTCACGAGCCAGCCTAGAAAAAAAAAAAATCAACCAAATATCTAGTACTAGTTCATGTTTGGTTGAGCGCTTCTACTAATATGATTATCACAGCTGTGAACAAATTATCTTTTGTTTTTCTGAGGAATAGTTTTTAAACATGAAATCTGCCTACTTCAAAGTGACAAAGTCCAGCCATAAACTAAAACTCTACAGCACAGACGCAAATACATGCCAATGTAAATTTTCTTCATTGTACCTGAAGAAGGCTGATGTGGCCAGCTGAAATATTGTACCACTAATTTCAAAATTCTACGTTGTATTGGTCTTTGCTTCTTTATAGTTACTTTTTATTTGATAGCCGATTACATTACTAGTTTGATCCAACATACACCAGCATGATTGTCGTTCATGGTTGCTTGCTTGAACAATTCGTCATTTAATGTTTGGTATATTGTTACACATAGTTAGGAGAAATAAAAACCAGCCTCTGATATAATTTCGCCCAGCAAGATTAAATTTTTGAATGTATTACTTGCGGAAATGAAGATCAGGGGGGTTAAGCCGTTTTTGAAATTTTGTTTTGACTCTCATTTCCCTCCTGAAAGTTGACATCAACCAAATTAAGAAGACACCCTGCAGTTTTGCATGGATAACATTTTGCTGAAAACCCCATGAACCAACGGATCACAGTTGAGATGCAACTAAATTATTACGATGCCCAGTCACTTGGGCCACCGACGTTCTCCTAGCAACACCCTCAGAACTTTACGCACAGAACAAATCATACGCTTCCAGATACCACCCATATGCAAAGCGGTTGGCAGGTTGAATCTCCAAGTGATATTTCTCTGACGCAAGAAGTCTCCAATCGTCCTCTGATTCCACACTTCCAGTGCTTCACGTATCTCACATTCTCCTCCACACAGATTTGTGCCGTTGTCACTGCGGATCTGTTTTGGATGACCTCGACTATTGACGAATCTTCGCAAAGCATTTACGAATGCGTCCATCTCTAGTGAGCCCACTACTTCAATGTGCACGGCATGTGTTGTGAGACAGGTAAACAGACATCCATAGCACTTTACATGACTTCGCCCTTGTTTGACGTACAGTGTACATGTACATTGGACCAAAGAAGTCTACTCCCATGTAGGTTAAATGGTGGTTCGTCTGGTGTCAGTCTATCTTGTGGTAGGTTTGCCATGAACTGCACTTTGTTTCCGACAAAGAAAGCAATTGCCAATGACACGACGAACAGCTGATCATCCCTTTACTATCCAGTACGTATTCTTGACCTAGATGACCTGATGACTCGTGGTGCTGCATAATTATCAAATCTGTCACGTGATGACGGTATGGTATAATCATCTAATGCTTCGATTCCTAAGCAATCAAGGCGTTTTCTAGTCTGCCGCCAACTCTTACATTCCTTCGTCATCTAACGTTGGATTCAGCTTTAAGATGGATGATCTGGAGTTCTTCAACGTACGTCTTTGCTCTCTTCTTGATTTACTGGGATCTAGACTTTTGAGTGCAGCAATCACTTCCGAAAAGGACTGTCGTTGGGCATACATTGTACTTTATGATTTCTTCCTTGGCAGTTTGCATCTCTTGTACTGTTAGATCACCGTGCTGTGATGACTTGCTTGGGACATCTCCCATGGACTTGTACAAACAATGTTTCCTTAACATGAATTCCTTGAATCTCAACAGCCATGAGATGCCTTTCTTCAACTTGTCCCACGAGTAACGTCTAATCATCAGGTCCAATGTGTTAGACTGAACTTCTTTCCTTACTTCTGGGTCGTCTCCAGGAACTATGTTTAGGTTGCAAGGTTCTATTGGCCAAGAATCTTCTTCCTTCCAAAGAAATCCAGGACCCGTCAGCCATTGATACATGTAGTTCCCGATCATCTGATTAACTGTTAATCCTCTGCTGGCATCATCTGCTGGATTGAGCTTAGTGTTCACGTATCTCCATTGGCATGGCTCTGAACTTTCATGAATGATTCCTAATTGATTGGCCACAAATGTTTGAAATCGCCTCTCTTCCAGTACCCATAATGCTTCAGGTACGTTGCTGCCAATCAGTACCCTCACTTCTTTTTCATCGATCATCGGTAGTTCAACATCACGTAGGTGAGGCCAACCTTTGACATCATTATCTGTTGGTATACAATGACCAGATATATTCAATTGGTTCACTGTCCACATTTGAGGAACGTCGAGCTTTTCGCTGCCATCCAACGATTCAATCTTTAGATTGAATTGAAGACCCGTTCTTGAGCTGTCTTTCCTCTCTTGAGTGGTTAAAAAGAAGTTCTTTGGGATGCCTTTAACTGCTATCTCTTCAGCCAATTTATTATCACAGAGTGACACATCTGAGCCATTGTCAAGGAGAGCATATGTTGTTATGGTCTTATCTTGGCTTCTTACTGTTACCGGGACGATCCTGAGGCACACCTTATGACCTCCTGTGTGATTGGCCGCTATCTTCACCTTCATTAACTTGTGTAGCTTGGGTGCCAACATCTGCATGACCGCTAGGAACCCCGGTCTGGCTAACACTATTGTTGGGTTGGAATGGTGGATGGAGTACTGTGTTTCCTGTTACATACTTCTACTTTACACGCTCCTTTCTCCATGCTGACTTAATCTTGATGCATGTGTCAACTTCTTGAATTCTTGACACCTTACTAACTCGTGGCTTCCATTGCATGATGGACCACTGCTAGCACTTCCGACTTTGGAGAAATTCCTGCTTGTACTGCTTTGTCCTGGAGTAGGTCTCACGTGTGAGTCTGTGGTGCCTTGGGTGTTTAGTGTTGTGACATGCGGCGGGGATTAGCTTGATTTTGGCCTTGGTCTTGCTTTTTTGTTCTTGTCAACTCTTTCGCTGTCAATGATGCTCCCAAACACTGGGTTTGTTTGCTGCTCTTGCCTTTGCTGTCACAAACTCAGAAACATGGCAAATATTTGGTCTCCCGCCAGATTCTTGTATGTTGTCCACCTTGTCAATCCATTTTGTTTTTAGGTGGAATGGTAATCTCCCAACGATTTTGCGTAAGTTGTCGGCGCTGTTTAGCTCGTCGATTCTAGCGTTGTCTCGCACGTCTCCTTCAGTTCATCAGCGAATGCTAAGAGTCCAGAGCAATTTGAAGCTTAATTAAGCGGCTGGCCTTCTGTAACCTTGGTAACATGCGCGGCAGCTATGACATATGGATGGCCAAATCGTTCTTTCAGCAATTGTCTTGCAGCTTGGTAGCCTCTCAATTGATCCATGACGACACAACTTCGGATTGTTTTCTTTGCCTCGCCTGAGCAATATTGCAGTAGATACAGTACCGCCTGGAATTATTGAAGCATCGGGTCACGGTCAAACCGCGGTAATACCGCGGTCATTGGACGCGGTATTACCGCACCATGGACGAGGTTTTACCGCGGTAAAGCCGAGGCTTTATCGCGGTCAAATTATTCACCGCAATGAAAGCCGCGGTCAAAATCCGCGGTCAGGACACAATACTGTAGTATTGTGCAAAAGTCATGCAAACGTATTTCGACGAATTTCGTTCTTTGTTCCTACGAATGTCGCCGAAATTTCGACGATATTTCGTTCAGATTGTCAAACGAAAATTCGGACCAGGTTATCGAAATATCGTGATCCGAAATTTCGCGTACGTGTTCATTGCCCAGTTTTGTATTTTAACCTTTCTTTCACTAGGATTAACGCGTGACAAATTCGAATTCATGACAAACAGTTTTACAAACGTACAGTAAGATGGTTTTGGTAAATAACCTGCGTGCCAGAGGCGTCAAAAAGTCAAGATTCTTAATAAAAGTCCCCGTCAATCGTGAACTGTCAGCCAGACGCGTGTCTCATTTCTGACACAAATACCGCGGGGGCGCAATTAATTTCCATTTACGCGAACTGACTGATCTGATCCGATGCATTAAAGCTCTTTTAATTCAAAAGGAATTGCACTTTGCCAGTAGAAGTTTTCTGGTAAGAGTATAGAAGTTTTTGCACGTCTTTCAATATGACAAACGTTGCTTCATAACTCTGTTGATGTTCTGTAAAATTTCAGACTGACACGTTCACGCCGGACTGATTGCACGTGGAAATTCAGAAGAGTTGAGATTTTAATACACAAACATTTACAATGATTTCTGCCGAAACCTTTTAATTCTAGTAACAAGACAAGGATCTGCCGTAAATGTGAAACTACACTGAAGCAAAAGTTTATTTGGTGTTATGTTTTGCGCTCAGCGGAGAATCTTTTAGAATCTTTTATTTTCGCCGTTCATTCAGAACTCTAACGGCGGGTTAGAATCTTAAAGATTCTAAAGTCTTAATTAGTTTCACCGATGAGTGCTTCTTTACCCTCGGGGGTAGAAGCGGAATATTTTCACTCTAAAAATTCCGTATTCCTCTGCTCTCCTGAGGTAAATATTCCCATTCCCTATTAATTTTTTTTTGGATATTCCTTATTCTTTTTATGAGGGATATTAGAATATTCCCTATTCTCTATTTGTCATGCGCTTTATTGAAATATTCCGTATTCAGTATATTTTTCAGGCAAATATTCAATATTCCTCAGTTTTCAACCACGATATTCAATATTCAATATTCCGCTTCTACCCCCGATTTACCCGCCGTTTGAGTTCTTAATGAAGCGAAAATAAAAGATTCTAAAGTCTTAGTTTCACCGAATAGTACTTCTTTACCCGCCGTTTGAGTTCTGAATGAAGCGAAAATAAAAGATTCTAAAGTCTTAGTTTCACCGATGAGTACTTCTTTACCTGCCGTTTGAGTTCTGAATGAAGCGAAAATAAAAGATTCTAAAGTCTTAGTTTCACCGATGAGTGCTTCTTTACCCGCCGTTGGAGTTCTGAATGAAGCGAAAATAGATTCTAAAGTCTTAGTTTCACCGACGAGTTCTTCTTTACCCGCCGTTTGAGTTCTGAATGAAGCGAAAATAAAAGATTCTAAATCTAAAGTCTTAGTTTCACCGATGAGTGCTTCTTTACCCGCCGTTTGAGTTCTGAATGAAACGAAAATAAAAGATTCTAAAGTTAACAGCGGTGTTGAATAAAGAATGAAAAGAACGCCGAGTCATCGCTACATCTTCACACTAAAGTCAATGATTTCGGCGTGATACAAATCTCAGCGGCCGCGGCCGTGACCGCGGCCAACTAATTACCGCAGTTTACCGCGGTTTTACCGAGGTATTACCGCGGTCATTCTGAGGTCAAACCGCGGTATTACCGCGGTCATTGGACGCGGTAAAACCGCGGTAAATGCTTCAATAATTCCAGGCGGTACTGTAGGTCAATTTCTCGCTTTCGCTTAAAGCATTTTTTTCAATGTTATTATCAAAGGATCTGACAAAGTTCCAATAGTTACGTAAGAGGATTGCCATCAAACGTACAAAGCTCTGGCTTTGGAAGCATGAATCCTTGTTTAATAGTAGAGGCCATTCTCTCCAAATTAAGCTAGCATTGTGGTTTCAGTTTCCCCTGCAGGACCCGGCGACGATGCGTGGAAGGTCGGTGGTACGCAGGTCCATTCTTCTGCTTTCTTATAATTTGAATAAAAATGTACTTTACACAAACAGTTACGTGATCCACTAAGACAAGAACAATGTGGGACAAATGAAATACTAGAGCTGACTACGATTTTACACATGCTTACGTAATACGGTACGATGAAACAATCAGCTTCTAATACTTCGTGGCAATTAACACCCCATGTCTCTACAACACTCCTTTCTATCCGTAAAAATCCATCACCCTTTTCGTTTTGGCTGCAAATTATGCTGGGATAGCATTTTCCAGACGAGTACACAACTGGATTAAATGAAGTTGCATTGACAGCTTGTCATCTATTTTGATGTTTGAGGTAATTAAATCACAGTTTGTGGTTTCCGAACTGTCAACACTCACGTTGGAATGCATCATATGTCATTTCAGCCAAGAAAATCAGACGCCTCTCAGACAGGCATCTGGTTTTCTCAAGGTTACTATTTTTAACTTACATGTAATAGTAAAAAATTACTATTAACCATAGTTTGGCTGGTTTACTATTATTAATAGTTAACGTCCCAGTGAGACCTCAGCCACTTGTGTTTTAATTTCATCTGATAAACTTTACCTTTTGTAGTTTAATACTTTAATTGATCCATCAATCCTTCATAATTTTCGATTCAAGAAGTCCGCTTTGCGGCCATACATGCATATAACGATTCTTGTGCATGAGATAACGATTCATGCGCTTTCAGACTGATTGTCTGGTGTTTGACGGATAAAGTGAACACAACAGGAGAGGCCAAGCAGTGAGTGCCACGGATATTTTAATTTGTTATCTGTTATCGAAGGGGTTTATCGTTGCCACAATGTTGGAAACTTAAGAAGGTATTAAGCTTATTTTGCTTCAAATGAGTACAGGGAAGGAAAAAGCTACACGTATCGATCGAGTCAGCCACTTACCGATAGCTTACCAACCACTTACCAACACAATTTTACCGACCACTTACCGACCACTTATCGACCACTTACTGACAACTTGTTCACTTTAGCCTCATCTTAGCACAAGTGTCCCATAGCTCTGCAACTTCCGGGTAGCGACTGTAGTAGTCAACCACAATAAGGTGCGGATGGCTCTTCCAGTCAAACAAATCAGTACTGACTCGTTGCCATGGGCGGCATGGTATCTGGTGCGACTGCAGTGGCTCTTGGTGGTTGGCAGCTCTATGCTGTAGGCACATTGAACATTTAGACACAATGTCCTCTATCTGCGAGTTCATACAATGTACCTGGCCAAAATATGCACTGCCTAGCCAGGCATTTAGTTTTCTCGATCCCCTGATTTTCCTCAGAGTGTCAGAGCGCAGACTTGGTGGAATTAGAATGTTGTGTCCTTTATAGACAAGACCACCTTGTTCCATTAGCTCTTCTCTAAACGCATGATACTCTTTGATTTCTGTGGGGACCTGCTGTTTGGCGTCTGGCCAACCAGTTCGGATCCTCTGAATGAGCATCTGCATTGCTTCATCGCTAGCAATCTCTCTCTTGATTTCATCCAGTTTGCGATCCGTGACATAGCTTTCCTGTGACATGAGGTGAACATACTTTTCTTCCTCAATGTCCAACTCAAATTGTTCTTGCGTGACTTCTGGTGGAAATGCTCGCGAGAGTGCATCTGCAATGTACATTTCCGTCCCTTTCTCCTACACTAGTGAAATGTCATAATCCTGTAATTGTAACAGCATTTCTGTAACCACGATGATGCTTGAGATAATGGTTTGCGAAAGATTGCTTCGAGGGCGTTGTGGTTGGATACCACAACAATTGGTTTCCTGTAGACGTGTTGATGAAATCTCTTGCATCCAAAAACCACCACAAGTAATTTCTTCTCGATCTGAGCGTAACGTTGTTGTGTCTTGTTCAGTGCTTTGGAAGCATAGGCTACTGGTCCTTGGTCTTGGAGTAATGCTGCTCCCAGGCCTTTCTGTGATGCATCGACCTGGAGCATGACAGATTTCGTAACGTCGTAATAGCGCAGTGTGTCTGGATTTGTGAGTTTTGACTTTAGGTCAGCAAATGCTTTATTGTGGTGTTCAACCCAACATAATTCCACGCCTTTCTTTGTGAGTTCTCTGATCGGTGCTGTGACCTCTGAGATGTTGGGTGCAAACTTTGCGATGAAGTTCACCATTCCGAGGAGTCTTAGGACGTCTTGTCTGCTCTCCAGCTTTGTGTACTCAAGAATGGCTTCGATCTTGTTCTGGTCCGGTTTCACACCCTCCGCAGTGAGTGTCTCTCCTAAGTAGGTAATCTCTGTTGCCCAAAATTGACACTTCTCTTTGTTTAGGGTCATGTTTATTTGTTTGACCCACTCGAATACACTTTCCAGGTTCCTGTCATGTTCTTCGATTGACCTACCCCAGACTAGGATATCGTCAATGTCTGTTTCGCAGCCCGAGATGTCACTGAACTTTTCACTGACTGTCCGGTGAAACACTTCCTGGGCGAATATACAACCCCAAATGAGACAACTGTGAATCTGTAGCACCCAAATGGTGTGTTGAACGTTGTAAGATATGAACTTTCTTCGCTTAACGGCATTTGCCAATAGCCGGAAGTGGCATCAAGTTTGCTGAAGAACTTGGCTCCAGAGAGGTGGCTTGTAATATCCTGTTGTGTGGGAAGTTGGTAATCTTCCCGTTTTATGGCTTTGTTTAAGTCTTGCGGGTCGATACAAATTCTCAGTTTTCCTTAGCGCTTTTCGTTCACGACCATCGAGTTCACCCATCTGGTCGGCTCCTTTACTTTCACGATGACTCCATTTCATTCCATGCTTTCTAGTTCAACCTTCACTCGTTCTCGCAAGGCCGCTGGTATTTTCATTGGCGTGTGAATGACAGGCATGACATCTGGGTCAATCTTTATGTTGCAAGGTTCCGAAATGCAACCCAGACCTTCAAAGCATGGCAAGGATTTCGAGAAGATCTCTTCGGAAGATAGTTCTGTTAATGTACACATTTTGTTTTTTCTGTGTTTCTGCTCATTTATCTCGTCAACATTATGGAAGGAGATCAGTTTCATACTCTTACAGTTCTTGCATCCTAGTAGAGTTTTCCCATCTTGTACGACATGAAATTCTATCACTTCCATTGCATTCTTGTTTTGACATTGTAGGAAGCACTTTCCCAGCGTAGGAATGTTGTGGCCTCCAAATGCCATGAGTTTCGGTTTACTTGCTTTGAGCTTGTGGCCTCTGTTTCTTTGGAACTGCTCATTTGAAATATCGCTCTGTCAGAATGTTCACTTCTGCTCCCGTGTCTAACTTCATCCTGGTAGTAGTGTTGTTCACTTTAATTTTGGCGTGTTCCTAGCTTTCGAACGTGTTGACACTATCGATTGTCAACTCATCGATTCCGTAGTTGGAGCCGTCGCTGTCGTACTGAACATCCCTTACAGGCTTTGAGCTTGAATATGATGCATTGTTGGAAGATTGGCAGTATTTACCGAATACTTTCCATTGTGACATCACAAATGAATCAATCCCGCAATTCGGGTAGTATTTATCATAGTTTAATTGCTGCTCTTGCTTCTCAAAGAAAACTAAGTTAGATAACTGAAGTACAGCTGTATATCAGAAATAGAATTTGGGGCAAAAAGAGTTAATGTTGTTTTATCGCTGAGGTGCTACTTGCACTTTAAATAAAGTATTGTATTGTGTATTGTGTAATTGCATTGCATTGTATTATAAAGTAAAGCAACTTTATTTAACCCTTTCGCCACTACAGGCATCAAAAGCGGCCAATACAAAGCATGTACATGAGAAAAATTATTGCATCAAATCTAGACATGCTGGAAATGCGATGTTGCGATATTATTTCAAGGGATGAATGACTTCGAAGCAAGAGCTACATGTATAACAGGGATCGCTTGACTCTCCCACTTTGGAGAAAAAACTCATTTGTTTTGGAGATCTTGTCTTGTTTCTTTGATTTTCACGAATTTTGAGGAGCTGAAAATCGGCTCAAAAACCCTTCCCATTCGCACTTGAAATCAAAAGCAAACACAAAATCAACACTCAGTTGTTACAATACCTTCTTTAATCTTTCCAACCACAAGGTTTGTTTGCACAAAACACACCAAACGACTGTGAACCACGCCGATGTTTACACTGCATTTCACTCGACCACATTTACCTGCTCCCACCTCCAATTGCATGCTGGGTTATCAACAAAAAAATCACAAGTGGACCCCCCTCTGGGACTCTTGTAGGATTTTTTTAGAAGTCTTTTACCCCTACAACCAAGAGTGGTGATTTGGACTCAAGCCGTTGCTTTAAAGTGACAAAAACACATCCTACCAGGTTGAGCAGGGGGGAAAGACAACCAACTGCAGAATTTCAAGGATTTCAGTGAATAATTATTTCATGTGTCTCAAAGCAGAAACACAACAGAAAAATCCTTTGAAACCCCTCACAAGGCCTACTAAAAGCAAGCCAAGTACTTTTCAACCGTCATCAGACTTAATGATGTCCTCTAGCTCTCTTACAGTGGCTTATTTGTCCAAAATTAGAGCACATTTCGTTGGAAATCCTACAGAAGAAAGCATACTTACCGCCGACGAGTGCGTAGACTTCTGCCCAATGGCATCATGGGGAAAGTTTGAGCCCTTGGTTTAAAAAGTCAGCAGTATTTAACTACGCCGGGCTAGCGAAACTGGGACTGAGGGGGGAGGGTTGGGTTAGCACTCTACATTTCACCAATTGAGCCCAAACGCATCCAGTGGTGAAAGGGTTAATGTTGGTAACTCGTGACAGTCTGGTGAGACTGATAAACTTGAGGCTGATGTATTGTACTGTCTAATGCCCTTCCCATAGCTAATATAGATACAATGCAATTTGCCTCGGATTCCCTTCGGACTCAACACAGCCCGAAAAGAATTATGGGTACAGAACAGACTTTTCAACAGTGAGGATCCATGGAGTTCCCTCTCAAGATTATTTTATAAGTCTTCACTAGACAGGCAAAACACAAACAAGGCCCGACATGACTATCTTGGGAAAGCTCACACCATGAAACTTACCAAAATCAACTTATTAGCTTGACAAAATTGATTGGTTTGTAAACCTCCAGCGATAACAGATCCAGCGATGTAAACCTCCAGCGATGTAAACCTCCAGCGATAACAGATCACCAAACAATTATTTGTTCAACCATGAGTAAATTAAGCCAGCGACTTAATGATGTCCAATGGCACTTTACAGAAAGTCATTCTTTTTAAATGTTAGTCAGCGACAAGAGCTTCCACTCCTCAATGTTAGTCTCTCCTGCTTCATTTCCAAGGTGAAAGACACAGAATCCTTCTTCGAGCCTTATTTTATCTACAGAAAGCATTTGACTGCCGAAACTTAAAATGTAACAAAATATGTATGCTCTTCAAAATAGCCTTCTCACCCACTGCCTCGAAATAACAAATATTATTTCTATAGAAATGGCATGATTATTTGCTTATTTTGAGCTGTCATCAATTCCTCTTTCATCTTTTAATTTAGTGAGAAGAGAAAATACAGGTTTTCCTATTCTTGAGGTTGATTTTGTTGGTGACTGACCCCTTTTTTGCACACAGCCCTTCATCTACCCCAACCAAAATTGTTGGCAAAATATTTTTTTATTCCTGAGTACATTCAATAGAACTTAAGGTAGTAAGATATTTAAAATGAAACAATAAGACTAACCTGATGGAATGCCTTTTTGATTTTATGGATTATCCCTGCATCATATTCTGACAAGAGCTGGTTGGAGGAAAAAGTATTTATTCAGTAAAATTATTAAATATTACATGTACATTTATTTAGTAATACATTTATTTAGTAATAAATAGAGTATAATGTTTTCACAGAGAAAGTTACATGTACATGTAGAGTGATATTAAATATTTTCTGTTGCTATAAACATTCCTAGAATTAAGATCAACTTTTCAATCAATTTTTTAAAATGTCACAGTATGGAATAAAAATACCAAAATATTTCCTTTAACCCAATGACAGACCCGACTTGTATGTTCTGCTGTGAAGACTAGAACAAAATACTCTCTTTGAACACAGTCAAGCATCCCATAAGCAAAACACTGCATTACAAAAATTGCCAAATAAAGCAATTTCCTTGCTTTCTGAAAGGGTCTTGACCATGATCAAGAAGATTACAGACTACGATAGTCTGATGTCATTCATCATACAGTGTGCAGAATGATCAATAATAAAGAGTACAGACAATGATACTGATATCAGTCATCATACAGTGTGCAGCATGATCAATAAGAGTACAGACAATGATACTGATGTCAGTCATCGATAGTGTAAACTGCTGTGATCAATAAGAATACAGACAATAATACAGATGACATTCATCAGTCATTCATCACACAGTGTGCACCATGATCAATAACAGTACAGACAATGATACTGATATCATTCATCATAGTGTGCACCATGATCAATAACAGTACAGACAATGATACTGATGTCGTTCATCATACAGTGTGCACCATGACCAATAACAGTACAGACAATGATACTGATATCATTCATCATAGTGTGCACCATGACCAATAACAGTACAGACAATGATACTGATATCATTCATCATAGTGTGCACCATGACCAATAACAGTACAGACAATGATACTGATATCATTCATCATAGTGTGCACCATGATCAATAACAGTACAGACAATGATACTGATGTCGTTCATCATACAGTGTGCACCATGACCAATAACAGTACAGACAATGATACTGATGTCGTTCATCATACAGTGTGCACCATGACCAATAACAGTACAGACAATGATACTGATATCATTCATCATACAGTGTGCACCATGACCAATAACAGTACAGACAATGATACTGATATCATTCATCATAGTGTGCACCATGATCAATAACAGTACAGACAATGATACTGATGTCGTTCATCATACAGTGTGCACCATGACCAATAACAGTACAGACAATGATACTGATGTCGTTCATCATACAGTGTGCACCATGACCAATAACAGTACAGACAATGATACTGATGTCGTTCATCATACAGTGTGCACCATGACCAATAACAGTACAGACAATGATACTGATGTCATACAGTGTGCACCATGACCAATAACAGTACCTGTACACAATGATACTGATGTCATTCATCATACAGTGTGCACCTTTTGAGATGCTTTGTAGATGAAGGCTTGGGAATCCAAATTGTGCAAATTTCTGATCCAAAAAAGCAAGACATTGAGGATTTCAATTAAGCATTTCATCACCAAAAGAATTTAATCAGTGAGTCAAACTTCCTTGTATTATGGGGCCATTTGTCCAAATTCTATTGATTGGATCAAATCAGTGCATTTGTGATTGTCTTTGTGACTTCCTTTCTATAACCACTTTCACAATTCACATGTACATGATTGTACTGAATTTAAAAAATACCTAGTTCGTTTTTAATATGTACTGTTCTTGATATTTACTTAATTAACGTTCATTAGTATGAAGTAGCTACCTACATGTAGTTTGGTTTTAATATGTACTGTTCTTGATATTAATTAATGTTCATTAGAGTATGAAGTACATGTACATGTAGTTACCTACATGTAACTAGTTCGTTTTTAATATGTACTGTTCTTGATATTAATTAACGTTCATCAGTATGAACAAACAGTTAAGAGTAGCTACCTACATGTAGTTTGCTTTTAATATGTAGTTCTTGATATTAATTAACGTTCATTAATTTAGTACGAACAAAATAATGGTTAAAGGAGCTCATTCAACCAAGATGCATTGCGAGTCACTGTTATTATTTTCATACGGGAAACTACTTGAAATCGGACAGCTGCCAATCAGAAAATGTGATATCAGGCTTTTTATAAATAGAGTTTACGAGTTGAACTGAATGGCCGAGATCGGCGGGGAGATCGGTTGCCTTTATACTTGAAGAAATATAATAGAATGAGCGGAATTACTACGGATGATTATGTTAAAAAATGAAGCTTATTATGGTAAACAATTTTCTCTCTTGCATTTAAATATTCGCAGCCTAGAATCTCACTTAGATAATTTCACGGATTTATTGGCTAATTTAGATACTAAGTTTTCAGTTATTGGGATTACTGAAACCTGGCTGCAAGATTCCTCTCATTCAGTCAATATTGAAGGTTTCTATTTTCATCATAGATATCGATCAAACAGATCTGGTGGTGGTGTCGGTTTGTATTATTTTATCAGATGAATTTGAATCTAAAATTCGTGTTGATTTAAGCTTTGATGATTTTGAGACTGTGGAATCTTTATTCGTTGAGATCAGTAGACCCCAGGGGAAAAACATAATTGTTGGCGTCATCTATAGACCACCAAATCAGAATGTGAATGAATTTTTGAAAAAATTCAATAACATGATTGGAAAGATTTCTAAAGAAAACAAAATATGTTACTTAATGGGCGATTTCAATTTGAACCTAATGAACTATCAATGTCATGCACCTACCGGCGAATTCTTAGATGGAATGTACTCCAGTATGTTTCTTCCGTTGATTACTCGTCCTTCTAGAATAACATCTCATACGGCAACGCTAATTGATAACATATTTACCAACCATTTTCATAATCACTCGAGAAATGGTCTATTGTTTTCTGACATTTCCGACCATTTACCGGTTTTTTCGATTTGTTCCGATGACACGCTGTATCATAACCCAAATGATTATATTCTTGTTCGTGACAAAAGCCAAAACAACTTAGCTAATTTTAAAGATAAGTTAGAAACAATTAATTGGTCTCAACTTGACGCGTATAATGACCCTAAGAAAGCATACAATAGCTTCTTAAAAGAATACACTTCTACTTATAACGCGTGCTTTCCGTTACGAAGAATAAACTAAGGCAAAACGCTGCCTCCTTGGTAAGCCATGGTTATCAAAAGGCCTCCTTAAGTCCATAAAAAGAAAAAACAAGTTATATAAAAAATACCTGCGTTTTCCAACTCCTAATCACGAACTGTCTTATAAAGATTACAAAAACAAATTAAATCATTCTCTGAGAATTGCTAAACGCCTGTATTACGAAAAAATATTAGAAGACAATAAGTCAAACATTAAAGCCACCTGGAGGATTCTTAATGAAGTTATCAACAAAAAAAGGTTGAAGCCTAAATTAACCTAGACGTTTAAAGTTGACGACCATGAAATTTCTGATCCTGTTGAAATTGCTAATAGATTTTGTAATTATTTCACTAATATTGGGCCTAACTTAGCTAAAAAAATACAGCCTTCAGCCATGTCTCATCAGAATTTTCTTTCCGGCTTTTTTTCGAGTTCAGTGTTTTTTAATCCAACAACCAAAGAAGAGATGATAGAAATTGCCAACAGCTTTAAACCAGGAAAAGCCTCTGGGTATGACAACATACCTATGTCTATAATAAAACAATCTATTGATATTATTTCTGAACCCTTGACTCACATTATCAATTTATCCATTAGTCATGGTATTGTTCATGATGAAATGAAAATTGCTCACGTGATTCCTCTGTTTAAAGCTGATAAACAAGATTTGTTCACCAATTATAGACCAGTCTCAATTCTACCAAGCTTCTCTAAATTTTTGGAAAGAGTAATTTATAACCGCCTATTGATATACATTAATAAATGTAATATTTTAAATGATAATCAGTTCGGTTTCAGAAAAAATCACTCTACAGCGCTTGCTTTGATCGACATATATGATAAAATTTCATCTGCAATTGATCGTAAAGAAATTGCTGTTGGAATTTTTCTAGATTTATCAAAAGCCTTCGACACTCTTAACCACAGCATTCTTTTTGACAAACTGGAACATTACGGGATTCGTGGCATAGCATTAGATTGGATTAAAAGTTACTTTTCCAACAGAACACAATTTGTTCAGTTTAATGAGCACTGCTCTTCTCCTAAAAAGATTTGCTGTGGGGTACCTGAGGGCTCAATTCTTGGTCCTTTATTTTTTTTATTGTATATCAATGACTTGAATAACGTTTCTAATGTATTAGAGCTTATTCTATTTGCTGATGACACAAATATATTTTTCTCTCACAAAGACCCTGTTTACCTGATCAATACTCTGAATGCTGAAATAAACAAATTATCAGATTGGTTCAAGGCAAATAAACTCTCATTGAATTTAACAAAGACAAAATTCATGATATTTAAACCCAGACAAAATAGGCAATGTCATAATCTTCAGTTGGTTATAAACAACCAGATAATTGATCAAGTAAAAGAAACCATGTTTCTAGGGGTAATACTAGATGAACACTTATCTTGGAAACCATATATATCTCATATAGCCAACAAAATATCGAAATCTGTACGAATCATTTTTAAATCTAGTTTTTACCTTTCCAAAACGTCTTTACGAACACTGTATTATGCAATGATTTATCCTTACCTTCAATATTGTAATTTAGTCTGGGCTTCTACTTACCAAACCAATCTTCGTCGTATAGTACTACTTCAAAAACGTGTCATTAGAATCCTAATGAAGACTAAATTTGATGCTCACACTGATCCTATTTTCAAAGAACTAAACATAATTAAATTCCATGACATTCTTTTGTTACAGATACAAATGTACATGTAGGTCAATTTATGTACTCCTACAAAAATGGTCTTTTGCCAATTAAATTTAACAACATGTTTTTAACAAATGATCAAGTCCATAATTACAACACTAGAAATGCTCCAGCTTTTCGCACTCCCTTATGTAAAACCAACATAAGGCAGTTTTCTGTATACTTTCAAGGTCCAAAGTTATTTAATTCACTTGATACTGAACTTATTAACTCCGCCTCCCTTTCTCTTTTCAAAGTAAATTTTTAATCCTATCTCTTTTGTAAATATTAATCATGATTAATTATTATTAAGAATACAGGTAACGCAAAAAATAACAAGGAAAAAACGCCAGTTCGTCATAGTTACTCGTTATGTCTTTCCACTTGCTGTTATTTTAAGAGGAAGCCTAAATTCACATAAGCCCTTAATGGTTTCTTTTTAGGCTTCCTCGCCATTAACCTTTATATATATTTACTTTGTATTATCTACTTTGTAACTTCTATTAGTGGCGAATAAAATACAATACAATAAAATAAAATAAAAAATAAAAAAATCCTCGACGTGATGCTAGCAATCGATCTCATGCTCGATCTACCGAACCAACTTGTCCAACTTCTGGACCAAGTTCCAGCGATGCAGATCGTGTGGCAAAGAAATTAATCAATTCTACGATAGCGTTATACAAGCCTAGAAAGGAAAGAACTCTAAATGTCTCTTAAAGGAGCTCATTCAACCAAGATGCATTGCAAGCTCAAATTTCTCGAACCACCATTTTCGGGGCCCCCGATAATGGCTCTGGAGAGCTTCTTGAAACAAATCCTATTCCATCGGTCTCACAGGGGCATACCAGTTGATTACTTACAGGGGAAAATGTTCCTTATTTATTAGCTTTTGTTTTCAGTCATATATTTCCGAATTTTCTCCTGCCAGGGGAAATATTGAACGTACTCTGGAGTCGCCTTTGGTCAGTGAAATTATTACTAGAGCCTGTACTGGAGTTAGCCGACTGTTTGATCGTAATTCCTACAGTTTATCCAAACCAGGGCCTTTCTACATTGGCTTGATCGGCCCGCAGACCTAAATGACAAGAAATTTAAAGGTCAGAAAAGCTGAGCCATTTGCTTATCATTATCGGACACTTACAACATTTAAAGCAAATTGCTTTGACTGAAGACTCGAGTACGCGGTACACGCGCAGTACATGCAAGATTACAAATCTCGCAGTTTCTCTCTTAGTCTTATAGTCTTGGTTTTCGCTCAATGTACATGGACAATGCTGAGACAATTAAAGTTAGTGAAATGTTGTGTTGATATCTGCATGAGCGGCTGTAAAGTGGAAACCTATTTTATAAATGTTTCTTTGCTGATGAATAAACTTCAAGTCAATCAAGTGCCGCTGGGCGCTCAGAAAACTGATTGATCGTAATTTTTTTACCCAGCATATCCAATGTACGATTAACGGAAGTCAAGGGGCTTTTAAAATGACACAAACCGGCTGAAATTCAGGCTAACAAACAATAACATTATACGGATTCGATTCCTCAAATTTGATTTCAAATTTGCATATTGCATTGGCGAGTCAAAATGTGGTATGGAGAACGCACGGACCTTGAACACAAATAGAATGTGGCAAACAGTATTTCAACATTTCAAACCAGCATTTTGGCAGGGACTACCTACTGTAGCTCCTTTCTTTCGACTACACGTTCTTGCATGCAAGCTATAGCTACCTACACAGTTTGTTTTAATATGTACATACTGTTCTTGATATTAATTAACGTTCATTAACTAGTATGAGCTACCTACATGTACATGTAGTTCGTTTTTAATATGTAATGTTCTTGATATTAATTAACGTTCATTAGTATGAACAAACAGTTAAGAGTAGCTACCTACATGTAAGCCAATTCGACAATTTGTTGTAGAGTCAGTAGGGCAAGAAGTGTTTACATTTTGGAAATTTTCGACTCAAAATCAGTTTATTACACACTAATTAGAAGCTAAAGGTGTTTTGTTGTTGTAAATCGCATTGGTACATTTTTCCATTGTCTGTGCTCTTTAGGGACTGTTGACATTTGTGCCCCAAAGTTAGACCCCCTTAACATACTGTCACATATTTGTTGTTGTTGTTAAGTTACACTATTATAAAAATCACTGAGATAATTTAGTCAATAAGCCAATAAGAAATAGGGCATATTTTGCATCAATCATTTTATTGTTAAAAATGTGGTCTTTGACCCCCCCTCCCCTCTGGATCTTCTGAAATGCCTGCCCAAATTGTACCTCCTCCCTCCCCTCCAGAATTTCCAGACTTTTGCTGTACAGACAACAGTATGCAAGTCAACACAGATAAAACGAAGTCTGTCGTTTTTAACAAGTCTGGGAAAAAGTTGAGCAGATTTATATTTGAAATTAATGGACAAAATATCGAAACCTCTACCACTTATAGATATCTGGGTCTAACTTTTAGTGCCTGTGGTTCGTTTACTGTAGCCAAACAAGAACTGAAAAAAACTGCTATGAAAGCTTTATACAAGATAAGAAAAGAAATGGGGGCAAGTTTTAGATTTAACGTTGAAATCTCCCTAAAACTATTTGACTCACTAATAAAACCCATTCTTCTTTACGGAAGCGACGTCTGGGGAATTGATAAAATTCTACCAGACAGTCGTAACCAGATAGAACTTTTTTTAGCATGTAGATGCGAGCTCTTGACAATAACTCGCTGCTCTCAAAAGCTTATAATGATAATGACACTTGGACACAAAAAATATGTAATATTTTATATAAGTACGGTTTTGGTGAAATTTGGTTGCTCGGCAACTCAAATCCTGAACTCAAGGTATTTCCAAAGGTATTTCTCAACAGAGCCAGAGATATTGAAAGACAAGAATGCCTCTCTAGCTTGTTTAACGACAATAGAAATAACTCTAATCAGCAAAACAAACTAAGAACCTTCCGTACCTTCAAAACAGAGGTCGCGCTAGAGGATTATCTCTTACAAATAAAGAACATAAAACACCGAATCTCACTAACTAAGTTAAGAATAAGCAATCATAATTTAATGATCGAAAAGGGGAGATATGTTCGCCCTTATATCCCCCCCGAAGAGAGGTGATGCCCTTTTTGTACCATTGAAAAAGAAGATGAAAAACATTTTCTCACCAATTGTGGATTTTACACTGACCTAGAAAGACAATTTTTTTTCGCGTCGCTTTAAGTTCGCGTTTTTTTTTAAATCGCGAAAATCGCAAAATTAAAGCGACGCGAAAATTAGTACCAATAAGGTAGTTTTTGACAATTCTTAGCCTGAAACAGGGTATATAAATCACTGTTTTGGTCTGGAACAGGGTCGTAATTTTTGGAAGGGCCTCAGGATGGTTTGTTATTCACGGTCCCTTGCCGCTGCAAATGCAGAGTCCGTTTATCTGTTTGATTCGAGTGGCGAGTGGAGCACAGTGTCTCATACATATCATATCAGAGGTTAGCCTGGTCTAGAATATGATTTCTTTTTGTCATTTTGCCTGGAACAGGGTATCTTTTCATTGTTTCTAGCCTGGAACAGGGTGCCATTTTGCCATTTTGTCTGGAACAGGGTCACAAAAATACAATTTCTTGGCCTGGAACAGGGTAAGGGTTTCAATGGTCAGCGGCTCACCCCCATCCTAATATTTAGGAAGTACCCGCCCCCCCCCCCCCCCCAAGAATGAAGTACAGCATGAGGAAGGAGCACCATTTCTGCAACAGGTATTAAAACAGAAAGTCTATTTCACTGAATTTCGAGAGTCAAGAAACAAAATGATAGGGTTAGTATTGATATAAAGTGAAGAGTCTTGACTCTTGGACTGGCTTGAAAACGTTTTTGTCTAATATAATATAATATAAATATATACTGCCATGTATAGCTAAAGCTAATCCTGGCAGGTTCTAAAAACAACCAAGTTAATTCAAGTGACAGAAAATTAAATTAAATTAGAAATAAATAATCAATTGTTATAAATAACATGGGAATTTGTTCTGTCCGATAATAGGTTGTGTTAAGTACCCCGGAGTATCCAATCGATAAAATCGATAACCAATACCAATCGATGAAAATCGATATCAATCGATATCAATTTATTGATTGATATTGGAAATCGATGAAAATCGATAAGAAGGGTTTGTGTGACTATCGATTTTATCGATTTCCAATATCAATCGATAATTTAACTTCATCGATTTTATCGATTTCCGATTTCTGCATTGGAGGTGACCAAGCTGCCCGCGATCGTTGGTTACTTTCAATGAATTACCACGCTCCCCCCCTTTTCTTTGTAGCTGTAAAGCGCTCCCCTATGGCCACTTCAAATGTGCACTCTTGGTAGCCTTTAACCGTACAATTTATAGATACTTCTGATAGTTTTGCTTGTGTAGCCATGACTTGACGAGTAACGTCCGTTCACTGCTCACTTTCGTCTCGTGGGAAAACAAAGCCGTCTAAATGGCTTGTCACGTATCAGGATATCGACAGGTTATAATTAAAAACGAAACTTGATTCTTATCAAACAGAATGAAAACAATCGATATTAATCGATTAATATCGATTGGCACCTTTTTTGTGTGACTATCGATTTTCATCGATTGACCGATATCAATCGATATCAATTAGTTAATTATATCGATTGATATCGATTTATCGATTGGCTTTCAGATGATCCATTTTCATCGATTGGGTACTCCGGGTAAGTACTTACACTTACACGTACATGTATGTCGTATCAGTCGTACGTCTTCTGCGTATGTCGACGGTTCCAGTTATGGCTTATCGATGACTGCGTAGAAATGACGCCATAAAATGCCCAAAGTTGTGAACATTCTATGACATAATTTCTATCACTAAAACTAATAGTAATGGCTCCAGAAAATGTATGCGATTTGTTAAAAACAAAACACAAAAAACAGTTTCTAACAATATGACATAAACATACCTCATCAAGAACCGGTCTAACAATCACACTAAGAGCTAAGTTTGGTATAAGGGTTCCTTCCTCAAATTCTTCTGCCATTTTCAAACAGTTCGTAGAGCGTTCTACTCTACTCGCTCGGTAAACTTAACTTATAAAATGGAGCTTCTCTACTCCGCCATGTTCGCAACCTCGTGACCAGGGTCTTCTCGGTCAGATCCAAGAGGGTCGGACCCAACCTCGTTCCCAGGGGTCTTTACGCGCCTAATCAAAGATGGCGTACTTTCGACGCCATCTTTGATTAGGCACGTAAAGACCCCTGGGAACAAGGTTGTACCTATGAGGCGCCGTATGGTGCAAAATTCAAACTTTCTCTCGCAAACATGCTGAAATACCCACACATTAACTGAAATTTGTAAACGATAAAAATGTATTCTCGTATACAAACTGAAACGCACATACGATAATTGAAATCCGTAATAATAATAATAATAATAATAATAACGATGTTTAGACAGGGTGCCCATATCTCCGAGGAGTTTTTCAATGGGGCCCTGCGTAACATAACTAATAAAGTAAAATAAAGTTTAAAGAGAATAGTTACAACTAATTAATAACAATGATAAGTAAAAATTGATAAAAATGTATATACAATAAGAAATCTAAAAAGTAAAATGCGCTTTAAAATTGGCTAATGAGTTCGACTGATTCTCGTATTTCGGATGGGAGGGAATTCCACTCATCCAAAGCCTGATAGGTAAAACAATGCTTTCCCCAGTTTGTTCTTGCTTGTTTAAGATGGGCATTGTTTCTTTGCCTAGTGTTATGATTATGTACATCTTTATTTAATAAAATATTAAAATCAAAGTCAATTTGACTGTTCATAAGTTTGTAAACTAGTGTACATCTGTGTGCTCGCCGCCGTTGACTAAGCGTCTTCCAGCCCAAAGTCTGGAGGGCTTCTGTTGAGGACGAGAAAGGGGAGGCGTCTAAAATCACTTTAGCAGCCTTGTTCTGGACTATTTGTAAACTATTCATGATGGTAACATTGTCTTTATCCCCCCATACGATATCAGCGTAATCTAAAATTGGCAATATCAGGGCATTATAAGTAGTATAGGGCGCATGGAATTAGCCCCCTTTTTTGGTGAGCTATGTTAATTTTTGGTGAGCTCTCATTAATTCAATGACGTCACGGTTCTATTGTCTTGGACTCATGAATAAAATGTGGCGCCCTCATGAATAAAATGTGGCGCTATGCTAATTTTTAAGGCGCTCATGAATAAAGTGGTGCGCTCATGAATAAAGTGGTGCGCTCATGAATAAAGTGGTGAGCTATGTTAATTTTTAAGGCGCGCTCATAAATATCTATTGTTCCTTTGGATGAGGTCATCGATCTATTCGGGCATGTTTGGGCAAAGCCTATTGTTTGGAGGCATGTTTGGGCAAAGCCTATTGTTTGGAGCAGCTATAAAACCAGGAGCAATCGGCCCTGAATACATTCGAAGTTGAATGAAAAAAGTAATAAATATCTCGCAATACCTAAACCCCTTTGTAGCGTAAATAGTAAGAACAAACTACTCGTGATAGACTCTAAACTGTCTTTATTATTTTCCTTTACAGTTAATAACTCATAAGATAATTGTATACAAAATCCACTGTGAGAAATGTTGCTATTGTCCTTAGGGATTAACGATAACTGAAGAGCCTATTGTTTGGAGGAAAACTGTTGTGATGCAAATTCTTCTCGAAAAACTGAACTAAATTACCATACGAATATAAACAAACCAGATAATTAAACAAAGTTTATTCAATCTCAAAAACACCAATTTTAAAAACAGTTCATTTTCCTTATCCTCGCGGAGTTGATAACTTTCTTATTTCTCAGTTCTTGTGTTGATATAATGTACCGTGTTACAAGATTACGCTGATTTATGTTTCATTGATTTTTTTTCTCAGTTCTTGGGTTTTCTTGTTGACAAATGCTACAGACAGTTGTGTTTTTACCGAGGAGAGGAAAATTAATGACCAAGGTAGTCTAGTCTAAAAACTATACTTCAACTAGAAATCGACTTAATAAAACTTATTTCTAAAAGGTACAAATGTATTATTCATCGCGGAATCACTCTGTTCCGGAATAGGTTGTTTTTGGAATTGTTTGTTCAACAAGAATTTTCGGTGGTGAATTGCAGCCTCGGTCGCTTCTTGCCATCCATAATCTTCCGTGTTCATCAAGTTTTGTTTTGTTTCCAAGATTTTTTGGAAATCAGGATCTTTTCTTAAGCTGTGAATCCATTTCATATCTTCGAACAACACTTCTCTTAGGTCTTTTCTATAGGTAGGAACCAAAGCGTTACTGGCTTTGATTTCAGCAACTTCATGACTATCCCCATCGTGTTCATACTTTTGAACCAACGCTTCCCAATCTTCCTGGTGCCGTTCTTTAGCTTCGTTACGAATTCTTTCCCAAACATCCTCTTCTCCGTCATAACTATCATCTGTGGAGTCCGTGCTCTCCTGAGAATCAGAGCTTTGATAAGAATCTTCAGTCATTTCATCATCTGAGTTGGAACGATTAGCAGCCATCGTTTATATCTTTACTCTTCAAGGATCGGGAGTATAATGTTAGACCCTTAAAAGTTTCCAACTTTATAGAAAACGAATTGGCGTGGTCACTATTAGCTGATTTAGCTAAGGTCTCTCAGTTAGACCAACATTGTAAGTAGGATTCCTAACCAACATATTTTCCATTATCAACAACTGGATTTACATTCCTCGACAAAAACTTTCTTTTTTGAAGTTTCGCTTCTTGTAAATAGGGTTTACGTTCTTGAGTTGATAACCTATGGACTTGTGCCAAGTGGTTGGATAATTTAACAAGATACTTTGATCCACAATTCGGTACAGGGCAGTTTTTCAAAGTCTGATTTTCCATGTTCACTCGTTGAAAGTTAGTATCAAATAGCACACATCTACTTGATCGTCCCTTTTATCTCCTTTCGTCCCTTTTGTCTCCTTTTGTCCCGCTTTTTTTCATTTTGAAATAAAAAAAGAAGCATAAAAAAGAAAAAGGCGGGACAAGAGGCGACAAACGGGATGAAAGGGATAAACGGAGATACCTACATCTGAATGTGAACACGTCTCTTGTCAGTAGGCCCTCTCGTCCCTTTTGTCCCGCTTTTTTCCATTTTGAAATTTAAAAAAAGGTATAAAAAAGAAAAAAAAGCGGGACAAAAGGAGACAAAAGGGACGAAAGGGTTAAACGGAGATACCTCTAGCCGAATGTGAACACGTCTCTTGTCGCTAGGCCCTCCCGTCCCGTGTGTCTCCTTTTGTCCCGCCTTTTTTTCGTTTTGAAATAAAAAAAGAAGCATAAAACGAAAAAAAAAGCGGGACAAAAGGAGACACACGGGACGAGAGGGTCTACCGATAAGAGACGTGTCCACATTCAGATGTAGGTATCTCCGTTTATCCCTTTCATCCCTTTTGTCTCCTTTTGTCCCGCTTTTTTTTTCGTTTTATGCTTCTTTTTTTATTTCAAAACGAAAAAAAAGCGGGACAAAAGGAGACACACGGGACGAATGGGCCTATTGACAAGAGACGTGTCCACATTCAGATGTAGGTATCTCCGTTTATCCCTTTCATCCCGTTTGTCGCCTCTTGTCCCGCCTTTTTTCTTTTTTATGCTTCTTTTTTATTTCAAAATGAAAAAAAGCGGGACAAAAGGAGACAAAAGGGACGAAAGGAGATAAAAGGGACGATCAAGTAGATGTGTGCTATTTGATACTAACTTTCAACGAGTGAACATGGAAAATCAGACTTTGAAAAACTGCCCTGTACCGAATTGTGGATCAAAGTATCTTGTTAAATTATCCAACCACTTGGCACAAGTCCATAGGTTATCAACTCAAGAACGTAAACCCTATTTACAAGAAGCGAAACTTCAAAAAAGAAAGTTTTTGTCGAGGAATGTAAATCCAGTTGTTGATAATGGAAAATATGTTGGTTAGGAATCCTACTTACAATGTTGGTCTAACTGAGAGACCTTAGCTAAATCAGCTAATAGTGACCACGCCAATTCGTTTTCTATAAAGTTGGAAACTTTTAAGGGTCTAACATTATACTCCCGATCCTTGAAGAGTAAAGATATAAACGATGGCTGCTAATCGTTCCAACTCAGATGATGAAATGACTGAAGATTCTTATCAAAGCTCTGATTCTCAGGAGAGCACGGACTCCACAGATGATAGTTATGACGGAGAAGAGGATGTTTGGGAAAGAATTCGTAACGAAGCTAAAGAACGGCACCAGGAAGATTGGGAAGCGTTGGTTCAAAAGTATGAACACGATGGGGATAGTCATGAAGTTGCTGAAATCAAAGCCAGTAACGCTTTGGTTCCTACCTATAGAAAAGACCTAAGAGAAGTGTTGTTCGAAGATATGAAATGGATTCACAGCTTAAGAAAAGATCCTGATTTCCAAAAAATCTTGGAAACAAAACAAAACTTGATGAACACGGAAGATTATGGATGGCAAGAAGCGACCGAGGCTGCAATTCACCACCGAAAATTCTTGTTGAACAAACAATTCCAAAAACAACCTATTCCGGAACAGAGTGATTCCGCGATGAATAATACATTTGTACCTTTTAGAAATAAGTTTTATTAAGTCGATTTCTAGTTGAAGTATAGTTTTTAGACTAGACTACCTTGGTCATTAATTTTCCTCTCCTCGGTAAAAACACAACTGTCTGTAGCATTTGTCAACAAGAAAACCCAAGAACTGAGAAAAAAAATCAATGAAACATAAATCAGCGTAATCTTGTAACACGGTACATTATATCAACACAAGAACTGAGAAATAAGAAAGTTATCAACTCCGCGAGGATAAGGAAAATGAACTGTTTTTAAAATTGGTGTTTTTGAGATTGAATAAACTTTGTTTAATTATCTGGTTTGTTTATATTCGTATGGTAATTTAGTTCAGTTTTTCGAGAAGAATTTGCATCACAACAGTTTTCCTCCAAACAATAGGCTCTTCAGTTATCGTTAATCCCTAAGGACAATAGCAACATTTCTCACAGTGGATTTTGTATACAATTATCTTATGAGTTATTAACTGTAAAGGAAAATAATAAAGACAGTTTAGAGTCTATCACGAGTAGTTTGTTCTTACTATTTACGCTACAAAGGGGTTTAGGTATTGCGAGATATTTATTACTTTTTTCATTCAACTTCGAATGTATTCAGGGCCGATTGCTCCTGGTTTTATAGCTGCTCCAAACAATAGGCTTTGCCCAAACATGCCTCCAAACAATAGGCTTTGCCCAAACATGCCCGAATAGATCGATGACCTCATCCAAAGGAACAATAGATATTTATGAGCGCGCCTTAAAAATTAACATAGCTCACCACTTTATTCATGAGCGCACCACTTTATTCATGAGCGCACCACTTTATTCATGAGCGCCTTAAAAATTAGCATAGCGCCACATTTTATTCATGAGGGCGCCACATTTTATTCATGAGTCCAAGACAATAGAACCGTGACGTCATTGAATTAATGAGAGCTCACCAAAAATTAACATAGCTCACCAAAAAAGGGGGCTAATTCCATGCGCCCTATACTACTATTATATAGAGTTAAACGGGCTCGCCGGGGTAGTAAATGTCTAATACGTCTTAAAAGTCCAATGCGTTGATTGGCCTTAGATATAATAGTGTCAACATGATCGGACCAAGTCATGGTTTGATTAATAGTGACTCCTAAATATTTGATTGTATTGGTCCGATCAAGTGTGACACTATCTATAATAAGCGAGACACTACCACAAGACTTTAACTTGTGAGCACTTCCAATGAACATAAAGTTCGACTTTTTGATGTTCAGAGTCAAAAGATTGTCATTAAACCAATTTGCAACATTGGCTAAATCACTATTTAGCTTCATTTCGATATCCTTGGGAGATGACGAGGAGTAATATATAACAGTGTCGTCGGCGTACATGGAAACTTCACACGAGTTGAGACAGTTTGGCAAACTATTGATGTAAATAAGAAACATCAAAGGGCCGAGTATACTTCCTTTAGGCACCCCGACTGGGACGTGATTACAAGATGAATGATTGTTGTCGACAACTGTGACTTGGCGTCTGTTTGACAAATAGGAGTCGAACCAATCAGTGACGTGATCTGAGAGGCCAATAGATTTGAGCTTGGAAAAGAGCAGTTTATGATCGACAGTGTCGAACGCCTTGGACAAATCCAAGAACGCTGCGCCAGTTATGCGGCCCTTATCCATATTCTGCAAAATACTATCGGTGACGTGGGCAAGCGCAACAGCAGTAGATAGCTTCTCCCTAAATCCAAATTGCTTACACGTCAAAAGGTTATTCTTATTCAGGAAATCATAAACTTGAATGTGAACTGCTTTTTCGAGAATCTTGCTTATTGTTGGTAGTACGGTAATCGGACGATAATTATTTACATCGGTATGGCTACCACTCTTGAATAAAGCAGAAACTTTGCCCATTTTCCAGACATCTGGGAAGGTTCCGCATAGAAGAGAGCGATTAAATAAGCGTGTGAGAGATGTAGTTATGACTCCAGATGTGTCTTTAAGCAATCTTGCACTAATCCGATCTAACCCAATAGCTTTGTTGGTCTTAAGTTCCTTCAACCGCTTTAAAACAAAACTCTCCGTAATTGATTGAAAAACAAACTTGGCTCCAGGCCCGTTATCCGTTATCGGTAAAGTGTGGCGATCAGAAATGCCGCATCCTAATCTGGACTTCAAAACATTCTCTTTTATACGTGGTGAAACCACAGGTACCCCAGGCTCATTATGCGTAAAACCGTTATTTCCCGGATATTTGAAATTACAGTAAATGTATGGAGTTTTAGTTCGAATGCCCGTTTGCTCTAAAATAAAATTCAGTAAATCGTCAAAATAGTCTTACCTGTTGCTTGTGGGCAGGTTTAAAGTACAGGTCACAATTCACAGGTCAGGTCACAGATCAGTCACTTCTTGTTTACCTGTGAACCCTAGATCTAGGTGAGTGAGAACCCGTCGTTTACCTGTGAACTCGTCCGATGGTTAGGGTTAGGTTTGTGGTTTAGGTTAGGATTTGTCTTAGAATTAACAACCTGATCTGTGAATTGTGACCTGTACTTTAAACCTGCTGGTCTCTTGTGTGTTCCTTTCAGTTTCTGTGAAGTTTCAAGCCATTCCGTTCAACATTGAGTGAGTTACAGGAATTTTTCTTCCCTTAGTATAATTTATATTGGGAAGGTAGCAAACTCGAGGCCGATCAGCCGCCGATCAGCTCCAGAAAATCGCCTCGAATTCCCACAAAAATCCCGTACATCGCCAAAATTCCTTCAAATAACGGTTGCCCAAACACAGGTCCTTCACCATACTCAGCTTCACTTTCACTGGTTTACTTTAACGGGAGAAAAGTGCCACGTAGTTTGCAGTTTTCGGGTTTCGCGGATGTTCTTGTCCATCTGACCGACAACGAGGCGACAAACAGTAGACCGTCCCCTACCACGTCAATTCGATCTTGCTAGCAACGAGGCGACAAAAAGTAGACCGTCCCTACCCAGTAAATTTGACACTCCGTTGTGCCATTGTTTCATCTACCAATCGGTAGTTCACGGGCTCAGACCTAATACATATATACCTTATTTTGAAAGTGTTTCTTTCAACAATCGGTTCTATGGTGTAGTGGTTTACATTTTGGGCTTTTGATCCAACGACCGGAGTTCGAGTCTACGCCGGGCACTAAAATTTGAATCAGCCGAGTACGTTAAAATCTGATGGTGTGCAGTGGATCCAGAGGATCTAATCAGCTTAAGTAGAAAAATGGAAAATAAAAGAAAACTAACACACTGCAGAGATACGATTTGTTTAAAATACTATATTACAGCTGGCCATACCAGCCTTCAGGTCAAGGGATGATACACGATGATTACAATAACGTCAGCTGATATAGTATACCACTGAGGCGTTCCGCCTTTTGGAAGTGAAGTGCTGCGAATGTATATTTTTCGGGTTACCCTGTTGTGTTACTACAAACTCATTTAAATTTAATTAGCGATACCTCTAAGGATATCACAAAATTGTCTTATATTCAGCGAAATTGCAAAATGTGCCACTGTTGATGAATACATGTAGTATTTTGACTTGGTTTGGGAAATAAACTGCTCATTGAGATTTTTTAAGACATTGTTTCGGCAGACCTATGCCATCATCAGTATTTCTATATCACATACGAGCATTAGATTCTTGAAACAAACAGTAATTTACAGTAAATTCATAAGATGTTTTATTCTTTATTTCAAAGATAGCTTAGTATTTATTAATTCGCTTCAAATACATAGATTGGGCTGCCTGTGCCAGGCCTGAAAAACATCTCAAAACTTTTTGGCATCATACCCGCCCCAGACTCCGTCTCATGCAAGGGCTTAGGGTATCCAACATGATTGTTTCTTAAACAGGACACAGGGTACCCAATATGATTGTTTCTTAGGATTGATGGATGGCAGAACATTTTGGTATTTGAACCACAGCCAGATTAGAACTGGAAAAAAGATACAAAAGAAATGAATATCAAACAAAAATGACTAAGTGTGAAAGAATGTTACAAAATATATAGGGATAAAGCATTACAATTCATCAAGTAGATTGAGTCCTAACCTCTTCCCACTGTTTATTCAGTGTCCTTGCCATCGTGTCCACAAATTTATCATATATTTCATTTCCTTCTTGATCCAAACTTAACGTCAAAACCTCATTGTTGATGTGGCAAAATGAATAAATGTCTGTATATACTATCCTATAAATATAAAATTACATGTGGTGATTTGGAAATACAGTCAAATCTGTATTCAGCGGCCATATTGGAGAATGAGTAAGCGGCTGCTTAATACAGGTTGGCCGCTTAATGACAGGTCATGACTTGGGTGTGGTCAAATCAAATGTAAGAACGCATTTAGGTCTTAGAAACCCCCTGTGAACATAATAGATGTGAAGTGACACTGTTTGCATGGCCGTAATATAGAAAAAATACTGTATTGTGAAGTAAATGGCCAAAATAACGTATCCCTGATGGTTTTCATTAATCAGTATAATAATAATAATAACTTTATTTATATAGCGCAAATACAGATACGGATCTAAGCGCTTTACATGGGAATCTATATAAATATATAAACAATAATAAAAAAAATTAAAAAGTTTAAGAAAGCTGCTAATAGTGATTAAAATCAATAATACTAAAATAAGTCTAACAAAACGGATACACAAAATAATGAATTAATACTTATAAATTGTAAGCTAATTTAAAAAGATAAGTCTTAAGCTTAGATTTAAAAATAGAAATAGTGCCAGAAGTTTTAATATCATAGGGCAAACTGTTCCACAGGATGGGGCTAGCTACGGAAAAGGCACGACAGCCATAAGTTTCTAACTTATAGGTAGGGATAACTAAATTATTGGCAGAAGAAGAGCGTAGCTGTCTAGTAGGAACATAGCGGTGTAATAATTGACTAAGATAGACAGGAGCCAAATCATTGAGGGATTTATACGTGAGCAATAGAATCTTAAATATTACTCGTTTTTCCACAGGTAACCAGTGTAGCTGAATTAAACAAGGCGTGATCGAGTCATATTTGCGAGTACACGTGATAAGACGGGCTGCCGAGTTTTGTACATACTGAATCTTCTGCAACAGATATTTAGGCAAACCATATAAGAGAGCATTGCAGTGATCGAGTTTGGACGTAATAAAAGCGTTAATAAGAATCTCCATATCTCTATAGGAGAGATATTTCCTGATCTTAGCTAAATTTCGAATATGATAAAAACAAACTTTACAAATAGCACTGACATGTGTAGTCATATTAAGCTTGTTATCAAGCAAGACACCAATATTTCTAACAGAGTCAGATTGGGAAATAACTTCATCAACCACTTTAAGAGAATCAAATAACGGGCGAGGACGGAAGCGCGAGCTAATAATTAAGAGTTCAGTTTTGTCTTTATTCAGCGTCAGCTTATTAGCAGACATCCAGGCGTCAATGTCCGTCACACATTCTTCAATACGCATCTTAGTCAACATCATATCAGCAGAATCATCAGAAGTAAACGTAGCATAAATCTGGGTATCGTCAGCGTACAAGTGATACGACATATTATTCTTACGCAGAATGTCAGACAACGGTGCCATATAGAGTGAAAAAAGCACAGGTCCAAGTACAGACCCTTGGGGTACTCCACAGTCCAAACAATAATTAGAAGAAGACTGACCCTCAACATGAACAGACTGCTTGCGATTACATAAGTAGGAACAGAACCAGAGAAGCGCATTACCCTTAATTCCAAATCGACTGGACAGTCTAGATAGCAATATACAATGGTCCACAGTATCAAATGCAGCCGATAAATCCAAAAGTAGTAGTACAACAGCACGGCCGTTATCAATCGCTAGTAATATATCGTTCTGTACTCGAAGTATAAACCAATTAAAGTTCCCCCCAAAAAATTAGCCTGGCCGCTCAATACAGGTTTAAATTACAAGAAATAACACAAACGGGACTGTAAAAAAGTGGCCTTGGTCGCTTAATACAGGGTAGCCGCTTAATACAGGGCCGTTATATACAGGTTTGACTGTATATTAATTACTAGTTAAAATAGAGAAAGTCTGGAGAGTCATTTTTACACATTAAAAATTGTATTTTTGTAGAATAAAAGTTGAATTGACGGCCAGTTGCTCGATTCTAACGTCAAAAAAGGATTCTATTTTAAAACTCTTCCCATTAAAAAGGTAGCTTCTCCAATCTAAGAAACATACCTTAAGTCTTTAACGTAGGAGTCGTTTAGTTTGTTAATAAACTCCTTCGTTTCTGTTGATGTGAGGCGATGGGGCTTCGGTTGGTATATCATCATCCTGTCCACTGCCCCATCTTTCCTGTCTTTAAGCTTTTGATACAAAGGAAAGAAGCGTTCCGGCTGAGAATATCCAACAATGGATAGCCCAGGATTCTCTACAACCTAAACAAAACCGCAGTGGTCACAAGGTGCATATAATTGATATAAATAATACGCATTAATCTCAAGTGGAACTCGAAACCGTATGATTACCTTCAAAATGTACTATACATGTAGCTCTAGGTGATGTTTTTTAACTAACTTTCAAAAACTCATGAATAATTAATGAGCAATTAAGCCAAACCCATCAGGTATAAAGGTCACATGCACGCGGGTGTTTACTGTATTTCAGCCCGAAACCTTTCCATTCAATAGGATGTGGTTTTACTACGAACACCAGAATGCTTTGCAACTTCCCTTTGTTACTCTCTTGAGAATAGTAAGACAAGTGTCACTAATTGCCTAACAAAAAGAAGTCACTCAAAGGATTCTGGTAGTTGTAGTAACAAATGTCAATGCATGAAAATGTCCAATTCGGACACTTTGATACAATACAATTAAGGGCACTCGATCTAGTCCAACATTTAAGTGTACTTGCTTTACAATCTCCTTTGGTATACACTCATGTCGCGCCATCGTATAATTGGATTAATCTTTCCACGTCTAGTTCAGTGACTTCTCTCTGCCTCCTGTCAGGATGGCATCAAAAAATTGGGACACCTCCTCTTTGCCAGCAATTGCCTTGTGGCCATCAGACGACTTCATTTGTTTGAAGAGTCCGGCCTCGGTGAAATCGTCTACGAACAATTGGGTGGACTTTCGTTCTTCAATGTGCAGTCTAATTGGAAGTGAACACCCATTTTGGAATGCTGGTGACTTGCCTGATCCGGGGGCGCTCAAACATATAGCAAAAATGTTGACTTGCTCGGAACGTACTTTGCAGTCCACCTTGACTGTTGTGCGGCATCTTGATTTAACGGAATCGACGGAATCAACGGAATCGACGGAATCACCTCTAAACTGTCTAAAAATACATCTCTGAGTATTAATATAATACCTTTGAGTTCCTTCACTGTTTACTGGATCGCACAACACATTTTGTCGTAGTGAGGTATACTCCTATACAGTAGTCTGTACAGTCGGCATAGTATAGCTATATAGTTCATCGATCTGCATCTGTTCATCGCGATTAATTTCCTCCCCATGTGGCATATAAGTAGAATTTTCCCCGCTATTCTTTTACCGATAACTAAGTTTATCTCATCTTTCGCGTCGAAAGATCTACCAAAACACTTGAAAAGAGAACATTCTCCAAACCACAATTTATTGGTCGCCATTTTGAAGTTAACAGAGGAACATAGCCTGGTTTGAGCCACAGGAAGCCCGTTTGTAACGGTAACTTCTTTGGAATTATATCCAAATAAAGACAATACGTATAAACTATTCCTTCCGTGGTCTTTCATTGATCATTCGGTTGTTCCGAGTCTTGATCGGTCAGAGGCGGATCTAGGGCGTGGGTTCACCCCCCCCCCCCCTTTCACAAATTAAAAGCCTGAACATAAAATTAATAATGCCTCTTTTGAAATACTGAACTAGTAATCGAGGTGGTATCAAAAGGATTGGGATGAATTAATTTTGGTGTCTTCAATACGTATGATCTTTATAGATTGTGTCAGTTGAATCCAGTAACAATATTTACAACGAGTCTGTGCTCCTCGCATGTTAGGATAGGGGAATCATTTCTCCCAACCCAGAGGCGGTTTCAGGCTTTACAGGGGGTACTCCCTTATATTTAGTATGGGGGTGTGCTACTGAGTCGCTGAGACCCTGACCATGTTCCAGACAAGAGAAAGCTAATTTTGCAACCCAAAAATTGCCGATATAACTCTTATTGCAATAAATGGTAATGTATACAATGGATGTGCTTGGTAATCAGAGAAATGCGGCACGCAACTACTCACTCTACGACATAAGCGTGCTGCTCACACTCGCTTGGCGTTGCGTGACAAACAACGGTTTTTCTAGCGACAGACTTGTTCGTGAATAACCGAGGATTCTGAGTAAAAATCGACCCCGTTCCAGAGCCAAACTCAACGTAAAATATACCCATGTCCCAGACAGAAACTGATTTGTATACCCTGTTCCAGTCTCAGAGGGCAAAAACCATACCCTGTTGAGCGGCACATCCCAGTATAGGCCATATGGGAGAATCCCCCCCTCCCCCTTTTTTTTTCCGGGACTGCTTACAACCGGGCGTCCTGTGGTTTGAACCTGGCTTGGCTCCCCTGTTTACATAAAAATGGCCTGTAAAATGTGGTTCTTTTCAAGTATTTTTATAGCAGATCTTTCGACGGGAAAGATAAGATAAACTTAGTTATCAGTAATAGAAGAATACTGCAGACCAGAATAGCGGGGGAAATTCTACTTATAGGCGACAACATGGGGGGAAATTAATCGCAAATCCGATCTTTGAAGTGGCAAACAGATGCAGATGACTATATAATTATACAGTATAGTCAGTAAGCTTATACCATACAACGAGTACGACAGAATGTGTTATGCGATCCAGTAGACAGCGAAGGAACTCAAAGGTATTATATTAATACTCAGAGATGTATATTTAGACAGTTTAGAGGTGATTCCGTCGATTCCGTTGATTCCGTTGATTCCGTCGATTCCGTTAAATCAAGATGCCGCTGTTGTGCCTCCCATGAGGCATGCCACGGTTGGAAGTATACTTGCTAAAAGCATATCCCTTGTCGTATTATTCGCTTTTGAGTAGACGTCAAGCCAGTCTGCTACTTTTGGGGGAGCAATGTCATCCCATGGAATCGGGTGTTCAAAAGCACTTTGCTTTATTTGCGCTGTATTTGAGTTATCAGCACTGAATACTCGTGACCTTTTTGGAGCACTTGCGTCGTAATTGGGCATTGTTTCTGCAATCAAATCAAAGCAATGAAAATCAAAAATATGAAGGAGCACTGATTTAGATCATGCTTTACAGCATGCGCAAACGTACCAAGAACTAGAGCAAAACGAATCAATGCACCATGAAAGAAGGTAGATTTTGAAAATAAAAAGTTTATTCTAAAAAGAAATAAACATGAAGACTATGAATGCTTAGGATTAATTTGCGCCATTAATCAAGATATGTTAAAAACGTTTATGAAAATAAACTTAAGCACGGGGAAGGAATCGAAAAAAACTATTAGTAGGTCTCAGAACCTCTTTTGCAGATGAAATAATAGCATGATTTCTCCCGAGATCTTTAAATCAAACTTAAAGAAGATAGCCTAAGCCATCTTTTAAAGTGCTGAATATTTCTTAATTTCAGCGTTGCGCCAATGAGTCATAAGGGTTTACACTTCACGTAGGCTAATGACTGTGACGTCTACTCAGGATTCATTAATTATACAAAACATTGCTGGTATAGATAAACGCGATAAACGATATGTTTTAAACACCAATGTTTGCTTCGAAGTTCATATAAAAATATTTTACAAATTTGATTACAATTTTAGCAAACAGTTCCATTCACAAGAGTTAGGTAGCAATAATGAAAAAATAGAAAAATCACCCAATTCCTGTTTTTCGCGGATTTCATATCCCTAAACCATATTTTATGAACTTGAAAAAAAACCGAATCTAAATATTTTTTTCTAAAGCATTTAAAGCAATTTTTTGATTGCCGCCAAATGTATGGCGCGGAAAGTGATTGACACTGAATCAGTCAATCACGCCGCACGAGTCAAGTTACTTTCGCGCCAGATTATTGTTTACGTTATGATCACTTGTCCGTTTTGTTGTATTCTTGCGTTCCCTGATCTATTAACATCTATATCAAACGATGCCTGAGAAAGTTAAAAGAAAGTGTCCTTGGTCTTTCAAATCAAGACCTAAGAAGAAACAGACGGACAAACATCTTGATTTTCGACTCCAGAAATTTTGTTAGAAACAAATCGAGGGTCTTCATTGGTACTGATCCGGCAAAGAAGCGTAAGTGCGATGAAAATAGCTGAATTTGCCAGTGATTCTCCTACATACATACATACATAAACTTTATTTCAACTCGAATTTTCAGAGTAGCAAATACATGCTAATATCTTCGAGAAAACTACTGTTACTAATACTAATACTATTGTTATATTACTAATACTAAAAATATTTACAATGAAACCTAGAAATTATTAACAAATAGACATTACTGTAAAATTAGATTAGATTGTATTTACGGATTTCTCTCTTAAAATCAGTGATAGTTGTTAAAGATCGAAGATTATCAGGTAGGGAGTTCCAGAATTTTGCAGTCGAATATTTGAAAGAGTGCAGGCCATAAGTTGTTGTTTGAGGTTTAGGTAGGTTCAAAATATCAGTGCCTCTTAAGGAATAGATTACAGATCTTAGAGTAAACATATCTTTTAGGTAGCCTGGATAGTTTGAAAATTTCAGAGATTTAAAAAGTATAATTAGCATATTCTGTATTCTTCTATTATATAGTGAAGGTGTTTTAGCTTTATATAATAGCTGGTTGTAGTTAGAATTCCTGTCATCGAACATAAATCTCAGAATACGCTTATTTAAGGCTTCTAATTTATCAGTGTTTCTACAACTACAAAAATGCCAAACCGTGGAACAATAATGGAAGTGCGGTAGGATAAATGCCTTATATAGGCGAAGCAATGTACTTTTAGAAATAAGCTTGCGAAATCTAATCATCACATTAAATTGATTATTAACCTTTTTACAAATTGAGGTTATGTGATCGTCAAAGCTAAGCTCATTATCTATGGTCATGCCAAGCAAGTCTATCGAACGTTTGACCGGAAAAGAGAATTCATGGTCAGTCTTGCCCAGCACCATAGCTTGATGTTTTGTGGGATTTACAATCATACCGTTGTCATTATACCAATTATTCGCAATGCTAACATCGTTCTGTATGCGTCTATCTAGGGCAGCAGGATCCTTGTCAGAATCATATATCTGTTCATCGTCCGCGTATGCGTTCAATTTTGTAGTTTTAATATGATAGAACAAATCATTAATAAAGATATTAAAAAACATCGGTCCCAATACGCTTCCTTGAGGCACGCCTCTTCTGACTACCTGCCAACCAGAATACGCGTCCCCGACCTTCACTCTCTGCTGCCTGTCTGTGAGGTAGTCTCTGAGGAGTTCACAGCTGTTATCATTAAGGCCATAAGCCCTCAGTTTAGCTATCAGTAACGCATGTGAGATGGTGTCGAAGGCCTTAGACAAATCCATTAATACTACAGCCACTATTTCCTTGTTGTCTCGACTCGTTTTCCAATCCTCCGTAAGTCGCAGAAGAGAAGTTTCGCAGCTGTAGCATTTTCTGTACGCAGAGATAAAATCCGATAGTAGTTCTCTATAGAAATCGTCAAGTTGAGACGCTAATAGTTTTTCAAATATATTATTAAAACACGGAAGGACAGTCACAGGCCTATAATTAACTTTAGACATTTCGTCATCCTTTTTAAATAAAGGCGTCACCTGCCCCTTCTTCCAGTGGACTGGATATCGACACTGGCTTATGGATGTGTTCAGTATGTCTGTAAGTGGAGCTGCAATGGCGCTAGCAGAGCTCTTTATAAGACTTGGTGGTAATGCATCTCCTCCCAAAGAAAGAACGAACACAGTGAAGTCTCAGTGAAGACGAGAGTTTTACTTTTTTTGGACTTTCCCGTAGCGAAGCTCGTGTTTGAAGACTGTAAACTGTGTGCGACAGATTTTTGAAGATCAATTATTTGAGATTGGAAAGGTCTAAATTTTAAGTTGATTTTTTAAAATCCAAACGACTTGCAGCTTCACAGACAAACGTCGTCATTTTTTATTTCGATAAACAAAACAGTAGCGCCTTAAATTTACGATAAAAATAGACTTCAGTTCTATTTTCTATGATTCAAAAGCTTTAAAACGATGTATGATGGCGCGATGCGAGCAAATCTACGAAGTGATACCTAATTGCCCTTAAGAAATGACGGCAAATTCCTGTGGACACGTCACAGTCATTAGCATACTTGAAGTGTAAACCCCTATAACTCTTTGGCGCAACACTCAAATCAAGGAATATTCAACCATTCAAATATTTACTTGAGGTAGAATCTATATTCATACTATTGAAATAAACATTAGGTGCACTTTAACCGTGCTTTAAAACTTCGAGCACAGATAACATAAACCAGCTTGTTTGGTTGCGTGTGAATGAAAACGGTGAACAAAACAACACAAAGTCGTTCCTATTAAAAGGACCACCTCAGTTCCTGAACAAACTAACCTTCGAGGCGTTATATAATTTCGCTATGAGTGTCCTTGGATTTGTTTTTGAATTTGGAATGCGGCAAAACGTTAAGCGCATGCGTATTTGCTATTTCTTGTCGGCGCGCGGCCGCCCCCAGTTTCCCGCGAAAACCGAAATGAAACAACAGGCACATACCCGTGATTTTAAAATTTCTGCTTAAAAGTAACCATTTGTGAACTGTTTTCTCCAAAAATAAGAAAACTACTTAAAAGCTAAGCCTAAGACTTTAACAGGTTGAAGTTTTCTTAATTTGTAATTCACTGTGAGTTTACTAAGTTATAAAATTATTTACTAAAAAAGTTGAAACCCTCGGTAATTTGTATTTGATAGCAGAGCCTTCGTTCTTTTGGCCAGCGGAGCATACCGTTTTGCCGCGGTGTGGGTACAGGCTGGTCATGTGACCCAAAAATATGCCCAATATATGGGCATATTTTGAAGAACAACCGCCATCTTGGATTCATTATTGCTGAAGAACGGTTAGCGGTGGACGTGTGATCCCAATGAATTCCATCCGTACATTGTTACATATACTAGTACCCAGTTGTGAAGTGTGTATTAAAAAAGGCAAAAACGCTAAGTTCTGATGAAGTTGTAGTTGTTTTCAACGAATTTTGAACGCGCAATGTGAAAGACGACATTTCAAATGAAAAATGCACGCGCTGTTCGAAATTCTCCAATGAGCGCGCGCGAAACGTCTAGCCAATCAGTGACCGAATCCCACCAGCCTGAGCGGAGGTAATAGCTATAAGGAGAAATAATAAAGACATTTTAGGGGTTCTGTAGGGGTTCTGCTGTTCAGCTGAAATTGAAATCCTCTATGTCTCTGCCGTCGTTAATGAAATCCTCGGCATTTAATTTATTCGACGCCATCTTTACGGTGGCTCATAGGAACAAAACACTTGCCAGATTAAAAACACTAATGCCAGAATGAAAACACTTCCCAGAATGAAAACACTAATGCCAGATTGAAAACACGTGCCAGAATGAAAACACTTGCCAGAATGAAAACACTTGCCAGAATGAAAACACTTGCCAGATTAAAAACACTAATGCCAGATTAAAAACACTTCCCAGAATGAAAACACTTCCCAGATTGAAAACACTTGCCAGAATGAAAACACTTGCCAGAATGAAAACACTTGCCAGATTGAAAACACTTGCCAGATTGAAAACACTTGCCAGAATGAAAACACTTGCCAGATTGAAAACACTTGCCAGAATGAAAACACTTGCCAGAATGAAAACACTTGCCAGAATGAAAACACTTGCCAGAATGAAAACACTTGCCAGAATGAAAACACTTGCCAGAATGAAAACACTTGCCAGAATGAAAACACTTGCCTGAATGAAAACACTTGCCAGAATGAAAACACTTGCCAGAATGAAAACACTTGCCAGAATGAAAACACTTGCCAGAATGAAAACACTTGCCAGAATGAAAACACTTGCCAGAATGAAAACACTTGCCAGAATGAAAACACTTGCCAGAATGAAAACACTTGCCAGAATGAAAACACTTGCCAGAATGAAAACACTTGCCACAATGAAAACACTTGCCAGAATGAAAACACTTGCCAGAATGAAAACACTTGCCAGAATGAAAACACTTGCCAATTTGTTGGGAGGAGCGTGACTATAGCCTGCGTGACATGTTATAATTACCTTACTTGCAAAAAACCGGTTTGACCGGTGCTCAGTAATTTTACTGGCGCGACGCGGGAGTTTTTTTGGACAGCACGTTTCAATCGGCTCAAAAAGTCAAGTTTTCTTGAAAAGTTTGTTGATTGAATGTTAAGTTGAATTACGTATTGGGTTCTGTCACAAATTACGTATTGGGTTCTGTCACAACATTTGTTTTGTAAAATTTGGAAACCAGCTTTTCAAAACGAAAGATAAAATTAATCGGGAGGAATAATGAAGGGAAACCGACATGTTAAATAGGTTTAGGGGGAAAAAGATTAATAGTAATGTACCGATCAAATCGAAACATAATATATACTTATCAACAAAATATATACTTATCAAACTTCAAGTGTTTATTTATCTCGAATTCGGGCTATACAAACGCAAATTATAACAAAGATTTGTCTGCTCTTCGAGAAACAAGTCGCAATCGAAAAGGCTACGACTGTGCACTGACAAAGTGCAGTGTCATGGTGTCCCGGGGGTAGGGACATTTAATCGCCTAATATGACCCTGTAATGGACATTTTGGCCCGGGGGAGGGGAATTTGAAATAAAAATGAAAATTGAGGATTCGAACCTGGGCCACCGGGTTTGACAGACGTGCTTTCGGTACAGCTCGTTGTCAAATAGCAAACAGAATTCACGAATGTTTGCTCTAGCTCATTGTTGTGTGTATGGTGCCGCGCTATAACCAAATTTCAAAATCTTTGTCAAATAAACAATAACTTTAAATAAATAAAAACAAGACAATACAAGAGATCAGCGAACCGCAAAGCTATTGTTTCGATTGTGTTTTTAATTTTTAAAGTTTAATTTTTTTATGACAACGTTCCCGAAATTAGGTATACTTATTTATTTCAATAACATGTTAATAATGACCAGGCGTTACTATATTAGTTACCAGTTTCCATTCTCTTGGATATTTACTCGGGTCCAGTGCATTTTGACCGTGGGAGAATAGACTAGCCTTAGAATTAAAGAAGAAGACAGATAATGAAGAGTTGGCTTGTGACTTCATTTATTTGGCTTTCTTATTTAGTCACTGTTGTTGGCTTGCCCGAATGCCCCTGCCTTGAGCAGTATGACACAGCTGAAGAATGTGTATCTGCGTATTGGAGTGCTGGATATCGATATTCAGTTATCTTAATTTTCGATTTCAAGTGGATTTGTATGCTTTTGAGAACAATTTACCTTCGTAAACAACGAAACAAGGTCAGCTTTGTTCGTGGTCCGACTTCCGTATCAAAAACCAGCCAGGCATTCCATACGTAATATTGCGGGAAGCTGGGCACTAGTTTTCATTCTAACAAGACATGCTATTGGATAGAAGTTTGGGTTGACCAATCACAGGCATCGATAGAGATGAAAAGTTGTCGGGAAATGTTCTACGGTGAACAAATCCATCGGCTTCTTTGATATTTAAGCATTCGTTGTACAAATGGATAAATTTGTAGTCAAGGAGCCGAAAGTTTTTGCCGCTAACGGGCCTAAAAAAATCGCACTATTTTCCGCACTATTGAGCTTTTCTTCCGCACTATTTGACAAATATTTCCGCACTAATTTCATTTTTTTTTCGCACTCTGTCAGAGGCCCTGACTATAGAACCACTACATAGATATAGGCTGACAACGCCCCAATTGGAACTAAACAGACTTGGTGGCCCTTTAAACAGCCTAAAATGAACTAATAACATTGAATAAAAGCATTCAGCATAAACTAAAGCCACTGGACAATGCGTTTTGGTGTCCGTAGAGTTTCTCTTCACATATACAACTAGACTTAACATGTGAAAAAGCTAATTAACATAAGAGCAAAGTGTGCTAACCTGTGAGCTTGAAGGTCTCTAGCCCCCAACTGAAAAGATATAGCCTTTGCATAAGTAATATAACTGGGTGAGGGCTTTGTAACAATAGAAATTCAATACACTGGAGCTTTAAATGCATAGAATGTCCAAGAGACCTTGAACCCAATACGTAATTCAACTTAACATTCAATCAACAAACTTTTCAAGAAAACTTGACTTTTTGAGCCGATGAAAACGTGCTGTCCAAAAAAACTCCCGCGTCGCGCCAGTAAAATTACTGAGCACCGGTCAAACCGGTTTTTTGCAAGTAAGGTAATTATAACATGTCACGCAGGCTATAGTCACGCTCCTCCCAACAAATTGGCAAGTGTTTTCATTCTGGCAAGTGTTTTCATTGTGGCAAGTGTTTTCATTGTGGCAAGTGTTTTCATTGTGGCAAGTGTTTTCATTCTGGCAAGTGTTTTCATTCTGGCAAGTGTTTTCATTCTGGCAAGTGTTTTCATTCTGGCAAGTGTTTTCATTCTGGCAAGTGTTTTCATTCTGGCAAGTGTTTTCATTCTGGCAAGTGTTTTCATTCTGGCAAGTGTTTTCATTCTGGCAAGTGTTTTCATTCTGGCAAGTGTTTTCATTCTGGCAAGTGTTTTCAATCTGGCAAGTGTTTTCAATCTGGCAAGTGTTTTCATTCTGGCAAGTGTTTTCATTCTGGCAAGTGTTTTCATTCTGGCAAGTGTTTTCATTCTGGCAAGTGTTTTCATTCTGGCAAGTGTTTTCATTCTGGCAAGTGTTTTCAATCTGGCAAGTGTTTTCATTCTGGCAAGTGTTTTCATTCTGGCAAGTGTTTTCATTCTGGCACGTGTTTTCAATCTGGCATTAGTGTTTTCATTCTGGGAAGTGTTTTCATTCTGGCATTAGTGTTTTTAATCTGGCAAGTGTTTTGTTCCTATGAGCCACCGTACATCTTGGATTAGGCGCGTAAAGACCCCTGGGAACGAAGTTGGTACCAGGGGTACTTTCGAATTTAAGAATCTCTCTACGTTCGATGGATAACTCACTTAATCTTATTACTTATCAGATTCCTAAAGTCAAGACCCTGTGTTACCAAAATAGTTATTTTATAAGAGCTTCCCGAACTTGGAATACACTTCCACACGAACTGCGTAAATCAGATATCTCTTTACCTAAGTTTAGATCATTACTATTTAAATATTACGTGTCTCAAATGCTGCTTTCAGGTTGAATTAAGTATTGTAATTAGATCATTTATTGTAATTTTATTTTTCATAGGAAACCAACGTAATTGGCTAACTGTGTTGGTTCTCCTGGCCTCTATGTTTTGTTTGTTGTATATTTTACTTTATTCTAATTTGTATCTGCCATTATGGCCGAAGTAAATAAATAAATCTTTGATTAGGCGCGTAAAGACCCCTGGGAACGAGGTTGGGTCAGATCCAAGATGGCGGCTGGCGGCTACTCCGAGAGGAGGTATGCTGTGCGACAGAATCTGCTTCTAACCACGTAAAGTAACCACCAACTGCGCATGCTCATATGAATGGCAGCGTCCTATATTCGTGCCTGCACGAAGTACATACCTACATGTACCCAAGAATCAAGATGGCGGAGCACTTGATGCAGCTCAGCGAGGAGATAGCCTTCTTTGCAGCCGCTCTTACTCTTAGTGTCGGTCCCTTCCCAGCGGCTGCAAAGGAGGCAAGGAGGTATACTGATATTCCCACTACTTGTACATGTACTTTATGGTTTTTTTAAAATAATATTTGTTAGTATCTTTACTAGAACATTTATCGAAGTTTAGGCCAGATAAAAAAATTGCTTGTTTAGCGTCCCCGCCCGACCTGAGAAATGTCCCCGACCTCTAATTTATTTTATTTTTTATTTTTCATAAAAAACTTTAGAAAGTGTAAATGCGCCCGCGAACACCAATTCTTGTACCCAGACCCCTACATGTACCACTTAAAATATGCGCCGCCGCATTAAATATTTTAACATCGACGCCATTTTGTTTCTACAACACGGTCATGAACACGAGGTGAGTGAATAATGTCTAGTCAAGACAAAATAAGCTTCACATAGAAAAAAAAAAAAAAAAAAAAATCCTCCCTCCCTACCTGGAAAAATTGAAACGGGTGGACGCTAAACAAGCAATTTTTTTTATCTGGCCTTAGATACGTTTTCTGATCTGCCGTCACTGCGTCAGACTCAGAGGAATCCTGGTTTGGAACAGCCTGGCTGAAATGAAATTGATAAATTATCCAAACCAGGATTCCTTATCCAAACCAGGATTCCTCTGAGTCTGACGGCAGATCAGAAAACATAATAAAGCTGGAGGTTTATAGTCAATTCCAGCAATTCCCATCCTCTCCCCGGGCCAATCCCTGGGTATTAATCTTTTTATCCTTCAAATTCCCCACGGTGGGGACAAGCAAGTTGTTCAAATGCCCCACACTCCACACTAGAGCCAAAGAAGTAAAGAAAATGACCTATCCTCGGGCACATCCATAATCCCATATGATCCCCATTATTGCTGGAATTGATTGCATGTGTACATGTATGCAGTAATGGCTCTATCAATTCCAAACCTGTCTCCAAGTGCTCTATCAATAACAAACTTGCCCCCCTGCATTTATATTTGTAGGGCATTTGACATTTTTGAATCAGAGCATTGCAAATTCCCCTCCCCCCCCCCCCCCCCCCCCCCCTAACCCTAACGGTATCCGGTTTATTCGATCCACAGTTCATTCGATCCAGGTTCATTCGATCCATGTTGAGTTCATTCGATCCAGGTTTATTCGATCCATGTTGAGTTCATTCGATCCATGGTCAATACAATGAAGTTATAAACGGCAATGATTCAAGTTGGATCGAATGAACTCGACGATGGATCGAATGAACTCGACGATGGATCGAATGAACTCGACGATGGATCGAACTGACTCATAGGTGGATCGAAAGAACTGGATCGAAAGAACTGTGGATCGAATAAACCGTAAACCACCCTAACCCCCCCCCCCCCCCCCAT